>OZ017789.1:13584263-14064263 GCA_963969325.1 Lycopodina hypogea | reverse complement strand
ACACACCATATTTCATGTAACAGAGACTGCCTCTAATAGTTGCAGACTTTCCAACCTTCAACTAAACTTATAAGGGTGATCGTAGCTTCTATATATTTTTGAACTTAATATTTTTGAACTTAATATTTTACTGGCCATTCAACATTGTAGTATTATTTGGTGTGAAATGCATTTCCTACACAACATTGTAATACTATATTATTTTGATTATTCTTTTTCAATCTGGCTTCAAAAAGAGAAGCAAATACCAAAGAATTGATAATAATAATTTGAATAAAACTTAATACATTTGAATAGTGCAGTAACAACTTTCAATACAATAAATTTTTTCTTTATTTTTTCATTAAATTTTTTTTTTTTTTTAATTTTTTATTATTGCAATGATTTTTGAAATTATTACTTATTATTATTCTTTAGGTTGGTCCCAAGGAGATGGGAGGGATCAAAATAGTGGGAATTGAATGTGTGGACAACAGAGGGAGTTAAAAAAATGTTATTTTCAAAATCATCCAGAAGATAGCAACATATCAGTGCATGACTGCACTCAATCTTATAACACAACTGCTCTGTGCTAAATCATATTACTCATATAGAGATTTTAATGATTCAAACTAAAAAAAAAAAAATGATTTCGAATTACTCTCAAAATTGGGATGGGTGGGGGGGTGGGGGTGGATGGATAGCACTGAAATAATTATTAATAGCTTCCAAAGATTTGGTGGAAGCATTTATAACTTCATAATTTGTTTGAATCATATATGAGCCATTTTCTGGTAAAAGGTCTCCTGATTCTTCTTCCCTGTGCCCTAACATATCTTCAAATAAAAGGAACACAAACTAGACAGCAATCGTGTTGCACTATTCTATTTCATTGGAACGAAAGTGGACACAGTTGACAACACACACACACGAAAATCAGGGCAAGTCTACGATATTAAACAACTAGAGTTAGTATTATCTGCCATTTGAACTTGTGTTTGCAGCTGCTACACATCGTAGAGACAAGACGCTCCAGTACTCAATGGCTGAGATGTCTTCTTGGTTTGCCTGGGGATGTATAACATACAAGCAGATTATGTGTGTGTGGCTTAAGAGGAAGTAAAAAATTAAACTAAATATGTGGGTGTGGCTCAATAGGTCATGTCCCGGCTTATTCACTGTGATTAACATTTATTAATTAGTAAGAAATTGAAAGATCTGTCCCAAGGGAATACCTTACCAACTATTATAATATGTATTTATTGGAGCAGGAGTCATGCCAAAACTTATACCAACACAGGTGTGATCCAAAATACAAAAGGTATTGTCTGGTCAGCACATGCATACATAAAATACATACATACATGAAAAAGAGGAGAATATTAAACTAATCATACGTGAATGCATTAGAACAGCTACAATTTTATGTGGCTAGATATTAATGGAGGCATGCACTATTTCCCTTTCTCTGCATCCATCTGCCTGCATTCCTGTCTGTCTATTTGTCTCTCTGTCTATTTGTCTCTGTCTGCCATTGGCCTTATGCCTTGCTCTCACTAACTTCTTGTCCACGCCATTGGGTGGAGGAGATGCTCTCTTATCTCTGAGCCGGTTCTTGGTCTTGAAGCTGAAGCTTTTCCTCAGGGTAGAGCCGGGAGATAACCTATACATAATAGACTGCAGGAGTGGAGTGACAATATGGTAGGGAGGGAGGAGAGGGGAGGGAGGAGAGTGGATGGAGGAGAGGGGAGGGAGGAGAGGGGAGGGAGGAGAGGGGAAGGAGGAGAGGGGAGGGAGGAGAGGGGAGGGAGGAGAGGGGAGGGAGGAGAGGGGAGGGAGGAGAGGGGAGGGAGGAAAGGGGAGGGAGGAAAGAGAAAAGGTGGAAGGGGTGAAGAGCCAATTATCAAGAAGCCATTAATGCTATTATCAATGTATAAAGAAGAAAGAGAGCTGACTGACTTGGAATTACAGAACACCTCTGCAGCCACAGTTCCATGGAAGCTGATATAGTCAGCCAGCTAGCTAGACAGTGAGTGTGTGTGATCAAGTTCACCATGTTTCAATTTGTTTGGTCTAAATTAAAACTGTGCACTTTCCATAAGGGAGTTGGTACAATCACACGGAACTTCATTTACCATACATCTCATAGGGAAAACAAACAAACAAAAACAAACAACAACACACAAACAACAACAAACACACAGCACTTGTGTTGAGTAAAAACATGTAATAGGACGTGTCCTACAAAAAGACACTAATTGCAGAGAAATGTGAAGGGGTATGGCTAATGAGATGCTACCTGCAGAAGAACATACCTTCTCCACTGCAGGATTTTGCTGCAAGATTTCAGCAACACCTCCCCAGTTGCGGTCCATGCTTGAGTCCGAGTAGCATACCTGCGTGAAGGTGCTCAACCGTGTGGTGTCCTCTACTTTAAAGATCAAGTGGAGGAAGGCACCAAGTGTGGGAGGAAGACACCAAGTATGGGCGGATGAAGGAATGCGATGCAAGATATGCACACTAACACATGGCCACATGACTACCACACAGATAGACACATACAAGGTATGCACACTAACACATGATCACATGACTACAACACTGACACACACACACTGATGCACACTCTCTCACACACGATGGTGTACTTCTGATGGGGAGGCCATGAGTGTTGACACGAGACAGGAGAGCTAGTGAAAGAGAGAGAGAAAGAGTTAATCAACTGGAAGGAGTCAGGAAGTGATCCCACTAACTCAAACCTCTGATACTTTCAAGAAACCACGACAACCTAACATGATAGGTTGAGGTGTGCCCAGTGTGGCCTATATATGTCAACTCCGAGCCGCCAGTGTGATTCACTAGTGTAACTACGAGAGTGCTACAGAGAATCAACCAGTTTTTCCATGTGCTGGCTGAAGGAGGTGCAGCTTATTTTTGGCTTCATTGGAGACCTTCCTGTTGAGCATGTCTATGGGGCGACGCCAACCATTCTCCCGCAGGTTGATATTGGCCCCCAGAGAATTAGAATGAATTACTGGAGCTAGGTTACCATGCCAAGAGGTAGACATGCAGGTAGGCATGCAGATCGAGAAATGGAGGAGTGAGAGAGGAAAGTTTGTGACTTATTTTATTCTGTGACAAGAAGAATTAACACATTCTCATGGCCTGCCTGAGCCGCCCAGTGCAGAAGAGTAAGTCCCTGCAAGTAGTACAATTTCTACTTAACAACAAACACAGTAAAAACATTAATGATAAACTAATTAACATAAATTGGTAGTGACAATAATTAGTGTTCCACTTCTTCATATCTATACGCATTGATCATTGAATTACATGTTGTCATGTGAGATATTATCTTAAATATATTCATGCAAATGTTCAATGAGTTATCTGACGTAACATGCAGTAACTCCATTTCAGTGTACATCAGTCAACAACTCTCCAGGGTACACTGCACTCCACCTTCGCTGGAACTAATAAATGCCACTCTCTCAGCAATAAGCCATTTATACAGAGTATTACGACTTATATGGGAGGGGTCAGTATTGGCAAGGTGCAGAGGTTAATGTGAGGTTATGCTCACACCAGAACTGTTCCTATGGCTTCAGCTAATTTGTTAGTTCAGTCCAAATAATTAATCATTATACACATAATACCTCCTTCTCACACAATTGTACATGTAAAAAACAAACAAACAATATACATGCACTCACCCCCTGATCGTCCATTGGGGAAGATTGGATTTACATTCAGTGTGTGTGTGTGTGTGTGTGAAAGAGTGAGAAATTAGGTCAGGTTAATGCATTCACACAAGAGCATTTCACCATAATTGTGTGCACACTAGTTGTTGAGCATCGCATTTTCTTACGTTCTGGAGTTCGTTGAGGCAGTGGGCAATGAAAGTGGTGCAGTGGAGACAGCATGGCAGAGGGAAGGAAGAGACGGGAGAGTGTGGATGTGTAGTAGGTAAAGGGTGAGGAAAGATGAAAGAAGTGGTAATAGGGATAATTGATTGTAACAAGGTGTTAATGAGATAATTGATCATGCAATGATAACACAAAACAGATTACTTGCAATATTAATTAGAGTAATGCCTTTGAAATGGGTAACCACAATTCTATATAGTGCCGAGCATAAAGCACACTAACCAGCCAGATATTGGCCACAGATTGGCCACTAATGAATGTGGGGGTGGTAATGGGTGGGTAAAGGTATATCCAGGGAGGAGGGAGTGTGGAAGAGATTCAGCTGAGATTCCAACCAGTGTAGATGCATTAGGAGACAGGGGAAGAAATAATTGATAAACTGATATGAAAGTGTGGTATTGTATCAAGTGGTCTATTTTAGTGAGTAAGGTGATTTCCCTCTCACTTGTCCTATAATGCTTATGTGCGTGGGATGAATGTGTATGCCATTATGCGGGTCAAGACGGCACAAAAAAACAGAGGCTATTGTTCTTACCACACCTTACCTACCAGACAAGAGTGGCAACCTGTATGGAGCAGCTACCATGCTCTCTCTGGCCAAGTATTTCAAGAGTAAGTGAAGGAAAGATGTTGCCATATATGGCATGTTGCCATATTTAGCATGTTACCATATATTGCATGTTAACATATATGGCATGTTAACATATTTAGCATGTTACCATATATGCATGTTACAATATATTGATATAAAAATAGTACTGTCTCTCTGAATTGCACGTTTGACAGAACTGCTGGGCTGATAGGGGGCATGCACGCTTGGGATGGGTGGGAGATGTTTTGTAATAATAAGATATGGAATACCAGTATTTTTCGCTATCTTTGTCTATTTGTAACTTATGTCAAACAAACCTAATTCATCAGTTACTGGCTCTTGGTTCCATAAGGAATTACCCTCTTTTTGTGCAACCAACCTCCACCCTTGCTGTAAATGAAAGGGCTGTGTGTCTCCAACACTAACACCACATTTTGGAATGCTAATTGTTCTTTGCTGTTATTTCTCTGACTTTAATTCTCCTACATTTTATAAAGGTGCTCCCCCATTATAAAAAGAGAGAACTGAACATCTGCTGGTTGTGTATTGAAAGAACAAAAATTTTTTTTTCTGTTTCATCAATTTGGTTTGAATTTAGTAATTAATTTCATACATTTCATTTTTTTAAAAATTAAAAACAATTTTTTTATAATTTTTTTTTTAAGCAATGATCCCAGGACTTGGAAAGTTTACCTTGTCAACTCATTGACAATTTCCATTTATTCAGGACATAAAAAACTAAACATTTCTATTATGGACAATTGCTTAGGAAATAAATATACGGAAAAGAAAAATTTTTTCCAATTAAAAAATTAAATAAATTAAATAAATAAATAAAAATAGAAATAAATAAATAAAAAAATAAAATAAAAAAATACCAAAAAATATATAATTAATTGATAAGTAACTTTTTTGGTGTGGTTCGTTGATTCAAGTGTTTGGCAAGTCTCTTTTCATACATCAATTTGTTGTCTCCCTAATTGGACCAGGATCCTCCCCATACAGCTTCAGTATGTTCTGCATCTGTCCATCACTGCATCTCTCCATCACTCGTGGCTTTCACTGCAGATAAATCATAGAGATTTACTTTCTTTTTCCTTTCTTTAGAACCTGATATCTTTTTTGGTGTTTAAAAATAAAAATACATATGGTGTCATCAATGTAAAATCCAATAAAAACATTGATTACTTACATCTTGTGTGTTTAGTTAGTTATTATTTGTTTGATTAGCCATCATTATGCTTGATTAATAATTATTGGTATTTGATTGATTACTTATGTCAAAAATTTTTAATGTTCCAAAAGGAAGAACTGAAAAAATTTTGTTTAAACATTTGTAGAAATTGAAGGCAAAGCAAGTTTGTGTTGCATTGGAATTGAATGCATCCAATAATACTTCTCTCTTCAGCACACAAATGATTTAATACTATGCAAATATCTTTGAAGTGATGTTTAAAATATTTCCCTACAATATTAGGAACTTTACCAAATATGAAGAAACACTTAAATACATTTTGACTGAAGTATTCAAAAATGTATGCCCATTTTTCTTATGATTAATTTTCATCAGTTCAGAAAAAAAAAATTTTCACCAAAATTTGAGAACAGCCATGGAGGAGCATATTAATGACCCACTTCAATATCTACTTACCTCAATCCGGGCCACTTCTTTCCTGTACTTGATGCCAGTCTGCTGCATATGATCTACCCACGACAGAAACTGTGTCTGACTGAACTGCTTGTCTAAGCATCCTCTGTAGGTCATGAAGGCAGACATGAGAAGCATGTCACCACTGATTGTGGATATTTGGCTATAGAAGGTGTCGCTTTCTTTGATCAACCTCTTCTTCTCTTATCCCAAGCTAGCAAAGAGAGCCTTGCTCTGATCAACGTGACAGAGATGGCAGAGAATAGCACATTGTTACATATTTCTGTCTTTTGTAAAGAGGTTGTCCTCTATCAGTGGTTTGCCCAAGATCAATCACTAAATATCTATTAATATCATAGTAGTAGTCTATCATGTTACTACAGCTAATTGAATCTACTTATTACTTCATGCAGAGTGTATACAAGGATTTTCTCCTTTTACTATAATGAAAAGTAGGGGAGGGGGAAAGCAACAAAAGCAATGATTAGGAATAAAGAATTAGGTACTTATTGACTGAGTGTTTATGCCCTATTTTAAGACTCAACTGGTATGCCTTCTTTTTTGTTGTTTTTTGTTGTTTTTTTTTTGGGGGAAAATAATAACAAATACTGCTTTGTTTTTTTGCACAGAGAGATCAACCAAGGGATTGTGCTGAAAAACTGTGAATGGAATTGCTAGTTTTGGCCTGAAAACAATATATATACTGGCTGTAGGGACTAAAATGTTACATTGAGATGCAAAAGGAACAGGTAGAGAATCTTCAGGAGTCAGCAGCCTCATTTAGCTTTATTTAGTAGGTGTATCCTTATTCCTGACTTTTGTTCATTCAGTTTCACAAAAGTATTAGGATCTGGCTTTTATCCATTTTAGAGGATCCTTTTCAATGATTTTTTGGAAGTTGGCCTAGCTTTTGTCCATTATTCAGAGTTAGGAGGATCTGCTTTCAGAGGTACTGATCTATTAGCTCTGATAGGGTATCGATCTGGTGCCTTACTGTTTGTCCATTGTAGAGGGTTTGCTACTATTACAGAGAGTCCATTTAGGGAGGTTCTACTATAGTTATGGCAATAATGTCAAATTGTCTGAGCTGCCTTGTTGATAATAAAGTAACATGCAACATGTGATTGAGTCTGCATGGTGCTCCTCTAATATATATTGATCTTTAGGAGAGCATGTTTTTCTTTCTGTATTACAATTTGTACTAGGCATAATCATGTTTGAAAATGGTGACAAACTATTCTATTAGTGTCATTATATATATATATATATATACATATATATATATACATGGACATCCTTCATGTGATGTTATGTGCGAAAACGAAGGGTTAATACTTTTATTTGTGGCTAAATGTGGAAATTGGGAATGCATAATTTGAATCAATTGTTTTCTTTACATATGTGTTCATGACCACATAAATGACTAATATCCTACTCATTGCAAGCAAAGTTTAAATCTGTTCTTCGTGTCCTTCAGCAGCTTCAGACCCGGATGCTTCACCATGTTAGTATGGATGAGGCATATCATCATCGACAACAATGTTATTCTCTTCACCCCAGTCTGGCAGAGTTGCAGAGTCCAATAACTGTGCACGGTTCATCTGAGGCTGAAGCTGTTGGTCATTCTGCTGTGGCAGATACTGTTGCTGCTGCAGCATCTGTTCCTCTGATGGTTGCATTATGGCTGCATACTTCGGATACTGAAAATCTTGAAAATTTCTATTAGAAGAGACCTGCATGGAAACATGCACAAGACTCTGCATAGGATACCCCTGGCCAACATAGTGCTGCACAGATGGATGGTGCATAGATGAGAATGGCATATATGGAGCCATGGGTCGAAACTGTTGCATCATCAGTTAAGGTGGAACCATATTATGAGATGAACCCAAACCTGTATACGACAAGAACAGTTCATCATTTGCTATACTCCTGAAGATTTTAAATTATGTTTAATAAAGAATACTAACCAGCATAGGGGAAGGTTGTTGGATACACAGGAGTTGCTATCGGTGAGTAAGTGGTGGAAGACCCCCTCTGCACAGGGCTGTTAAATAGAGGCAAAAATGACAGTCCTGCAGGAGTGACACTTCCAGTACTCAGCCAAGGAAATGGACCAGCTAGGAATATGAGCAGGCATAAATATATAGTAAGATAAGAATTGCTGTTTCAGAGCTAAGATTATAAATCATTTCTCTCACCAAATATACAAATCTGAAACAATAAATTCAAAATGTGAACTAAAAAGAGTCCCTAAAGACAATATATCATTGGTAAGAAGGTTAAAACCCTTAAAAAGAACTTTATTTACTTATCTTGGGGAACCCCAAATGAACACTCAAAGTCTTGTTCACACACCTATGGAGCAATGAATTGTACAAACCAAATGTGTAATAAATCACCACATAAGATTTTTCTTTCAATTTTTTTGCACAGATATGGTGTAAGTGCACATTGCAATAATTCAATAGTGAGATGCAACAAAAAAAAATCTCTTGAAGAAACAATCTCTAATACAGTACAAATTGCAACTATAACAAAAATATTTATGAGTACAATTAATCAATTGAGAGTGCTGACCTGAGGTAAATATAAAGCTAATTCCCCATTCCCCCCCACTCCCAACCCCCAGGTAATTAAATACATAAGAGATATTCCTTAGAATGTATACCAAAGTAGTATTCACTAGTAATGTGGCATATATCATATATATATCCCTTACTCCGATTCTTCATCTCGGAAGGCCTTTGCAAGAGGGTTGTGCTGAACTTTCAGCTTGATGATTTCATTGTTCTGATAGGCAGTGACCCCTATGAAAGCTCACTCCTGGAAGTCCTTGGCAAAACTGGCAGTCTCACACTTCTTAGATAAGTACTTGGAGATCACCAGCCGAGGGACATACTTATGCATGGAGTTTACACAACTACCTGCAAATAATGATTGCAAAACAAAACAAGCATATTCAACCATTAGTTCGATATTTAATGTTGTGAAAGAAAATGTAAAGAAGTAAAGAGAAAATGGAACAATTGCTTATTATAATAGAAATATTTGAAGCAATATTTCAACATCATTATTTAAAAATTCTTTTTATCTTTCTTTAAAAAAAAGAAGACATTTTTCATATGTTCACGATCACCTATCATGGATATAGTTCGTAGGAAAAGAATTTGCCCATGCGCACACCAGCTATCTATTGACCTTCAAGTTGATGAGTTGAAGTTTTCCATGTTTTACGATCCTATTTTAAGGTGAAGAGCATGGTCTACCAATCCATCAAAGAAATCGTTGGTACTCTCAACTCTTCTACAAGATATCATCTATTAGACACTTTTGTCAAGACCCATTACCTAATACTATGGTGGAAAAGAATCTGGGTTCATGTCTACCCAAAATTGTTTTAAATTTGAAGTGGTGGTCAATTATATGCAGAAATTTACCACAAAATTCAACTAATTGGTGTGAGCATGTTTCTGCATGCACGTTGGTGCATGCACATCGGTATGTGCTTTGGTGCATGTTGGTTTTTGTGTGTTCTTGCATGTAGCTGTGTGCATGTCAGTATGTGCTTGTTGATTTGTACATGTTGCAGCATGTGCATTGGAGTGTTAATTTTAGTGAATGTTTGTATGTGCCTGCATGTTGTTGCATGGGTACATGTTGGTGATGCATGCATGTTGGTGGGTGCAGTTTCTTTAGTGCATGGGTTTGGTGCGCGTTGGTGCATATTGATGAGTGTTCATGCTTGATTATTAGTGAGTGATTGTTGGTGCATGCTTATTGTGATGCGCACGTTGGTTTGTGCACGTTTTTGCATGTGTGTTGGTGCGTGCATCACTGTGTGTGCATGTTGTTTCGGGCATGTTGATGAATGAGTATCGCAGTGTGGTGGTTTTTCCTGTCTGTTGGTGCATACGTGTTGATGCATGGGTGTTACCATGCACATATATGTGAGTGAGCTTTTGCATGTTTGTGAGTGCATGTGTGTTTTATATGCATAGACGTTAAATTGTGCTTGCTGTTCGGTGTGTGTGTATGTGTTTGAATGCATTTTAATGCATGTTGGTGTCAGTTACTGCATGTATGTTGTTACAACTATTCCTGTTGGTGCATGCGTGCATGATATTACATGTGTATCGGCACTTATGTGCATTTTTGTACATATCAGTTAGTTTATTCATGAATTTTGGTGCTTGCGTGTTAGTGCATGTGTTTTAGTGCATTCCTTCATTTTGAATCTTGTTTGTTGTTGCTGGAGTATGGGTGTGACCTGTGTTCTTGTAGTTTTGTGTGCGTTGTTCCTTGCATTCTGCTTCGTGTGTGTACATTCATGTCTTGCATGATGGGATATTCACTTAAACTTCTTTTAAAACTTCTTTTTTTATAAAATTAGGACTCAAAATTACATTTAAAAAATTTAGAACATTTAACTGCATTCTCTGTGGCTTCACCTTATCTTCATCAATTTGGATGACAAAGAATTGCAAAGTTCTCCCCAACTAAACTTACTTTTCATGCCGACCTCATTTTTCAATGCATAGTTACCATTATTAAATAGTTAGAAACTAAGTCTTAACATGATTTTCCACCCAGACTATGTATAAATCTTCTAGAAAATCCAAAAAAAAAAACCAGTCTCTTTTTTGTAAGACATTATTTTAGAATAGAAACAGTAGCCTCAACTTATGGTCACAACTTCTTGATATGCATGTTACAACAATCACTGAACAGATGGTATTGTAAAACAATTTTTTTTTCAATTAAATTTCTCCCAATCAAGCACAATACATCAAACTGGCAAGTAGAATTGATGGTTGTCTTGTTTAGAGCATGAATTCTGTTCATCATTTTACTGCTGAGGTGTGGCAATAGTAAATATGACACCTTACAGAAGTTGACCTTCATAGAATCATTAATTATTAAAGTGCCACTATTTAGGAAACCTATATTTTAATATCTTTTAGCTAATCACCGGTTCTTGTTCATTTGCACCCTGGATGAGAGTCCTTTATTACAGAAATGATGTAGAGCATGTTTCAACCCATTAGCCTCACCAAAAGTTGTTTAAGGCATGATTAGGCCAACAAAAAAAAATAATGCGCACAGAAAAAAGAAAACAAATCAAGAGAAGTACACTTCATGGATTAGATTCAAAGTGTTCTCCCCAAAATAAAGTTTCACTACATGAGAGGATTGAAAGTTTGTAACAAATGTAACTTTTTGGAAATAACCACAAGAATAACAACATTTAATTGAATTTAATTGAAGTCCATATGTTCAATTTCATTATAATTCAAATAAAAATTAATTTTTGACTGCCTATAATAATTTTCTAGGAATGTGGTCATGATCAAATCACAACCATTACCACACCTATACATGCTTAACAATGCTCCCATGGCTCCTTGGAAATTACATGTCAAATTTTAACCTGATTTGTCCTTTGATTGGCTTTTGAGAGCAAAACAGTGTTACAATTTTGCATGTTTTTATTCCAAAATCATCCCTCTTGTTGGAATTCTGTTAGATTATATTTCCATGAGCATCTGAATGAGCCACAAAATTGATTGAACTGTTAAAATGAACACTATGACTTGTAGAAGTGGTTCCAATGGATTAACATGGGTGTTAATTCAATGGTACTAAGTTTAATGTGCCAGGGTTACCTTGGGCACATTAGTAATAAGATTTTTCTCGCATTTTTGTATCAAAATTGGTTTTCTAAGACTTTTTTGAGTTCTTTTTGTGTGTTTGTGTGTGTATGTGTGTGTGATTTTGTACGTGTGTGTGTTTGTTTAACTTGATTAATTTAGATTTGTATTTGTTATACCACAGAGTGGTCCATCTTGAAGTGTCCAGAGAGGAAGTAAGGAATAAAGGAAGGAAGGAAGGAAAGAAGGAAGGAAAGAAGGAGGCAAGGAAGGAAAGTAGGAAGGAAGGAAGGAAGAAAGGTGGGAAGAAAGGAAAAAAAGAAGGATAGAAGGAAGGAAGGAAGGAAGGAAGATAGGAAGATAGGAAGGAAGGAAGGAAGGAAGGAAGGAAGGAAGGAAGGGAAGAAGGAAAGAAGGAAGGAAAGAAGGAGGGAAGGAAAGAAGGTAGGAAGGAAGGAAGGAAGGTAGGAAGAAAGGAAAGAAGGAAGGACAGAAGGAGGGATGGAAGGAAGGTAGAAAGGA
Organism: Lycopodina hypogea; assembly: GCA_963969325.1. Classification (NCBI taxonomy): domain Eukaryota; kingdom Metazoa; phylum Porifera; class Demospongiae; order Poecilosclerida; family Cladorhizidae; genus Lycopodina; species Lycopodina hypogea. The sequence continues at coordinate 14,051,945 of OZ017789.1, read as the reverse complement.
AGTAAGGAATGTAGGAAGGAAGGAAGGAAGGAAGGAAGGAAAGATGGAAGGAAAGAGGAAGGAAGGAACGAAAGAAGGAAGGAAGGAAGAAGGAAGGAAGGAAGGAAGAAAGGAAGGAAAGAAGGAAGGAAGGAAGGAAGGAAGGAAGGAAGGAAGGAAGGAAGGAAGGAAAGAAGGAAGGAAGGAAAGAAGGAAGGGAGGAATGAAAGAAGGAAGGAAGGAAGGAAGGGAGGAAGGAAGGAAGGAAGGAAGGAAGGAAGGAAGGAAGGAAGGAAGGAAGGAAGGAAGGAAGGAAGGAAGGAAGGAAGGAAGGAAGGAAGGAAGGAAGGAAGGAAGGAAGGAAGGAAGGAAGGAAGGAAGGAAGGAAGGAAGGAAGGAAGGAAGGAAGGAAGGAAGGAAGGAAGGAAGGAAGGAAGGAAGGAAGGAAGGAAGGAAGGAAGGAAGGAAGGAAGGAAGGAAGGAAGGAAGGAAGGAAGGAAGGAAGGAAGGAAGGAAGGAAGGAAGGAAGGAAGAAAGGAAGGAAGGAAGGAAGGAAGGAAGGAAGATAAGAATGTTTTTATTAATTTTTAGTCTTATGTATCAGGTAGTGCAGAATTTTGTCTCACACTGAGACTAGGAATAAAGAGTATTATCTATTTCTCTGCATATGTTTATTTAATTTAATAAATGCAGTAGGTAGGATTTTATAAATTAAGTTGTGCTGTTTTTATTAGAAGCCATAATGTGAAATTCCTGCAATAGAAGATTCAAGAAGTACACAAATAACAATGAAGTTTACTAAACATGGATAAAAAAGGTACAGAATCTCAATGAATTTCTGACAGACTGATAGAGGGGATCAGTGACACAACACCTGTTTTAAATAAGAGATGAAAAGCAGTATCTGAAGGAATTCACTATCAAAATTAGGACTTCCATTATTCAGAGAATATTTTTCAGATATAATTTCAGACTTTGATGGTAAATGTGTACTAGCTCCTCACCATAATGTGTATCCTGTAATTTAAAGGAAATTACTGTGGTTGGTGGCAAAGGAACCACAGGTAGTAAAGGGAGAAATTATGGTTATAGTTTAAAAACAAAGAGGGAAATAAAGACAAAGAAGAACAACGGAATAAGAACTCACCTGAGGAGGCCCAGTGGTGCCCGGCTGGCCTAGAGAGCCAGAGTCTATAAAAGACTCAACTAACATTTAGTAATTAGTCTCTGTTGAACAGCTATCATCTAGAATTATCAAAGTATCATTACGTAGTGCATATCCTATCGCGCAAATATTGTGAGAACTTGATTGCATGGTACAGAGAGTCCATCTGGACAGTTTATGATACTTTTGGAAGAGTCTCAGTGTGTGAACCTACTACTGACTAACAATAAACAGTAGTGAGGAGCCTTAGTTCATACTATTAGACCGGGTGGTTAACTAGGGAGCGGGTAGTGCTATCATCCTCTCCTAACACATGGCCCCTGGAATTTCCCCAACCACCACCTATATATGGACCCTGTAATATTCCCTACTCCTAAAACCTGACCCTATAACTCCGTATCCCCCCTACCCACAATGCATGAGACCAGGAATATCTTTCTACTAAACAGGTGCACAGGTTGTCCCCCCACCAGCCCCACCCCCACCTCCCCACTACCCCCACCCTAATTATGCATTAGCCCAGGTATGTCCACCCTTTACACATGGACATTGACAACTAAGTAATTGGTAACTCCCATCATCCCCTACTCCCATGCATATGCTCTAGTATCTCATCCCCACCCTCTCCTAAATATGGGCCAAGGGTTCACCTAGAACGTCCCTAGACTTGTAATAAAGTGGTCTCCAATAAGGTGGCTTCTTGCGAAGGGGTCTCTCAAAAGAGAAATACAGCTATTTATAATTGCAATTCTCAATATGCCATTCCATAACATTCCTTACGGAACCCAGCATAAAAGAATACCAACTTTTTAAAAGAGATATGTGAATACCTATCAAACAGCCAACACAAGTGATGTGGAGTGAATTCACCACTATGCCAGTGTGTACAGGTCATCACCAACCACCAACACATTTCAAATCTCCCAATCTGACACAAAAAAATGGCTATTTCACAACCAACACAACTGAAGACATCTTCAGCACATCATACCCCTCACAAGGTTCAACACAGAGTAGAAATCATCACTTACTATGAAAGGAAAGATTATCCCAACATAAAATCCATCATTACAAACTAGACAAATAGGCTTTCCACAGCAAACACTGTCAGATATTCCCCAAATCTATTATTATTATTATTGCTACAATTATTATTATTATTATGATAATGTTTATTACTATTATTATTATTATTATTATTATTATTATTATTATTATTATTATTATTATTATTATTATTATTATTATTATTATTATTACTATTACTATTATTATTAATATTATTATAATAATTATTATTCCTTCTTACATTTTTTGTTCACATTAACAACTCAAAATGGAAGATAGCTCTACCATGAATGAATGTATATCAACAACAGACTGGTGGGCATTGATACCATTGCTTTACCAAAAAAATCCACATTATTCTATTGCAACATTACATATGTGTATATATGTGCACATATTGTGTTCTATATTCATTCTATGAAGAATGCATTAAGGTTTATATAGTACTTCTTCATTTTTCATGTAATGACAATGTACAGTGAATTTGATAATCTCCTTGGACCAGCTTGAATGAATCTCTTTTTTGCATATCTCCATGAGTGGTGCTCATATCTCTTATTTGAAGGAAGATTCCCTTCCTTTTAAATGAATAATTTAGTATTCAGTTTGTTAAATACATGTTACAGGTTTTCTATGTTGCTAGATGCACTACCATGGAGGTAAATTCAAACTAAATATTTTACAGAAAACTAAGGTAGTAGTTTTATATAGCCAATTGGAAATAACTGTGATGTGGTGGCAAAATGTGGGGTGTGGGGAGGGTGGTGGTGGGTGGACAAAGAAGCACCTGTTTTTGATGAATGTGGGTACATAATTAAGGAAGCAGTTTTCATGTATTGGCAGAATTTATGGCTGCATTTAAAGATGGAACCCTTAATGATCTTCATGATGCCACCCTCGGGTCCTTTCATTAAAATGCAAAATATGTTTTGGCCCTTAAAATTACATGTACTTTTTTTTAAATGAATAGTAAGTCTAACCCTGGTAATACACCAATATGGCAGTTAACTCTGAAATCAACAATTTCTAATAAAACATCAATTTACACACACAAAAATCTTTTTGCAAGTGCTGGCCACATATGTCAAAAGCCCACAAATTAATAGAAAGAGAAAAAATATATAACATAATTGAAATTAAAGTAAGGAGAACCTGAATCAGGACAATATAAAAATTATAACTGAATTCTTTGGATTGAATCCATTATAACTGTATCAAATGTGTCTTGGGACAGATCTAATTTTTGTTTCTTTTTGAACTGCTAATAAACAAAATTTAATTGAGGTTAAGATAAAATGAAGACAATATTCTGTCATTCAATTTTATCCAAACAATGAAAAAAAATTTTTTAATTTTCAATTTAAGTTGTCAACAATGATTTTTAAAATTTTTTAACCACCAGAATTTTGATATTCTATGTGAATTAAATGAACAAGAATGCATATTTTATAGCAGTGAAATTTGAGGCTAATTTTGCCTTTTTAATTTTTTGAGACACCACCAGTCCACCCTCCTGCCCCACCCTCCACCCCCCTCCCCAAACCCTTAGAAATTATTCTGGAATGGATTATAATTTAGGTAAAGCAGTGCTGGTGTGGCTTGTAGCTGTCCCATGTGGTAAAGGGTCTTTGTGGATTGTGAGGCTGTAGCAAAATATTAACACTTTAATTAGCTGACCAAAACAATGGAGTCACTGGGTGATTGTTCTTCATCTTTACCCTCTGTCTCACTAGAACCTGCTTTGAATATGTACTACTTTGTCAAGCGATCAGATGATTCCTGGTACGTGGGGGAAGTTATCCAGAAGAGGGAGGTGGAGTTCGATAATGCGAAGAAAAAGGAATTTTTCATCCACTATAAAGACTGCAAGAAAATGTTGATGTGTTCTTTGATGATGTGTCCCTTATCTTGCATGTCTCTGGAAATAAAACCAACTTTTACAATAAAAATAGGATCAAGTAAATTATAAGCCTCCCTGGTTGTAAAATGAATAAGGAAGGACTAGAAATAAATGGGGAATTAAGTAAATGAAAATATAAGAAAAAATAAACTTTTACTCATGTTAACCTGGCATGTTATTGCTATTCATGCCAATCTGAACAGGTAAGCTGGATATCACCTATTAGACACTTTTGTCGAGAGACCCTTTACCAAATACTATGCTGGAAAAGAATCTGGGTTCATGTTTACCCAAAATTGTTTTGATTTTGTAGTGGTTGTCAATTACATGTACAAAATTAACTAATTGGTGTGTGCATGTTTGTGCATGCATATTGGTGCATGCATATCGGTATGTGTTTGGGTGCATGTTGATTTTTTTGTTTTCGTTCATGTAGCTGTGTGCATGTCAGTGTGTGCTTGTTGATTCGTACATGTTGTAGCATATGTGTTGGAGCATTCATTGTTTGTGAATGTGTGTATGTGCCTGCATGTTGTTTCATGAGTACATGTTGGTGAATGCATGCATGTTGATGTGAGCAATTTCGTTGGTTCATGTGGTTGGTGCTTGTTGGTGCGTGCATGTTGATGAGTGTTGTTGCGTGATTTTTGGTGAGTGATTTTTGGTGCATGCTTATTGTGATGCGCATGTTGGTGTGTGCGCGTTGGTGCATGTGTGTTGGTGCATGTATCACTGTGTGTGCATGTTGTTTCCGGCTTGTTTATGAATGAGTGTTGCAGTGAGGTGGTTTTTCCTGTCTGTTGGTACATACATGTTGATGCATGTGTTTTACCATGTTTATGTATGTGAGTGAGTTTTTGCATGTTTATGAGTGCATGTGTGTTGCATATGCATAGACGTTGACTGTGCTTGCTGTTCGGTGTGTGTATGTGTGTCTTTGAATGCATTTTAATGCGTGTTGGTGCCAGTTACCGCATGTACGTTGTTACAAATATTCTTGTTGTTGCATGCGTGCGTGATATTACATGTGTATCAACACTTATGTGCATTTTTGTACATCTCAGTTAGTATATGCATGAATTTTGGTGCTTGCTTTTTAGTGCATGTGTTTTAGTACATTCCTTCGTGTTGAAGCTTGTTTATTGTTGCTGGAATGTGGGTGTGACCTGTGTGCATGTAATTTTGTGTGCGTTGTTCCTTGCATTCTGGTTCGTGTGTGTACGTTCATGTCGTGCATGATGGACATGCGTTAGTGGATGTTGATTAATGTGTTTTGCTCTGTGAGCTTGTGTTTGTGCATGTATGTTGTAGCGTGCATGTTGGTATGAAGATGCTGGAGCAAACATGGGTATTGGTTGGTTAGTGTTGGTATGCACGTTTCTTGTAGGTGCATGCTTGTTGGTGTATGCGTACGTGTTAGTGTGTTTGTGTTAGAGCGCTAGTGTGGTTGCAGGTTCATTTATCAGAGGGTGCCTGCATTTTAGTTTGGGATTGTGGGTGAGTGCTTATTGGTGCGTGCATGTTGTGTTGTGCATGATTATTGGTGCCTGCTGTTTTTGCTAGTGCATATGTTAGTGCTTGCATTTTATTGCTTGCATGTTGATGTGAATGTTTTGGTGCTTGTGATGTGCTTACTATATCTATGAGAGTTGATATGTGTGTGCATGTTGGTGCATGTGTGTTTATGTTTTAGGATGTAGTACAGATATTATGATATAACCCTGTAGTATTGTTTTTCCTTGGAAATAATTCAGTTGGACAAATAATGCACTAACTTAGGGACCTTACTTACTGACGTGTGATCTTTGTTTGTTTCAGTTGATCGCCGCATGGATGAGTGGGTGCCTTTAAACCGTATCGATATGACACGAGTGGTTAAGGAAGGTGAGAAAGGGAAAGAATATGGTTTGGACTCAGTGAGTTGTCCCGGGAGGAGAGTCATCCGGAACATGAAAAGAAAGCATGATGACATTAATCATATACAAGAGGTACGTGTGTGATGTCTGTGTAGTCCTCTTTGTCTTTATAGGGAATGCCATTAGTGTTATTTCCATGATCATGCTTGAAGCTTCATAGTTACTACACACGTACACACGTACACACTCCCATGCACACACACACACATACACACACACATACACACACACATCACACACATGCACAATTAAATATGGGCAGACGAAAACATTTGCACATAATTATTCAGGGATTAATTAGTGATTGAACATCAATTTTAATTAGCAACTTGATAATCTTAATGATTCGAGTCTGCATTTTGATCAATTTTACGTCGCATCAACTTTTTAAAACATATTAAATAGATATTTACGTTCATCTCTGAAAATATCAATATTTATACTAGCATGCAATCGCTGCATTACTAGTAGGCCCACACTTTGTGGGCAGTTGTTACATGTGTATCTTAAAGTAGGGCATATCTTGTGAGAGAATATGTCTTAAAGGAAGACTTTTCTTATAATGGTTTTGATCATGGGAGGGCTTGTCTTACTGGAGGATGTGTTTTGTTGGAGACCATGTCTTACGGTTAGACATGACTCACAGGAAGACATCCCATTAGAGGACATTTCTAAAGGGGAAGAAACATGTCTTTCTCTAAGATATATCTTCTTGAAAGATTATCTTACTGAAATACATGTCCTAATGGAGGATATCTCTTAATGGAGTCAAACCTTGCAGAAAGACATGTGTTATGGAAAGAAATAAGGAATGGAGGATATATTGTAAGGACGGTGGGCATGTATCTTGGGTTGGCATGTATTTTGAGAGTTATTATTACAAAGGTTCCACTGGTATTTTTTTGTGTATGTTAAGGTCATTTTTTAATGTGCATGCCAAGAGTAGGATAGAAGTGTGTATCATGGAATGCTGTACTTTACATTCTAAAGAATTTGAATTACAATAAAAAAAATGAATATATGATTACGTAACTATAAAGTTACTTAGGAATACCCATAAACACACACGATAGCAAACATACACACACACCACCAAACATATGTTCACGCATACCACCCACCAAGTGCACAAATACACATATGCAAATTAATTATGGAAAAATTAGTTTGGGGATTATCCCTTTTTTTTCTTCTCTTCTTCCCCTCCATGATGACCCATCCAAAATTGGGATTGGGGTGTTGGGGAGGGGAGAGTGGGTTATGTGAATACCATATTACCAACTGCTCCCCAAGAGCAGCTGCATTAAGTTTTACAATAGTATCTGTGTTGAGTGATTGAACATCAATTTTAATTAGCAACTTGATAATCTTAATGATTCGAGTCTGCATTTTGATTAATTTTACGTCGCATCAACTTTTTAAAACATATTAAATAGATATTTACGTTCATCTCTGAAAATATCAATATTTATACTAGCATGCAATCGCTGCATTACTAGTAGGCCCACACTTTGTGGGCAGTTGTTACATGTGTATCTTAAAGTAGGGCATATCTTGTGAGAGAATATGTCTTAAAGGAAGCCTTTTCTTATAATGGTTTTGATCATGGGAGGGCTTGTCTTACTGGAGGATGTGTTTTGTTTACCTCAGGTCAGCACTCTCAATTGATTAATTGTACTCATAAATATTTTTGTTATAGTTGCAATTTGTACTATATTAGAGATTGTTTCTTCAAGAGATTTTATTTTTGTTGCATCTCACTATTGAATTATTGCAATGTGCACTTACACCATATCTGTGCAAAAAAATTAATTTCACTATAATCTAATCATTGCAGGTTTGAAAGTGCTATATTGACTCAATGGCCTGCAATATCACCCCACTTCTCCCAGAATGCATCTTATGGGTCAAACTCTCTGAATGGTGAGTCAATGTTGTTGAAAGGCAAACAATTATGATTATTATGTTTATGATGCATTTTAAATTATCAGTCAATATTAACAGAAATAAAATCATAAACATTATATATCATCCCTCGTAAAATATTTATCAATTGCAAAACACAGCAACTGCCAAAAAAAAAATCAACAATAAAAACAACACACATTTATAAAAGACCTATGTTCATTTGTTTGCTCTATGTTCTCCATTGAGTTTAATTGTACTTATCCAGCATTATAAACATTTGCATAAAAAATTGAAAGAAAAATTTATGTGATGATTTATTACACATTTGGTTTGTACAATTCATTGCTCCATAGGTGTGTGAACAAGACTTTGAGTGTTCATTTGGGGTTCCCCAAGATAAGTAAATGAAGTTCTTTTTAAGGGTTTTAACTTTATTACCAATGATATATTGTCTTTAGGGACTCTTTTTAGTTCACATTTTGAATTTATTGTTTCAGATTTGTATATTTGGTGAGAGAAATGATCTATAATCTTAGCTCTGAAACAGCAATTCTTATCTTACTATATATTTATGCCTGCTCATATTCCTAGCTGGTCCATTTCCTTGGCTGAGTACTGGAAGTGTCACTCCTGCAGGACTGTCATTTTTGCCTCTATTTAACAGCCCTGTGCAGAGGGGGTCTTCCACCACTTACTCACCGATAGCAACTCCTGTGTATCCAACAACCTTCCCCTATGCTGGTCAGTATTCTGTATTAAACATAATTTAAAATCTTCAGGAGTATAGCAAATGATGAACTGTTCTTGTCGTATACAGTTTTGGGTTCATCTCATAATATGGTTCCACCTCAATTGATGATGCAACAGTTGTGACCCATGGCTCCATATATGCCATTCTCCTCTATGCACCATCCATCTGTGCAGCACTATGTTGGCCAGGGGTATCCCATGCAGAGTCCTGTGTATGTTTCCATGCAGGTCTTTTCTAATAGGAATTTTCAAGATTTTCAGTATCCGAAGTATGCAGCCATAATGCAACCACCAGAGGAACAGATGCTGCAGCAGCAACAGTATCTGCCACAGCAGAATGACCAACCGCTTCAGCCTCAGCTGAACCGTGCACAGTTATTGGACTCTGCAACTCTGCCAGACTGGGGTGAAGAGAATAACATTGTTGTCGATGATGATATGCCTCATCCATACCAACATGGTGAAGCATCCGGGTCTGAAGCTGCTGAAGGACACGAAGAACAGATTTAAACTTTGCTTGCAATGAGTAGGATATTAGTCATTTATGTGGTCATGAACACATATGTAAAGAAAACAATTGATTCAAATTATGCATTCCCAATTTCCACATTTAGCCACAAATAAATGTATTAACCCTTCGTTTTCGCACATAACATCACATGAAGGATGTCCATGTATATATATATATATATATATATATATATATAATGACACTAATAGAATAGTTTGTCACCATTTTCAAACATGATTATGCCTAGTACAAATTGTGATACAGAAAGAAAACCATGCTCTCCTAAAGATCAATATATATTAGAGGAGCACCATGCAGACTCAATCACATGTTGCATGGTACTTTATTATCAACAAGGCAGCTCAGACAATTTGACATTATTGCCATAACTATAGTAGAACCTCCCTAAATGGACTCTCTGTAATAGGAGCAAACCCTCTACAATGGACAAACTGTAAGGCACCAGATCGATACCCTATCAGAGCTAATAGATCAGTACCTCTGAAAGCAGATCCTCCTAACTCTGAATAATGAACAAAAGCTAGGCCAACTTCCAAAAAATCATTGAAAAGGATCCTCTAAAATGGATAAAAGCCAGACCCCCATACTGTGAAACTTAATGAACAAAAGTCAGAAATAAGGATACACATGCTAAATAAAGCTAAATGAGGCTGCTGACTCCTGAAGATTCTCTACCTGTTCCTTTTGCATCTCAATGTAACATTTTAGTCCCTACAGCCAGTAGGTATATTGTTTTCGGGCCAAAACTAGCAATTCCATTCACAGTTTTTCAGCACAATCCCTTGGTTGATCTCTCTGTGCCAAAAAACAAAGCAGTATTTGTTATTATTTTCCCCCCCCCCAAAAAAAAACAACAAAAAACAACAAAAAAAAAGGCATAGCAGTTGAGTCTTAAAATAGGGCATAAACACTCAGTCAATAATTACCTAATTCTTTATTCCTAATCATTGCTTTTGTTGCTTTCCCCCTCTCCTCCTTTTCATTATAGTAAAAGGAGAAAATCCTTGTATACACTCTCCATGAAGTAATAAGTAGATTCAATTAGCTGTAATAACATGATAGACTACTACTATGACATTAATAGATATTTAGTGATTGATCTTGGGCAAACCTCTGATAGAGGACAACCTCTTTACAAAGGACAGAAATATGTAACAAGGTGCTATTCTCTGCCATCTCTGTCACGTTGATCAGAGCAAGGCACACTTTGCTAGCTTGGGGTAAGAGAAGAAGAGGTTGATCAAAGAAAGCGACACCTTCTATAGCCAGATATCCACCATCAGTGGTGACATGCTTCTCATGTCTGCCTTCATGGCCTACGGAGGATGCTTAGACAAGCAGTTCAGTCAGACACAGTTTCTGTCGTGGGTAGATCATATGCAGCAGACTGGCATCAAGTACAGGAAAGAAGTGGCCCGGATTGAAGTTAGTATATATTGAAGTGGTTCATTGATATGGTCCTCCATGGCTGTTCTCAAATTTTGGTGAAATTTTTATTTTTCTGAACTTTTGAAAATTAATCATAAGAAAAATAGGCATACATTTTTGAATATTTCACTCAAAATGTATTTAAGTGTTTCTTCATATTTGGTAAAGTTCCTAATATTGTAGGGAACTATTTTAAACATATCACTTCAAAGATATTTGCATGGTATTAAATAATTTGTGTGATGAAGAGAGAAGTATTATTGGATGCATTCAATTCCAATGCTACACAAACTTGCTTTGCCTTCAATTTCTACAAATGTTTAAACAAATTTTTTTCAGTTCTTCCTTTTGGAACATTAAAAATTGTTGACATAAGTAATCAATCAAATATCAATAATTATTAATCAAGCATAATGATGGCTAATAAAGCAAATAATAACTAACTAAACACACAAGATGTAAGTAATCAATGTTTTTATTGGATTTTACATTGATAACACCAAATGTATTTTTATTTTTAAACACCAAAAAAGGTATCAGGTTCAAAAGAAAGGAAAAAGAAAGTGAATCTGGATGATTTATCTGCAGTGAAAGCCACGAGTGATGGAGAGATGCAGTGATGGACAGATGCAGAACATACTGAAGCTGTATGGGGAGGATCCTGGTCCAATTAGGGAGACAACAAGATTGATATATGATAAGAGACTTGCTAAACACTTGGATCAACGAACCACACCAACAAAGTTATTTATCAATTAATTATATATTTTTTGGTATTTTTTTATTTTATTTATTTATTTATTTATTTCTATTTTTATTTATTTATTTAATTTTTTAATTGGAAAAAAATTTTTTTTCCATATATTTATTTCCTAAGCAATTGACCATAATAGAAATGTTTAGTTTTTTATGCCCTGAAAAGATAGAAATTGTCAATGAGTTGACAATGTAAACTTTCCAAGTCCTGGTGTCATTGCTTTAAAAAAAATTAGAAAAAAATTGTTTTTAATTTTTAAAAAATGAAATGAATGAAATTAATTACTAAATTCAAACCAAATTGATGAAACAGAAATAAAACTTTTGGTTCTTTAAATACACAACCAGCAGATGTTCAGTTCTCTCTTTTTATAATGGGGGACAACCTTTTTAAAATGAAGGAGAATTAAAGTCAGAGAAATAACAGCAAAGAACAATTAGTATTCCAAAATGTGGTGTTAGTGTTGGAGACACCCAGCCCTTTCATTTACAGCTAGGGTGGAGGTTAGTTGCACAAAAAAAAGAGGGTAATTCCTGGGTAGGGGGGGTGGGGGTGGTGGTGGGAATCCCAGTGGGAGTCTCTCTCTCTATCTCTCTCTCTCTCTCTCTCTCCGGGGAATCAGGTAAGGGAAATTTGAGTATACTTGTTTCAATACACAGTTTTGACTTTTTCTTCCATTAGGTGACAAGGTAAGTGCTCAACAAAATTTAAATTTTCATTGACATTATTCTTCTATTTATCACAATTAGATGGTAGTTTACAGTGGTTGGAATTAGGTTGGCTTTCAGTGAGCTATGCTATTGAGGGTGACTTAGCAAATATGAATAAATTTTTTTAAATTTTTTTAAATAGCCTGTCAAAATTTTCATTGCATTACTTCTAACAAATTCTAACATTTGTTTGGAGGTTTGAATTTTTTTTTTTTTTTTTTTTTTTTTTTTTTTTTTTTTGTGGCAAAAAGTTTTAGTTATTCCAGTAAATGCAGTAAATTCATCCTTTTTTTTCCAGGCAAAGCTGGGTACCCAGAGGTGAGAAAAATTTTAGCCTGAACAAACATTGCCATTAAATTTTTATAGCAAACTATGGAAAGGCTACTACTAGGGTAGGATACTATATCTGCAATGTTGTAAAAAATTAAAAAAATTTGGTTGGCAGTGATTTTCCTATGGTTCTAATACTCAATATATATATTTTTTGACTCAGACTAATTATAATATATGGTTAATTTTCTCCCCAACCCCCCACAACCCCCCCCCCCCCCCCCCCCCCCTTTCACCTTGGCTAAGCAACTGATGAATGAATAAAGTGGTCTCTCAAAAAGGTGGCTACTTGTGGAGGGGTCTCACAAAAGAAAAATACTACTATTTTATAATTGCAATCCTCCACATGCCATTCCATAACATTCCTCATGAAACCCAGCCCAGTTTCTGGAGTCCTTCCTGTTTGAATGAAATTAAAATTATTCAGCTCTATTTGGATTCTGCAAAGCGTTGGGCATCATTTGGTAATTCAGTTTGACACTAGGTGAAGTTGTCCACATATACTATTTTGTATTTTGTTTATTATCATTCTTTTCTTTACTATCTTCTTATAGATATGGCTACTTGTGGTGGTTCTTTGAATGACTAGCCTGTAGCATTGATGTATTCAGCTTCCAGAATTTACCTATTTATCATATCAAGTTAAGGCTGACACACACTGTAGAGTGAATCCGTAAGGTGCATCGTTGGAATAGTTACATTCTAACTTACATTCCTCCCTCAGTTTGTGTAAAGTCACTTGAAATGGCTTATTACTTTCTTGAAGTTGAAGTGAAGCAGTGAAGCAGTGAAGAAGTGAAGAAATGTACTTCACAGGTCCAATTACCTTAATAAATAAATGCGGGAGTACTCCCCACTTGTATACCTAAGTCTAGCATGTGCAGCAAAAAACAACAAAGAAATGGCCATGCTCAATTAATGCCCTCAAATATGACCATGCCTATCCAATAGCTAAAGCTCCTAAAAGGTCAAGTGTATTATGCATACCACATTTTGGATCTGCAATTAGGTAAGTTTAGGGCTAAAAATATCATAATCCATACAAAAACTCTATGCCATTAGTCCTGTTCATCTTTATTGACCAGTTTTTCCACATCACAATATTAGATTCTCACTAAATATTTGGTAACAGGATCAAGTAAGTTTGATAAATTCATTTAAGATAAATGAAAAAATTGGAAAGCATTAAACCTTAATGAAAGATAGATTTTATTTTGATGATATCCTAGATTTTTAGGAGCATTCATTTTTGGGACATTAGTTTAGGAATCTATTTTTTTAAGTCTTGTTTAGAAAATTCAGCTTCACAGCATCACTATCATCAATTACTGGAATTGACAAGAAGGTAAAAAATATAAGAATAAGAATTTGTAAGGACAAGATCCAGTAAAATCATTAGGTTTGTGTTTGGGGGTGGGGTGGGGTTGGGGGTTGGAGGTGGTGTGTGGAAGGGGCCAGTGGAATATATTTTTGTTTTTCTTTCAATTCTTTACAAATAAAATGCACTTCTTATGCAGGCAGGAAACATAAACTGGCCTAGGACTGATCTAAATGTTCATATTCCCAACATGGAATGGAGAAAGGCAAAATGATAATTGATGTTTTTGATCACAGGTCAGAGCTAAAAATTATTTTTAAACCATCTAATTTTTTTGGTATGCAGCTGCTTAATTTGATTTTGTATTCTGGAAGGGAATAATTACCCCATGTAGGCCCACCAATTTGGCTATTCAGCTTATATTGCATTATAAAACCTCAGTTACAAAACTGCTTTCAGTACAAAGCATCTTTAGGATTGTTTTAAAATTTGGTACAGATTATATCAGTTACCAAAGTGATTAGAGTAAGTAAATGAGAGAAGCAAAATATCTTCTGTAGCCTGGCATTTATTCTTAATTTTCATAAGCTGGTCATGTTGAGATGTCCAGATATTATTAATAGGTAGAATTTATTTATTCCATACACCTTATTTTCGTGCCAACAGTGCATGAGAGCTCCAGCAATGTTATCTACTCTGAAATTGTTAGAGTAAAAGCCCTGCACAGGATCTGAGAATCACAATTATTATTTTATATGTATATGTATATCTATGCATATAAGCATATATATATATATACACACCAGTATATATTATATATATATGAAAGAACTTTCTTCATTCAATTGCAATATTTCTTAATAAAATGGATGACACAATGCAACATTAGAGATAAGAGGGAACAAAATTAACTCACTTTTTTAGGAAGTGCTCTGATTTTGTCAGAATCCATTGGAGAATAAATGTGTAAAAGAGCTCCTTGTAATACAATAGCTTTCAGTGTGTGTAGTATATGGTATTAATAAGCATAACACATTAATATCGTTGTTAACAAGGATTATCATGTAGCACATTATGCTGAAAACATCATAATGTCAGTGCAGTTTAGTAATTCAGATCCTAAATTGCAATGAACCATACTAAAAATGGAAAAGAGGAAATTCTTAGGAAATAAAAAGGTCTAATATCACAGCTATAGCCCAAATTTGTAGCTATAATTCCAGGTGGTTTCCATGGTTGCTTCCTATTATATGACGATGTGTCCCTTATCTTGCATGTCTCCGGAAATAAAACCAATTCCTACAATAAAAAATAGGATCAAGTAAATTATAAGCCTCCCTGGTTGTAAAATGAATAAGGAGGGACTAGAAATAAATGGAGAATAAGTAAATCAAAAAGATAAGAAAAATAACAACTTTTACTCATGTTAACCTGGCATGTTATTGCTATATCATGCCAATCTTAGCAGGTAAGCTGGATATCACCTATTAGACACTTTTGTCGAGAGAACCTTTACCAAAATACTATGCTGGAAAAGTATCTGGGTTCATGTTTACCCAAAATTGTTTTGATTTTGAAGTGGTTATCAATTATATGCAGAAAGTTACCACAAAATTCAACTAATTGGTGTGTGCATGTTTGTGCATGCATATTGGTGCATGCATATCGGAATGTGTTTGGGTGCATGTTGGTTTTTGTGTGTTCTTGCATGTAGCCTAGTGCATGTCAGTGTGCACTTGTTGATTTGTACATGTTTTAGCATGTGTGTTAGAGCGTTCATTGTTAGTGAATGTGTGTATTTGCCTGCATGTTGTTGCATGGGTACATGTTGTTGAATGCATGCATGTCGGTGTGTGCAATTTCATTGGTGCCTGTTGGTTGGTGCGTGTTGGTGCATGCATGTTGATGAATGTTGGTGCATGATTGTTGGTGCATGCTTATTGGGATGCGCATGTAGGTGTGTGCACGTTGGTGGGTGTGTTTTGGTGCATGCATCACAGTGTGTGCACGTTGTTTTGGGTGTGTATAATATCAAGCTTACAGAAGTTGACCTTCATAGAATCATTAATTATTAAAATGCCACTATTTTGGAAACCTATATTTTAATATCTTTTAGCTAATCACCGGTTCTTATTCACTTGCACCCTGGATGAGAGTCCTTTATTACAGAAATGATGTAGAGCATGCTTCAACCCATTAGCCTCGTCAAAAGTTGTTTAAGGCATGATTAGGCCAACAAAAAAAAATAATGCGCACAGAAAAAAGAAAACAAATCAAGAGAAGTACACTTCATGGATTAGATTCAAAGTGTTCTCCCCAAAATAAAGTTTCACTACATGAGAGGATTGAAAGTTTGTAACAAATGTAATTTTTTGGAAATAACCACAAGAATAACAACATTTAATTGAATTTAATTGAAGTCCATATGTTCAATTTCATTATAATTCAAATAAAAATTAATTTTTGGCTGCCTATAATAATTTTCTAGGAATGTGGTCATGATCAAATCACAACCATTACCACACCTATACATGCTTAACAATGCTCCCATGGCTTCTTGGAAATTACATGTCAAATTTTAACCTGATTTGTCCTTTGATTGGCTTTTGAGAGCAAAACAGTGTTACAATTTTGCATGTTTTTATTCCAAAATCATCCCTCTTGTTGGAATTCTGTTAGACTATATTTCCATGAGCATCTGAATGAGCCACAAAATTGATTGAACTGTTAAAATGAACACTATGACTTGTAGAAGTGGTTCCAATGGATTAACATGGGTGTTAATTCAATGGTACTAAGTTTAATGTGCCAGGGTTACCTTGGGCACATTAGTAATAAGATTTTTCTCGCATTTCTGTATCAAAATTGGTTTTCTAAGACTTTTTTGAGTTCTTTTTGTGTGTTTGTGTGTGTATGTGTGTGTGATTTTGTACGTGTGTGTGTTTGTTTAACTTGATTAATTTAGATTTGTATTTGTTCTACCACAGAGTGGTCCATCTTGAAGTGTCCAGAGAGGAAGTTAGGAATGAAGGAAGGAAGGAAGGAAAGAAGGAAGGAAAGAAGGAGGCAAGGAAGGAAAGTAGGAAGGAAGGAAGGAAGAAAGGTGGGAAGAAAGGAAAAAAAGAAGGATAGAAGGAAGGAAGGAAGGAAGGAAGATAGGAAGATAGGAAGGAAGGAAGGAAGGAAGGATGGAAGGAAGGAAGGAAGGAAAGAAGGAAAGAAGGAAGGATAGAAGGAGGGATGGAAGGAAGGTAGAAAGGAAATAAGGAATGTAGGAAGGAAGGAAGGAAGGAAGGAAAGATGGAAGGAAGGAGGAAGGAAGGAACGAAAGAAGGAAGGAAGGAAGAAGGAAGGAAGGAAGGAAGAAAGGAAGGAAAGAAGGAAGGAAGGAAGGAAGGAAGGAAAGAAGGAAGGAAGGAAGGAAGGAAGGAAGGAAGGAAGGAAGGAAGGAAGGAAGGAAGGAAGGAAGGAAGGAAGGAAGGAAGGAAGGAAGGAAGGAAGGAAGGAAGGAAGGAATGAAAGAAGGAAGGAAGGAAGGAAGGAAGGAAGGAAGGGAGGAAGGAAGGAAGGAAGGAAGGAAGGAAGGAAGGAAGGAAGGAAGGAAGGAAGGAAGGAAGGAAGGAAGGAAGGAAGGAAGGAAGGAAGGAAGGAAGGAAGGAAGGAAGGAAGGAAGGAAGGAAGGAAGGAAGGAAGGAAGGAAGGAAGGAAGGAAGGAAGGAAGGAAGGAAGGAAGGAAGGAAGGAAGGAAGGAAGGAAGGAAGGAAGGAAGGAAGGAAGGAAGGAAGGAAGGAAGGAAGGAAGGAAGGAAGGAAGGAAGGAAGGAAGGAAGGAAGGAAGGAAAGAAGGAAGAAAGGAAGGAAGGAAGGAAGGAAGGAAGGAATGAAGGAAGGAAGGAAGGAAGGAAGGAAGGAAGGAAGGAAGGAAGGAAAGAAGGAAGAAAGGAAGGAAGGAAGGAAGGAAGGAAGGAAGATAAGAATGTTTTTATTCATTTTTAGTCTTATGTATCAGGTAGTGCAGAATTTTGTCTCACACTGAGACTAGGAATAAAGAGTATTATCTATTTCTCTGCATATGTTTATTTAATTTAATAAATGCAGTAGGTAGGATTTTATAAATTAAGTTGTGCTGTTTTTATTAGAAGCCATAATGTGAAATTCCTGCAATAGAAGATTCAAGAAGTACACAAATAACAATGAAGTTTACTAAACATGGATAAAAAAGGTACAGAATCTCAATGAATTTCTGACAGACTGATAGAGGGGATCAGTGACACAACACCTGTTTTAAATAAGAGATGAAAAGCAGTATCTGAAGGAATTCACTATCAAAATTAGGACTTCCATTATTCAGAGAATATTTTTCAGATATAATTTCAGACTTTGATGGTAAATGTGTACTAGCTCCTCACCTGGGCGCATGCGTATAAGACTTGCGCACTCAGCGCCAAAACTAGTAGGGATCATCCAGCCAGGGAGGATCATTCTTGCGAGTTACTTCGCTAAGGAGAAGCGAAGAGTTAATCTCCCACTGTCTCAGAACTATTCGTTTGAGAACCGGAATTTTCGTAAACTAAGGCTACAAGACTTCTAAGTCTGTTGAGCAATGCAGATTTTTATCAAAACTCTGACTGGAAAGATCCATATCCTAAAAGTGGATGTTTCTCACTCCATCATATCTGTGAAATTCAACATCATAGCTCGGAGTAGAAGAATGCAATTCTTTGTGAAGACTGGGACTGGGATGACCATCATCCTGAAAGTGAAGATTTTTGACTCCATCAAAACTGTGACGTTCAAGATGAGAGACAAGGATGGCATTCAGAAGGAATCCGCCTTCTATGTTGACATCCACCTCAGCCTCCATGATCTTGTAGCTATCACCTCAACTTCCATGGTCCTCAATCACTGTACCTCTGAAACCAACCAGTGAACTTGCTCATGTTAGAATTGGTGACTTCTTAAAACTGACATGTTAGAAAACTTATCTTAGATTATCTTATATATGAATTGATATTTACCATTGTATTTCTGCAGCCATCCATAATAATTTTAAAGCTACATTTAAGAGAGAAAATGTAATCAATGTTGTAGCCATGGAATGGGCATGAAATCAGGGAATGCTATTACAACTCTCTATGTAGAGATGGCAGGGTAGAGTTCATTTCATCAATAGAGATTAAAACTCCATATACCTAACTATTATATCTAACTGATGGCTTTCACAAACATTATCCAGTAGAAATGACATGTAAGAACCCTGGAAAGCATACTTGTAAGACTCAAGAAGATCAGAAGATCAAGAAAAGGTAACTTTCAAAAAAAAAAATAGATGTTTGTCCAGCTTCTAATTCATCTATATGAGATATATTTACTATTTATGTCAATTACAATTATCTGAACATTTTACACTACTATAACTTGGTAAATATCCTTGGTTATTCGCTTCTTTTAGTGATTAATACAAAGGAAGATTACTACGGGGTTGACCTTCACAACTTTTGCAATATACACCATCTTAAAAAAAATAAAACAAATTGTGAAATTCCTCATTGAATGCCAGTGTGCCATCATACATGTTCTAGACTATCTAAAATACGACATTTTAGTATTCTAACTATTAATGACTAGAATAACGGAAGATAAAGGCTCTGACTATGGGAGACTAAAACTCTTAAAATTTTGCTCTTTAACCAAACTCTACAATTTCTATACTAGCTTCAGTGAGTGTCAGCTTAACTGCACTATGTGCCCTGGGTAAAGCAGAGCTCTGGAGCCTTACCTACACAACCTATCACAGGTGTATATACCTTTCGTTGACAAAAAAAAAATGAATAAACTAGTTAATAGATAATTAAATCAAATAGAATTAAGTAAGAAAAAAAAGTATAAACAAGTGAAGAGTAGCTTAAGAATTCTTTCTGCCTCAAAATGCAAGAATGAAATGTTTATCTATCATGAGCTTTGAGTATATCTGGCATATGCCCACATTTAGCTGGTAAATAATTCAATTTTTTGGTTTGGTTTATGGGTGTACCTGTGCTCATTTTCCATGTAGCTATGAAGTCAATACTAACAATATGAATGATAATGAAGTTTGACTCTATAGCTGTATAAAGAATGGCTAGTAGAAATAAGAAAGATGGACGATAGAAAAATTGTTTCTTTGATTGATAGAGTTGGCTCTCCAGGAAATCTGAATTCTATCATCCATATCTTCTTTTTCTACAGGTTATTGTTTATGTAGCTATACACAAAATAGTGAAGAAATGAATAATAATTAAGATCAAATTGATTCCCATCTCCTTATCCCGGGTTACCTTGACAATCAACCTACATGAATGGAAAAGTAAGTAGATGACAATAATAACAACCTTAGAAGTGAGAACAAGTCACTTAAAAATTGCTTCAATTGCTATAGTATCGGAGCCGTGGGAGCCTGAACAAGAACTCCTCCCAGTGACTCTGCCTCAGGACAGGAAGACACATGAAAGAGAAGTATATCAAGAAGTTAATTGTAATGGAAAAGAAATCAATAAGAAGGAAGTTAATTATGGGAACGTGGTTTGTGGCCAAGGAACCACAGGGAGTAAAGAAATGAATAAGAAGGAAGTTAATGATGGGACTGTGGTTGGTGGCAAAGGAACCACAGGTAGTAAAGGGAGAAATTATGGTTATAGTTTAAAAACAAAGAGGGAAATAAAGACAAAGAAGAACAACGGAATGAGAACTCACCTGAGGAGGCCCAGTGGTGCCCGGCTGGCCTAGAGAGCCAGAGTCTATAAAAGACTCAACTAACATTTAGTAATTAGTCTCTGTTGAACAGCTATCATCTAGAATTATCCGTAGTGCATATCCTATCGCGCAAATATTGTGAGAACTTGATTGCATGGTACAGAGAGTCCATCTGGACAGTTTATGATACTTTTGGAAGAGACTCAGTGTGTGAACCTACTACTGACTAACAATAAACAGTAGTGAGGAGCTTTAGTTAATACTATTAGACCGGGTGGTTAACTAGGGAGCGGGGAGTGCTATCATCCTCTCCTAACACATGGCTCCTGGAATTTCCCCAACCACCACCTATATATGGACCCTGTAATATTCCCCTACTCCTAAAACCTGACCCTATAACTCCGTATCCCCCCTACCCACAACGCATGAGACCAGGAATATCTTTTTACTAAACACGTGCACAGGATTGTCCCCCCACCAGCCCCACCCCCACCTCCCCACTACCCCCGCCCTAATTACGCATTAGCCCAGGTATGTCCACCCTTTACACATGGACATTGATAACTAGGTAATTGGTAACTCCCATCATCCCCTACTCCCATACATATGCTCTAGAATCTCTCCCCACCCTCTCCTAAATATGGGCCAAGGGTTCACCTAGAATGTCCCTAGACTTGTAATAAAGTGGTCTCCAATAAGGTGACTTCTTGCGAAGGGGTCTCTCAAAAGAGAGATACAGCTATTTATAATTGCAATTCTCAACATGCCATTCCATAACATTACTTACGGAACCCAGCATAAAAGAATACCAACTTTCTATAAGAGATATGTGAATACCTATCAAACAGCCAACACAAGTGATGTGGAGTGAATTCACCACTATGCCAGTGTGTACAGGTCATCACCAACCACCAACACATTTCAAATCTCCCAAGCTGACCCAAAAAAATGGCCATTTCACAACTAACACAACCGAAGACATCTCCAGCACATCATACCCCTCACAAGGTTCAAAACAGAGTAGAAATCTCCACTTACTATGAAAGGGAAGATTATCCCAACATCAAATCCATCATTACAAACTAGACAAATAGGCTTTCCACAGCAAACACTGTCAGATATTCCCCAAATCTACTATTATTATTATTGCTACAATTATTATTATTACTATGATAATGATTATTACTATTATTATTATTATTATTATTATTATTATTATTATTATTATTATTATTATTATTATTATTATTATTATTATTATTATTATTATTATTATTATTATTATTATTATTATTATTATTATTATTATTATTATTATTATTATTATTATTATTTTTATTATTTTTATTATTATTATTATTATTATTATTATTATTATTATTATTATTATTATTATTATTATTATTACTACTATTATTATTATTATTATTATTACTATTATTATTATTATTAATATTATTATTATAATTATTATTCCTCCTTACATTTTTTTGTTCATATTAACAACTCAAAATGGAAGATAGCTTTGCCATGAATGAATGTATATCAACAACAGACTGGTGGGCATTGATACCATTGTTTTACCAAAAAAATCCACATTATTCTATTGCAACATTACATATGTGTATATATGTGCACATATTGTGTTCTATATTCATTCTATGAAGAATGCATTAAAGTTTATATAGTACTTCTTCATTTTTCCTGTAATGACACTGTAGAGTGAATTTTATATTCTCCTTGGACCAGCTTGAATGAATCTCTTTTTTGCATATCTCCATGAGTGGTGCTCATATCTCTTATTTGAAGGAAGATTCCCTTCTTTTTAAATGAATAATTTAGTATTCAGTTTGTTAAATACATGTTACAGGTTTTCTATGTTGCTAGATGCACTACCATGGAGGTAAATTCAAACTAAATATTTTACAGAAAACTAAGGTAGTAGTTTTACATAGCCAATTTGAAATAACTGTGATGTGGTGGCAAAATGTGGGGTGTGGGGAGGGTGGTGGTGGGTGGACAAAGAAGCACCTGTTTTTGATGAATGTGGGTACATAATTAAGGAAGCAGTTTTCATGTATTGGCAGAATTTATGGCTGCATTTAAAGATGGAACCCTTAATGATCTTCATTATGCCACCCTCGGGTCCTTTCATTAAAATGCAAAATATGTTTTGGCCCTCAAAATTACATGTACTTTTTTTTTTAATGAATAGTAAGTCTAACCCTGGTAATACACCAATATGGCAGTTAACTCTGAAATCAACAATTTCTAATAAAACATCAATTTACACACACAAAAATCTTTTTGCAAGTGCTGGCCACATATGTCAAAAGCCCACAAATTAATAGAAAGAGAAAAAATATATAACATAATTGAAATTAAAGTAAGGAGAACCTGAATCAGGACAATATAAAAATTATAACTAAATTCTCTGGATTGAATCCATTATAACTGTATCAAATGTATCTTGGGACAGATCTAATTTTTGTTTCTTTTTGAACTGCTAATATAAACAAAATTTATTTGAGGTTAAGATAAAATGAAGACAATATTCTGTCATTCAATTTTATCCAAACAATGAAAAAAAATTTTTTAATTTTCAATTTAAGTTGTCAACAATGATTTTTAAAACTTTTTAACCATAAAAATTTTGATATTCTATGTGAATTAAATGAACAAGAATGCATATTTTATGGCAGTCAAATTTGAGGCTAATTTTGCCTTGTTAATTTTTAGAGACACCACCCGTCCACCCTCCTGTCCCACCCTCCACCCCCCCCCCCCCCCCCCCAACCCTTAGAAATTATTCTGGAATGGATTATAATTAAGGTAAAGCACTGCTGGTGTGGCTTGTAGCTGTCCCATGTGGTAAAGGGTTTTTGTGGATTGTGAGGCTGTAGCAAAATATTAACACTTCAATTAGCTGACCAAAAAAAATGGAGTCACTGGGTGATTGTTCTTCATCTTTACCCTGTGTCTCACTAGAACCTGCTTTGAATACGTACTACTTTGTCAAGCATCAGATGATTCCTGGTACGTGGGGGAAGTTATCCAGAAGAGGGAGGTGGAGTTCGATAATGAGAAGAAAAAGGAATTTTTCATCCACTAAAAAGACTGTAAGAAAATGTTGATGTGTTCTTTGATGATGTGTCCTTTATCTTGCATGTCTCTGGAAATAAAACCAACTTCTACAATAAAAATAAGATCAAGTAAATCATAAGCCTCCCTGGTTGTAAAATGAATAAGGAATGACTAGAAATAAATGGGGAATTAAGTAAATGAAAAGATAAGAAAAAAACTTTTACTCATGTTAACATTGCATGTTATTGCTATTCATGCCAATCTGAGCAGGTAAGCTGGATATCACCTATTAGACACTTTTGTGGAGAGACCCTTTACCAAAATACAATTGTGGAAAAGAATCTGGGTTCATGTTTACCCAAAATTTTTTTGATTTTGTAGTGGTTGTCAATTACATGTAGAAAATTTACCACAAAATTCAACTAATTGGTGTGTGCATGTTTGTGCATGCACATTGGTGCATGCATATCGGTATGTGTTTGGGTGCATGTTGTTTTTTGTGTTTTCGTTCATGTAGCTGTGTGCATGTCAGTGTGTGCTTGTTGATTCATACATGTTGTAGCATGTGTGTTGGAGCATTCATTGTTTGTGAATGTGTGTATGTGCCTGCATGTTGTTGCGTGAGTACATGTTGTTGAATGCATGCATGTTGATGTGAGCAATTTCGTTGGTTCATGTGGTTGGTGCTTGTTGGTGCGTGCATGTTGATGAGTGTTGTTGCGTGATTTTTGGTGAGTGATTGTTGGTGCATGCTTATTGTGATGCGATGTTGGTGTGTGCGCGTTGGTGCATGTGTGTTGGTGCATGCATCACTGTGTGTGCATGTTGTTTCCAGCTTGTTTATGAATGAGTGTTGCAGTGTGGTGGTTTTTCCTGTCTGTTGGTACATACATGTTGATGCATGTGTTTTACCATGTATATGTATGTGAGTGAGTTTTTGCATGTTTATGAGTGCATGTGTGTTGCATATGCATAGACGTTGACTGTGCTTGCTGTTTGGTGTGTGTATGCGTGTCTTTGAATGCATTTTAATGCGTGTTGGTGCCAGTTACCGCATGTACGTTGTTACAAATATTCTTGTTGTTGCATGCGTGCGTGATATTACATGTGTATCAACACATATGCGCATTTTTGTACATCTCAGTTAGTATATGCATGAATTTTGGTGCTTGCTTTTTAGTGCATGTGTTTTAGTGCATTCCTTCGTGTTGAATCTTGTTTGTTGTTGCTGGAATGTGGGTGTGACCTGTGTGCATGTAGTTTTGTGTGCGTTGTTCCTTGCATTCTGGTTCTTGTGTGTACGTTCATGTCGTGCATGATGGACATGCGTTAGTGGGTGTTGATTAATGTGTTTTGTTCTGTGAGCTTGTGTTTGTGCATGTATGTTGTAGCGTGCATATTGTTATGAAGATGCTGGAGCAAACATGGGTATTGGTTGGTTAGTGTTGGTATGCACGTTTCTTGTAGGTGCATGCTTGTTGGTGTATGCGTACGTGTTAGTGTGTTTGTGTTAGAGCGCTAGTGTGGTTGCATGTTCATTTATCAGAGGGTGCCTGCATTTTAGTTTGGGATTGTGGGTGAGTGCTTATTGATGCGTGCATGTTGTGTTGTGCATGATTATTGGTGCCTGCTGTTTTTGCTAGTGCATATGTTGGTGCTTGCATTTTATTGCTTGCATGTTGATGTGAATGTGTTGGTGCTTGTAATGTGCTTACTATTTCTGTGTGTGTTGATTTGTGTGTGCGTGTTGGTGCATGTGTGTTTATGTTTTAGGATGTAGTACAGATATTATGATATAACCCTGTAGTATTGTTTTTCCTTGGAAATAATTCAGTTGGACAAATAATGCACTAACTTAGGGACCTTACTTACTGACGTGTGATCTTTGTTTGTTTCAGTTGATCGCCGCATGGATGAGTGGGTGCCTTTAAACTGTATCGATATGACACGAGTGGTTAAGGAAGGTGAGAAAGGGAAAGAATATGGTTTAGACTCAGTGAGTTGTCCCGGGAGGAGAGTCACCCAGAACATGAAAAGAAAGCATGGTGATATTAACCATATACAAGAGGTACGTGTGTGATGTCTGTGTAGTCCTCTTTGTCTTTATAGGGAATGCCATTAGTGTTATTTCCGTGATCATGCTTGAAACTTCATAGTTACTACACATGTACACACTCCCATGAACACACACACACACACACACACATACACACATATCACACACATGCACAATTAAATATGGGCAGACGAAAACACTTGCACATAAATATTCAGGGATTAATTAGTGATTGAACTTCAATTTTAATAAGCAACTAGATAATCTTAATGATTCAAGTCTGCATTTTGATCAATTTTACGTCACATCAACTTTTTAAAACATATTAAATAGATATTTACGTTCATCTCTGAAAATATCAATATTTATACTAGCAAGCAATCACAGCATTACTAGTAGGCCCACACTTTGTGGGCAGTTGTCACTTGTGTATCTTAAAGTAGGGCATATCTTGTGAGAGAATATGTCTTAAAGGAAGACTTTTCTTATAATGGTTTTGATCATGGGAGAGCTTGTCTTACTGGAGGATGTGTTTTGTTGGAGACCATGTCTTATGGTTTGACATGACTCACAGAATGACATATCCCATTAGGGGAATAAAATGTCTCTCTCTAAGATGTATCTTCTTGAAAGAATATCTTACTGAAATACATGTCCTACTGGAGGATATGTCTTAATGGAGTCATACCTTGCAGAAAGACATGTGTTATGGAAAGAAATAAGGAATGGAGGATATATTGTAAGGATGGTGGGCATGTATCTTGGGTTGGCATGTATTTTGAGAGTTATTATTACAAAGGTTCCACTGGTATTTTTTGTGTATGTTAAGGTTTTTTTTGTGTGCACACCAAGAGTAGGATAGAGGTGTGTATCATGGAATGCTGTACTTTACATTCTAGAGAATTTGAATTACAATAAAAAAATGAATATGTGATTAGGTAACTGTAAAGTTACTTAAGAATACCCATAAACACACACGATAGCAAACATACACACACACCCCCAAACATATGTTCATGCATACCACCCACCAAGTGCACAAATACACATATGCAAACTAATTATGGAAAAATTAGTTTGGGGATTATCCCTTCTTTTTTCTTCTCTTCTTCCCCTCCATGATGACCCATCCAAAATTGGGATTGGGGTGTTGGGGAGGGGAGAGTGGGTTAAGTGAATACCATATTACCAGCTGCTCCCCAAGAGCAGCTGCATTAAGTTTTACAATAGTATCTGTGTTGATTGAATGTTATTGAACTGAACCTAGTGTGCGTGACTCCTTTAATGTCAAGCTTTGTGGAACAATATATTAGTTTATTTGAATCACCTTTATCACTCCGAATTTTCTGATAGGATTTTTTCAGCATGGTGAGGGACACATTGTTTAACAATGGAGGGAGGGCATGTTTCCACTCACAAACTCCTTATAATGTCCATTGTCTCAATTCTGCTAAAAATAGCAAAAAACAAGTCATCCCCAAATAAACACCCTCCCTGGGCCTCCTAAAATCCTGCAGAAGATAGGGAATGATGCATAGGAATTACATGTAGACAGCGTTTGTTCAATTCTAATAGGATTTATTTATCCTTGCACATTTATTTTATGTCTGTGTGTGTTTGGTTTGATTCGTAGAACTTCGATGAGATGGACCCAACAACCGCTGCACTGGAGAAAGAACATCATGCTCTCACCAAGGTCAAGTATATAAACCTGATCGTGATAGGCAAATTTGAGATCGACACCTGGTACTCCTCCCCATATCCTGAGGAGTATGGCAAACAGCCTATGCTCTGGATATGTGAATACCGCCTCAAGTATGTTCGGCTCAAGCACTCCTATCTCAAGCACATCACCCTCTGTCAGCATCGCCAACCACCCGGGAAAGAAATTTACTAGAAAGGAAAATCTCTGTGTTTGAAGTGGATGGAATCGACCACAAGCTCTACTGTCAAAATTTGTGTCTTTTGTCGAATTTGTTTCTCGACCATAAGGCTCTCTATTTTGATGTTGAGCCTTTCTGCTTTTACGTACTGACTGAGGTGGATGTGCAGGGCTGTCACATTGCAGGATACTTCTCCAAAGTATGTAATATGCAACATCAGGTTTTTAAAAGGGTAAATGGCCTGAGCCCCTGATACAGGGCATTATAAATGTGCCTATATATTTTGTGACAACCATGTTGATAGGGTTTTACGGCAGTAATTTCCGTTGTTCTAGCGAATGTGTCAAATATATTAAATAGGCAACCATCGTTTTGTACAAATGAAACATTTATTTACATTTTTATATTAAATTTTGGTTGGCTTAAAACTATTTGCTCATATTTTTTTCAATTTCGTTCTCTGTGGGCATGTGTTAAGTCGTTGCTATGACAAATGGTTGTCATCCAGTTTGCCAGAATTTCTTTCTAAGTAGAACACTGGATGAAATATCAATTAGCCAGAAATAACAGTGCATCTTGCCATAAAATTATGAAGCGATTTCACACTTCCCTTAAAAATCATGTTTCTTCTCTTTCTGTTATTATCACTCGCGTATGCATTTGTATGCTAATATCAAATATGTATTTCCTTATCTATTTTTTTTTTCAATTTCATTCCTTGACTTCCACAACTCATTCATTCATCTGTTTACGTTTCCTGCAGGAAAAGGAAAATGCGCAGTACAACAATGTTTTTTGCATCCTCACTCTTCCTCCATATCAGCGTAAAGGCTACGGCAGGTTTCTCATTGAGTTCAGCTATGAGCTGTCCAAAAGAGAAGGAAACTTGGGCTCTCCAGAAAAGCCCCTGTCTGACTTGGGCAAGGTGAGCTACCGACGCTACTGGTCTTGGGTTCTGCTTGAGACACTAAAAAAGGCAATCAGAACACCATCTCTAAAAGACCTGAGGTGAGTGATGGTAATTTTTTGGCCTCTATTAAATCTTTGACATTGATACTGTCAGTGCATATTTGATTAACAATTGATATTATAATTGACTATTTCATCAATACCACGAGAATATCCTTGTATGCTGATTGAACAGTTTGATTAGTCAGAAGATTCGTGCTGCTGTGTTCATTTTGTAGTCAAGATCAAGCCGGAATGTGGAAAGCTATATTAATATATTATCTTGTTGAGGAAGAGAGAAGAAGTTAGAGATTGCTATAATTGCTATCAATTGAGTTTTATGTTGTGTCTTGTTCTTTGGCTGGTACAACATCAAGCTTCATGCCTCAATTGTGTCTCTTGGTATCGAGTGCACATTAATATTAACTGCACCAAAAGATAATGCCCCAATATATGTTTGGTATAACTGCATTGATGAAATTCTCTCTCCGATTAAATCAATGATGTTTAAGCAGTGTTTAATTTAATGTCTGGTCTGCATTTGTGTTGTGTGTGCCATGAGTAGCACTGCCACAGGCTTCACACAGGATGACATCATGGAAACACTGCGAGCTATGAACATGGTCAAGCACTGGAAAGGACAAATGGTTATCTGTGTGACTCCCCACTCGGTGGAAGAGCATATGAAATGTGGTGAATATCGCAAGCCAAGGATCACTGTGGATCCCGACTATCTACGCTGGGGCCTGACACAAAAGAAAACGAAGTCAATCAAGAAGCATTGATTAAGAAATGTTTATTGTATAACGCATATTTTAAAACTTTAATTTAGAAACATTAATTTAAAATGTTCATTTAGAAACACTAATTTAGATACATTAATTTCATGCTTTGATTTAGAACTATTGATGTGAACACGTTAATTTGGAAACACTAATTGGTTGTGTTCCGCGCTTTCCTTTTTTAATGTACCTAACCATTTGATAATTCGCTTCTATCAATTGATTTCAAATATTTCATGAACATGTAACACTACATAGTACGTACATTGCTGTGCTTGCGTGCATTTAGGCATGTGTGTGTGGGTTGCGTGCTTTTTAGTGCTTGCATGTTGTAAAATGTTTTAAAGTATCTGTGTTGGACTAAATCCTTCTCTCACTTAGACTGATTCAATGTTTAGACTAGACCCACCCAGTGTCATATCCAGACCGAACAAGTATCTGAACAAACCCAGACCAATGTCCAAATTAGAGCAACCAAGCCTCTGAACTTGACCGACCCGGTGTCTTAACTGAACCTGCTGAGTGTTTGAAATTGACGAACCGGGTGTCTCATCAGGACCAACAAAATTTTCAGAACTAGACCAGCTCATTCTCATTTTTTCAACTCGATAGGCAAGGAATATTAACCGTACCGACCCATTTCAGAACTTGACCGACCAAGTGCAAACTTGCTTATCTGTAGAACAACATACCCAATATATCCAGGGAATTTCTGCACTCCAAGACTCCAGATGTCCACTATCAGTGGTGACTTGCTTCTCATGTCGGTTTTTATGGCCTACAGAGGAATCTTGGACCAGAACTTCTGGTACACACTGTTTCTGTCATGGGCAGATCATATGCAGCAGGCCAAGATCAAGTTCAGGTACGATCTGGCTTGGGTTGAGATAAATAGATATTGAAGTGTTACATTAGTACGCTTTTCCACGGCTGTTATCCAATTTTGGTGTAGTCTTAATTATTACGAACTGATAATGCTAACTTTATTTATATTTACTAGGCAAACTAATTATATGAAAACTTATAACCCAATTAAATTCAAGTGTGGTAATATATCTATAAGCACTAAATCGTTCCTCCAAAACATTCTGATCTTTCTGAAAAATTAATGGGAATGTTGCATGCATACTTAATGAGCTGCTTTTGTTTGTACAAAGTAAAAGGTGTATAAATTGTTTTTGAATGGCTTCTTTTTTTTCTCTTACATTTGCCCAGGCAACGCGGGGTATATACTGCTAGTGGTTTATGAATTGTGTTGTTAAACATAATTAAATGATCAAACTACATGTATATATGTATTCTGGGCATTATATTATTTCCATGTCTATCATAGTAACTTGGAACAATACTTTGGCATTGGTAAAATGCTTTTTTTTTTTTTTTTTTTTTTTTTTTTTTTCAATACAATGATACCTTTTTGAGATAAACATTAAAGAAAATGCTCAATGATGGCAAAGTGTCATCAAGCAATTTATATAACCATACCTATAGAACTAAAAACCACCCCAATAAATCAGTTGTACCCTATTGCAAGGTCCACCCCAATGGCTACTGTCTATAACCATTGGGCCTTGGTTTTAAAGGCTTTTTTGGAAAGAAGTATGGAAGGTGGGGAAGGAAAAGAGGGGGAAATGAAGAGGGAAAAGGAGGGGAAAAAAATTTCAGAGGGAATTGAACCACAGATCTTCAGCTTCGTAGAAGTTCTTCTTAACCAATGAGCCTTGATTTTTCTAGAATTATTTATTAGATAATTTGAATTCTTTTTTTATCCCCAAATGGGTACCACCTTACCAAAAAATATGATTTATTTAACATGCCAAATTTGATTAAACTTTATAGTTTGTTAGATTTCATTCTAATCAGTCCAAAACTGTGGGAAGAGTCATCAAACAGACGCAACATATATTGCCTGAAAACCTCTCTAGTCTGATAATCTCAAACTGCTGTTGTGATAAAGTATTAATTGAAAATCAGGTCTAATATATGTTCCCCATGCATTCTAAATCTTTACAAGATATTTTCCCCCAGCAGACAGTCTTGGCCGGAGGCTGAGAATATGTGCTGGTGTTCCTTAGGTATTCCAAAGCCCTTTGATCTATGTATCTAAAAATGGGCTTATGTACAACTCAACCAGGGAAATAACCTGAGGCAAAAAATAGAACCACGGAACTGGACTCTAGGTGACATAGGCCCCTCACCCTGAACAATAACGATACAACAACTGGAGATTGATTGGGTTTAGTGAGTTAAACCTTGACCCAAAATATCTGTCAAAATTACATTAAATTCGAATAACTTCTATTAAAATAAATTCAGAAAATTCCAAGAAAAGTGATTAATAACTTTCCTACTACACCAATCCCAATGCTAAATTGCATATACTCTCCAATTCACCATGTCCTTTTTTTTAATTTTTCGAACACTCTAAGCATTTTAGACAGACAGACAAACATATTTCTTTACATATAGACTGTGATATAATTTTATTTAACTGCTTGGCTTAAGCGTTCAGGACATTTTTAGCACCTTATGAGAGTGAGTAAATATTGAGTCGCCATAAAAAATTTTTTTTCAAGATTTAATGTTTCACTTCATTATCACCAAATAAAAATTAATTTGCTTAAAATTTTTATTCAATATTTAACCTCTGTCCCCATTATCATCAATTAGCCCAATCAGTGAAAAACCCCACCTTCTCCTACTATTTAAAGTCCACTCGATTTTATTCACACTAAACATTCAGGGTAGGCTACTATCCAGAAGCTCTAAGGTCTAGTAAAAAAAAATGTTTAGAAAGATTTAGCTTTTGTACTGCTATTAATCTCATCAAGTATAATACCCTTTACCTGCGAACAATTATATTTTTAAAAGGTGCTTAAGTTTGGACAATGAGCGAAAACAGAAAAAGGACTCGAAAAACTAAAAAGTTTCAGAAATCCTCCATTGGAAATCCTATGAAACCGCACTGTGAAGATGAACGAACCTGTGCCCACGAGGGGACTGCCAATGAAGTGGACGATGTAGATCCAGACATTGTTGAAGATTCTGATGCTGACATCCACCAAGACCCAAGGTACCAAATTTGTAGGGGATACTGTGGGGGGGGGGGGGAATGGGGTTGTTTCGAAGAATTGGGATTGTCAATTTATTTTTGTTATTTATTGGTTTTGTTTCTTTTGGTTTTGAGGAAGATGTTTGGAGTGGTACAAACAACAGGCCCATAGCTTCTGCTTATTGTGTATTCGAAGAGCTAGAGAAAATGGAATAGTTCATAAGTTAGAGAAAGGAAACTGCAAGAACCAAGTCAAAGAAAAAAAATTATAATACTAATAATTGGGGTTGCAGGCAAGCATTCAATGCTGAATGGCTGGAATCTCAAAGCACCAATCCAGATCATTTCTCTTTTTCTTTATTTTAAATAGTGAGATACACTAACTAGGATAAGACAGCATCCATTTACAAACATTTATAACATATTTTACTTGCAAACATAAATAAGCAAGTTTTTTTTGCTTACTGGTGTGTACACTTGTGATGAAAATCATTTTTCTAGCATAAAGTGTTGCTTATTATCATCTGTACATGTCCTCCTACTATAAATGAACATTGGAAACACACCATCACACATGGATTCACTAGTACATTTGTTTGTAATTCGACATCCTAAAAGAATATTATTAATATCCTAAGATCTGGAAGAAAAAATAATTAGTTGGATAATTTACCAATCTATATTATTTTGTGCTAGCAAAAATATTAATAGAGATTAGTAAGTTAAGGTGACTTCATTCCTAAAAAAAGCTGGAACAGCTACATAAATTTATGGTTTTTTGTTTTTTTTGCATTAACCCCCCCCCTCTTTCATTAACTGGAGTTTGTAAAGGGTGTTGTTTCTCACTACATATGTGGTTTAGATTAATAAATATTAAAAATAAAAAAATATATCCCTTTTGAAATACTGGATCTGCCCCAGAAGTTGTAATTATTACCTTAATCTACGTGCCTTATTCCGTGATTTTTCTTATTCACCAATATATGCTAAGTTAAAATGTATGTGTATTTTTTGGCAGAAAATATCAAGAAAGTACCCCAGCTTGTCCTAGCTTTGGCACCAAGATCTCTCTAGAGAAGCAAGACATCAACCTTGATGTTTTGCTTGCAAGACAAGATTTGTGGCAAAAATTCAACCGAATTGGAACAGAGATGGTTCTAACCAAGGCAGGAAGGTAAAATTACTTAAAATGTTTTATCTGTTGGATAAATATTGTATTTCCTGTGGCACACAGGTTTAGGAGCACTTAAAATGGTAGATACATCCACAATTTTTCTCATGAATGAATTTTTTTAACTAATTGGTTACTGTTTTGGAATGCCCAATTGGTTGTTACAATTAATTGGTTACAATAAGTACTTTCACTGTATGGAAACCCTGTGGTTACAATTATGTACTTTTACTGTATAGAAACCTAAAATTTTAAATGTTACCACAACACTACCTCATCTTAAGTTTTCCGAATAATTATTTTGCTTGGTATAAAATACAACTTTTAATAAATATTATAGTAATTATCTGCCACAGGTCTTAGCGTGGGACCACTCTTGTTAAATAAAAACAAATAAATTTTGAAAAATAATCATTTATTAAAAATTGTTGTTTCCACTTGTGCATATACATTATTTTGCAACTCTATCCACTGGCTCAATTCTATTACAATAACAATTACATAATTGATGTAAAAAAAAACAGTATATACATTTTAGTTTACATTGTGTAAAAAATATCTTAAATGAAGTCAATAAATCTCTTAACCAGCAGGAGAATAAGCAGATGGCATATTTTGTGGGATTCCATCCTTAGAGAGCTTCTAGACATCTTACAGATTTAATATAATTTTGCCCACAATAATCTTGCTATTCTAAACTAGTAGACTTACACTATGATGTGCCTAGGAATTGACATACCTTCAGGAAGAGGTGTGACCAAGTGTGACCAGCACTTTTCTCATTCATAGTTAAGTCCAAGAATTTGATCATCCAAAAGTACAAAAAATAGATCACACTATTTCGACTTTTTTGGATGATATGCCTGCAGGAAGAGGTGTGGTAAAATATCCCAAAATTATTGGATAAAAACATTCTTGGTATAGTATTTGATTATCAGGAAGAGAGGGATGTTTTTAGGTTGGTACAATGATTTGGACCGAGCCCACAGCCAAGGGTTTGGCCTAGGTACCATTTTTTGGGCATTTTAAACCTTACAAACCCAGAGAAAGATTTATGATTGTGTTGTCTCCAGTTCCCCAGAATGGTGATGTGTCTTCAGCTGCAGATGTTCTTTATATCAAGTTACGGATATTGTCTTGTGAATTGTTTTTGGTTGTAATGAGTGGACGTTTGAAAGATTAACAATCCTTAGCCTTACAGTTCATCGAGTTCATGGACCCGATGGTAAATGGAGTCCATAAATTTGAGAGTTTTCGTGCATAATTCACTTTAGAAGTATAGCTATAAATTCTATTTTATTTTTCCAGTCAAATTTTTTTTTTCAAAATCAAACTTTTTTTGCTACATACTGGGGCATTAAGGAATATTTATTGCTTCATCCTGTGCTTTATCAAGATAATTCTTTACCAAAAATACTGGAAAATTCTTGCCTAAGCTCATGCCCTAGTCCAATCCAAACTTAATTTTTTTTTCTGTCATATCCTAGTTTAAAAGGAAATATTCAAGCAAAGTTTCATCACAATTTGTCCATGTGGCCAAGAAGAATCCCAGGAACACAGATGAAAGACATTTGTGATTTATTATCAGGATTAACACTGTTTTCAATTTTTTCTTGTTTTTAATTTTGTTACATGAAATTTTGTGACCAATATATTCATTGAGGTAAAGACAAATTGTAGGTGGATTCCAAATATAAAGTGTCATCTTGATGTTATATTATCAAAGTCCATAATGATTTTATCTAATATATTTTCACAGGTATTAATTAATTAAAAGAAATATAACATTTTTCCCTGTAAGCCATTGATGTTTATCCAATTCAGGATGATGTTTCCATTGATGGAGGTATCCATCAGTGGCATGGTTCCGAAACTCAAATACAGCATTTCTCTGGAGTTCATTCCCATGCATAAGAGTCACTACAAGTTACTTCTCTCCAAGTGGTATCATTCTGGAGATGGAGATCCACACTGCGAGGGGAAGCTGAGATACATTCACCCAGATTCTCCATCCACAGGCAAAAGTTGGATGTCTAGCAAAGTATCATTCAAGACACTGAGGTTGACAAACAACAAAAAGCATAAGAAATGCTCAGTAAGTGTGTATATATTGTGAATGAAGCTGAATAAGTGAACATATGAAGCAATGTCTTTTTTTTTTTAAAAGGAAGATAAAAAGAATTTTAAAATAATGATGTTGAAAGATTGCTTCAAATATTTCTATTATAATAAGCAATTGTTCCATTTTCTCTTTACTTCTTTACATTTTCTTTCACAACATTAAATATCGAACTAATGGTTGAATATGCTTGTTTTGTTTTGCAATCATTATTTGCAGGTAGTTGTGCTAAACTCCATGCATAAGTATGTCCCTCGGCTGGTGATCTCCAAGTACTTATCTAAGAAGTGTGAGACTGCCATTTTTGCCAAGGAATTCCAGGAGTGTGCTTTCATAGGGGTCACTGCCTATCAGAACAATGAAATCATCAAGCTGAAAGTTCAGCACAACCCTCTTGCAAAGGCCTTCCGGGATGAAGAATCGGAGTAAGGGATATATATATGATATATGCCACATTACTAGTGAATATTACTTTGGTATACATTCTAAGGAATATCTCCTATGTATTTAATTACCTGGGGGTTGAGAGTGGGGGGGAATGGGGAATTAGCTTTATATTTACCTCAGGTCAGCACTCTCAATTGATTAATTGTACTCATAAATATTTTTGTTATAGTTGCAATTTGTACTATATTAGAGATTGTTTCTTCAAGAGATTTTATTTTTGTTGCATCTCACTATTGAATTATTGCAATGTGCACTTACACCATATCTGTGCAAAAAAATTAATTTCACTATAATCTAATCATTGCAGGTTTGAAAGTGCTATGATGACTCAATGGCCTGCAATATCACCACACTTCTCCCAGAATGAATCTTATGGGTCAAACTCTCTGAATGGTGAGTCAATGTTGTTGAAAGGCAAACAATTATGATTATTATGTTTATGATGCATTTGAAATTATCAGTCAATATTAACGGAAATAAAATCGTAAACATTATATATCATCCCTCGTAAAATATTTATCAATTGCAAAACACAGCAACTGCCAAAAAAAAAATCAACAATAAAAACAACACACATTTATAAAAGTCCTATGTTCATTTGTTTGCTCTATGTTCTCCATTGAGTTTAATTGTACTTATCCAGCATTATAAACATTTGCATGAAAAATTGAAAGAAAAATCTTATGTGATGATTTATTACACATTTGGTTTGTACAATTCATTGCTCCATAGGTGTGTGAACAAGACTTTGAGTGTTCATTTGGGGTTCCCCAAGATAAGTAAATGAAGTTCTTTTTAAGGGTTTTAACCTTATTACCAATAATATATTGTCTTTAGGGACACTTTTTAGTTCACATTTTGAATTTATTGTTTCAGATTTGTATATTTGGTGAGAGAAATGATCTATAATTTTAGCTCTGAAACAGCAATTCTTATCTTACTATATATTTATGCCTGCTCATATTCCTAGCTGGTCCATTTCCTTGGCTGAGTACTGGAAGTGTCACTCCTGCAGGACTGTCATTTTTGCCTCTATTTAACAGCCCTGTGCAGAGGGGGTCTTCCACCACTTACTCACCGATAGCAACTCCTGTGTATCCAACAACCTTCCCCTATGCTGGTCAGTATTCTGTATTAAACATAATTTAAAATCTTCAGGAGTATAGCAAATGATGAACTGTTCTTGTCGTATACAGGTTTGGGTTCATCTCATAATATGGTTCCACCTCAACTGATGATGCAACAGTTGCGACCCATGGCTCCATATATGCCATTCTCCTCTATGCACCATCCATCTGTGCAGCACTATGTTGGCCAGGGGTATCCCATGCAGAGTCCTGTGTATGTTTCCATGCAGGTCTTTTCTAATAGGAATTTTCAAGATTTTCAGTATCCGAAGTATGCAGCCATAATGCAACCACCAGAGGAACAGATGCTGCAGCAGCAACAGTATCTGCCACAGCAGAATGACCAACCGCTTCAGCCTCAGCTGAACCGTGCACAGTTATTGGACTCTGCAACTCTGCCAGACTGGGGTGAAGAGAATAACATTGTTGTCGATGATGATATGCCTCATCCATACCAACATGGTGAAGCATCCGGGTCTGAAGCTGCTGAAGGACACGAAGAACAGTTTTAAACTTTGCTTGCAATGAGTAGGATATTAGTCATTTATGTGGTCATGAACACATATGTAAAGAAAACAATTGATTCAAATTATGCATTCCCAATTTCCACATTTAGCCACAAATAAATGTATTAACCCTTCGTTTTTGCACATAACATCACATGAAGGATGTCCATGTATATATATATATATATATATATATATATATAATGACACTAATAGAATAGTTTGTCACCATTTTCAAACATGATTATGCCTAGTACAAATTGTGATACAGAAAGAAAACCATGCTCTCCTAAAGATCAATATATATTAGAGGAGCACCATGCAGACTCAATCACATGTTGCATGGTACTTTATTATCAACAAGGCAGCTCAGACAATTTGACATTATTGCCATAACTATAGTAGAACCTCCCTAAATGGACTCTCTGTAATAGGAGCAAACCCTCTACAATGGACAAACTGTAAGGCACCAGATCGATACCCTATCAGAGCTAATAGATCAGTACCTCTGAAAGCAGATCCTCCTAACTCTGAATAATGAACAAAAGCTAGGCCAACTTCCAAAAAATCATTGAAAAGGATCCTCTAAAATGGATAAAAGCCAGACCCCCATACTGTGAAACTTAATGAACAAAAGTCAGAAATAAGGATACACATGCTAAATAAAGCTAAATGAGGCTGCTGACTCCTGAAGATTCTCTACCTGTTCCTTTTGCATCTCAATGTAACATTTTAGTCCCTACAGCCAGTAGGTATATTGTTTTCGGGCCAAAACTAGCAATTCCATTCACAGTTTTTCAGCACAATCCCTTGGTTGATCTCTCTGTGCCAAAAAACAAAGCAGTATTTGTTATTATTTTCCCCCCCCCCCAAAAAAAACAACAAAAAACAACAAAAAAAAAGGCATAGCAGTTGAGTCTTAAAATAGGGCATAAACACTCAGTCAATAATTACCTAATTCTTTATTCCTAATCATTGCTTTTGTTGCTTTCCCCCTCTCCTCCTTTTCATTATAGTAAAAGGAGAAAATCCTTGTATACACTCTCCATGAAGTAATAAGTAGATTCAATTAGCTGTAATAACATGATAGACTACTACTATGACATTAATAGATATTTAGTGATTGATCTTGGGCAAACCTCTGATAGAGGACAACCTCTTTACAAAGGACAGAAATATGTAACAAGGTGCTATTCTCTGCCATCTCTGTCACGTTGATCAGAGCAAGGCACACTTTGCTAGCTTGGGATAAGAGAAGAAGAGGTTGATCAAAGAAAGCGACACCTTCTATAGCCAGATATCCACCATCAGTGGTGACATGCTTCTCATGTCTGCCTTCATGGCCTACGGAGGATGCTTAGACAAGCAGTTCAGTCAGACACAGTTTCTGTCGTGGGTAGATCATATGCAGCAGACTGGCATCAAGTACAGGAAAGAAGTGGCCCGGATTGAAGTTAGTATATATTGAAGTGGTTCATTGATATGGTCCTCCATGGCTGTTCTCAAATTTTGGTGAAATTTTTATTTTTCTGAACTTTTGAAAATTAATCATAAGAAAAATAGGCATACATTTTTGAATATTTCACTCAAAATGTATTTAAGTGTTTCTTCATATTTGGTAAAGTTCCTAATATTGTAGGGAACTATTTTAAACATATCACTTCAAAGATATTTGCATGGTATTAAATAATTTGTGTGATTAAGAGAGAAGTATTATTGGATGCATTCAATTCCAATGCTACACAAACTTGCTTTGCCTTCAATTTCTACAAATGTTTAAACAAATTTTTTTCAGTTCTTCCTTTTGGAACATTAAAAATTGTTGACATAAGTAATCAATCAAATATCAATAATTATTAATCAAGCATAATGATGGCTAATAAAGCAAATAATAACTAACTAAACACACAAGATGTAAGTAATCAATGTTTTTATTGGATTTTACATTGATAACACCAAATGTATTTTTATTTTTAAACACCAAAAAAGGTATCAGGTTCAAAAGAAAGGAAAAAGAAAGTGAATCTGGATGATTTATCTGCAGTGAAAGCCACGAGTGATGGAGAGATGCAGTGATGGACAGATGCAGAACATACTGAAGCTGTATGGGGAGGATCCTGGTCCAATTAGGGAGACAACAAGATTGATATATGATAAGAGACTTGCTAAACACTTGGATCAACGAACCACACCAACAAAGTTATTTATCAATTAATTATATATTTTTTGGTATTTTTTTATTTTATTTATTTATTTATTTATTTCTATTTTTATTTATTTATTTAATTTTTTAATTGGAAAAAATTTTTTTTTCCATATATTTATTTCCTAAGCAATTGACCATAATAGAAATGTTTAGTTTTTTATGCCCTGAAAAGATAGAAATTGTCAATGAGTTGACAATGTAAACTTTCCAAGTCCTGGTGTCATTGCTTTAAAAAAAATTAGAAAAAAATTGTTTTTAATTTTTAAAAAATGAAATGAATGAAATTAATTACTAAATTCAAACCAAATTGATGAAACAGAAATAAAACTTTTGGTTCTTTAAATACACAACCAGCAGATGTTCAGTTCTCTCTTTTTATAATGGGGGACAACCTTTTTAAAATGAAGGAGAATTAAAGTCAGAGAAATAACAGCAAAGAACAATTAGTATTCCAAAATGTGGTGTTAGTGTTGGAGACACCCAGCCCTTTCATTTACAGCTAGGGTGGAGGTTAGTTGCACAAAAAAAAGAGGGTAATTCCTGGGTAGGGGGGGTGGGGGTGGTGGTGGGAATCCCAGTGGGAGTCTCTCTCTCTATCTCTCTCTCTCTCTCTCTCTCCGGGGAATCAGGTAAGGGAAATTTGAGTATACTTGTTTCAATACACAGTTTTGACTTTTTCTTCCATTAGGTGACAAGGTAAGTGCTCAACAAAATTTAAATTTTCATTGACATTATTCTTCTATTTATCACAATTAGATGGTAGTTTACAGTGGTTGGAATTAGGTTGGCTTTCAGTGAGCTATGCTATTGAGGGTGACTTAGCAAATATGAATAAATTTTTTTAAATTTTTTTAAATAGCCTGTCAAAATTTTCATTGCATTACTTCTAACAAATTCTAACATTTGTTTGGAGGTTTGAATTTTTTTTTTTTTTTTTTTTTTTTTTTTTTTTTTTTTTTTGTGGCAAAAAGTTTTAGTTATTCCAGTAAATGCAGTAAATTCATCCTTTTTTTTCCAGGCAAAGCTGGGTACCCAGAGGTGAGAAAAATTTTAGCCTGAACAAACATTGCCATTAAATTTTTATAGCAAACTATGGAAAGGCTACTACTAGGGTAGGATACTATATCTGCAATGTTGTAAAAAATTAGAAAAATTTGGTTGGCAGTGATTTTCCTATGGTTCTAATACTCAATATATATATTTTTTGACTCAGACTAATTATAATATATGGTTAATTTTCTCCCCAACCCCCCACAACCCCCCCCCCCCCCCCCTTTCACCTTGGCTAAGCAACTGATGAATGAATAAAGTGGTCTCTCAAAAAGGTGGCTACTTGTGGAGGGGTCTCACAAAAGAAAAATACTACTATTTTATAATTGCAATCCTCCACATGCCATTCCATAACATTCCTCATGAAACCCAGCCCAGTTTCTGGAGTCCTTCCTGTTTGAATGAAATTAAAATTATTCAGCTCTATTTGGATTCTGCAAAGCATTGGGCATCATTTGGCAATTCAGTTTGACACTAGGTGAAGTTGTCCACATATACTATTTTGTATTTTGTTTATTATCATTCTTTTCTTTACTATCTTCTTATAGATATGGCTACTTGTGGTGGTTCTTTGAATGACTAGCCTGTAGCATTGATGTATTCAGCTTCCAGAATTTACCTATTTATCATATCAAGTTAAGGCTGACACACACTGTAGGGTGAATCCGTAAGGTGCATCGTTGGAATAGTTACATTCTAACTTACATTCCTCCCTCAGTTTGTGTAAAGTCACTTGAAATGGCTTATTACTTTCTTGAAGTTGAAGTGAAGCAGTGAAGCAGTGAAGCAGTGAAGCAGTGAAGCAGTGAAGAAATGTACTTCGCAGGTCCAATTATCTTAATAAATAAATGCGGGAGTACTCCCCACTTGTATACCTAAGTCTAGCATGTGCAGCAAAAAACAACAAAGAAATGCCCATGCTCAATTAATGCCCTCAAATATGACCATGCCTATCCAATAGCTAAAGCTCCTAAAAGGTCAAGTGTATTATGCATACCACATTTTGGATCTGCAATTAGGTAAGTTTAGGGCTAAAAATATCATAATCCATACAAAAACTCTATGCCATTAGTCCTGTTCATCTATATTGACCAGTTTTTCCACATCACAATATTAGATTCTCACTAAATATTTGGTAACAGGATCAAGTAAGTTTGATAAATTCATTTAAGATAAATGAAAAAATTGGAAAGCATTAAACCTTAATGAAAGATAGATTTTATTTTGATGATATCCTAGATTTTTAGGAGCATTCATTTTTGGGACATTAGTTTAGGAATCTATTTTTTTAAGTCTTGTTTAGCAAATTCAGCTTCACAGCATCACTATCATCAATTACTGGAATTGACAAGAAGGTAAAAAATATAAGAATAAGAATTTGTAAGGACAAGATCCAGTAAAATCATTAGGTTTGTGTTTGGGGGGGGGGATGGGGTTGGGGGTTGGAGGTGGTGTGTGGAAGGGGCCAGTGGAATATATTTTTGTTTTTCTTTCAATTCTTTGAGAAGAACATTATAGGTTAGTGGTTGTAAATTGCTTCAGAGTTAATTCATCAATAAACTAGATAAATAAGGTGTTTATCACTTTAATTAATTAAAATTATAATATTAAATGATAATTGACAGTGCCTTGAAATGAATTTATATATCCAGCTTTTATACCATTACTATATAATTATATTATGAAATGTTTCAGAGTTTTCAATGTATATATTTAGTCTTTGTTTGTTCTTTATTAGATTTGTTTGCACAATTTCAATTTTTAGAATATATGATTTTATCAAAGTCGACAGCTGATTTTGCTAGATGCTGACAATAGTGGCAGGTTGCAAAGGCTGTTTTTCAGATAGAAGAGCATGAAAAAGGCAGAAAACAAACAAAAACAAATGAACAAAAATAGTCAAGCCATCTTAGATATAAACATAATTGTCTATGATGAGGAAAATCAATATAAACTTCAAAAGTTGATGCAAATAATCTAATCATTTTTTAAACAGATTAAGATGACTTGAATTTGATGGAATTGTTTCTACTGAAGGTATATGAACTAAACATTGAAAAGGAAGTCATTGGTGTCACTTATTCATTCACTCACTCACTCACTCACTAACTCACTCACTCACTCACTCACTCATGCACTCACTCACTTACAGGATCCACAACTATGCAATGGCGCATGAGGCATTGTTGAGACCATATGCAAGATTCTGTGATTATATTGAATGGTGTGTTGCTTTTTCTGATAGAGTTGGTTGAATTTCATTAGGAGTGAACTCATTCTACTGTTTAAGTCTATTCTCCTTTATCCCTTCCAATCCCTTATATGGCACTTCCTTATGTGGTATTTGGTTCCTTCTAATGAAAGTCTCGGTCAAATCTGGGTACCTGTGCTGCATATGGATGTGTTTATTACTACACAGAAATGTTGTTTGGTATTAGTTCCAGGAATTCATTTACTCGTCAATGGAAGTTCTGAATATCCCCCATTTGAAACTATCTTAATTAATTTATTTAGTACTTCTTACAGATGTTTCTATCTGGCCCCTTCTAATCATTTATATTGCACCTTCTCATATGGTACTGGTTGTCTTTCAATAAAAGTTCCAGTCAATTCTGGGTACCTGTGCTGCATATGGATGTTCTACTACGCAGAAATGTTGTTTGGTATTAGTTCCAAGAAATTTATTTACTTATCACCATAGCAATTTAAATTCTGAAGCCGCCCTTTCTAAACCATCCTAAGTAATTTGATTAATATTTCTTGCAGCAGATATTTCTATTTTAAACTACTGGTGGTTGTGCAGATTTGCCGTCAGTATGTTCACTCCCATGTTAAAAGTAGATGATCTCATAATATATTTAATGACAACTTACGTTGAATAGGAACTAAGCACTTCTATGTCTTGAGTTAATTATATTTTGATTAATGAGATCAGCGTCAATAATCCCTAAAAGGAAACTATGAATGTTTACTTAAAAACTGCCCATGGGCTGGATTTCTGCTAGTATCTTAAATTTTTTATTGAAACCAAAATTCAGTACCAACCAATGTTAATGTTTACAGCTGCTACGCTAGAATTAGAAAACCATTTGCCAATATTGGCTCTAGTTGTTCATATTTCTGGTTAGTTGGTGAGTTTTGACAAATTTTAAGCCAAAATATAAATAAAATAGAAGTAGGCCAGCAAAATTTCATTACCATTTTTTTTTAAAGTACTATCTCATCTTTTAAAGCCAGATTTAAAGTGATTCACAGCTGTAGGCTTTGGAAAATAATCTACTGAGGTGACTTGGTGGTGATTGCTATCCCTAGATTAATTTTTTTTCATTGCCAGTATTT
This sequence comes from Lycopodina hypogea, assembly GCA_963969325.1. Taxonomy (NCBI): domain Eukaryota; kingdom Metazoa; phylum Porifera; class Demospongiae; order Poecilosclerida; family Cladorhizidae; genus Lycopodina; species Lycopodina hypogea. Next base: position 14,007,683 of record OZ017789.1, on the reverse strand, counting down.
TCCCAGGAATGCATTTTCTAGACAGAATTAGAAAATGGTTTACAGATGTTGACTTTGGTTATACCGCTAAAGTTGGTAACCTTAGTAAGCAGGAAGGTAAATAGAAGAAAAATAACAAAATAAAAATATCAGGAGTCTAGATTTTCATTGACTCCTTATTCTGTGAGCTGTAGCTAATTGTTCTATTTTCATGTAAATTTAGTAGTGCTTCACAGCTATAGAATAAGGATATGGATTAGAATAAAGATGTGGATTAGAATAAGGATGTTAATTATTTGAGGGAAAATTTGACATCTTTTTATCCAAGCAAAGCTTGGTACTAACTTGTACTAGATATCACAATAATCAAGACATGTGAAACATCGTATTAGCACCAATTATCACAATGCTGGGTGTGTTACCTGCTAATGAATGTAGGTGACTAATATTTCAGCTATGACAGGTAAAGCATTGTACAAAATCACTTTAGCTGTAATAAGTAGAAGTGCCATTTTTCAAGTCAAACTAACCATGGAAAAAGAGTCCAAGAAACTTGTTCCTTCTTCCTTGGGTTCTAAAGAAGTGCATAGTCAGAGGGAGTGCCAAGGTATGTCATTTTCATATATTTAAAGCAAGCTAGTAGACTAACTACAGTTACAATAATTTCTGCAGATGTTATTAGGATTTTTTGGACATTTTTTCTATTTTTACAGATATGTCTACCTAAGTTTTGAAACCAAAATTCAGTAGTTATCCAATTTCCCCTGTCCCCTTGGGGCAACTAGCTTTAAAAAAAGAAAGGAAAAAGGAAGTAAAAAAAGCTCACTGGCTGTGCCTAGAAATTTACAATTAACGTGCCAAAATTAGTGGGAGGGGGGGGGGGGCATCATGGTGTATCAATGTGTTTTATATATAGTATCTCAAAAATATTAATGCTGCTGACCCATGCTAAAATGGATTCTTTAGCATGTATATCAATTTATTATCGTGCAGATGGCATTGCTCCAGAGAAACCAACCAATATCAGGCAGTCATTGGTATATGAAAGCAAGGGACCCTCTTGTAGCTATGATCCTCCTGATTCTTGCAGACCTACAAGGGCACTTTCTCTGAAGAATGCCAAAGGTAAAATAAATTACTTGTTTACAAATACATCCAAAAATGTCAAGTGTGTGAGGTGCTATGTCAATCCTTTATAAATATCTCAGTTAGCATAGACCAGTGGAGCATACCATACATTATTACATCCTCTGCTGCATCTACACATTATTAAAACCTTTTTGCTTTCAATTTTTTAGGAACCAAGATGTCCATGAAATCTAATACTGGCAAAAACATGAATGATGACACCAGTAATGAATCTACTTCGGGTACACACTCTAGTCAGAGTGAGGTGGACCAGCCAACCAAGAAAAAAAGAACAAGGATTGTGTACAGCAACTTCCAGTTAGATGAACTGGAGAATTCCTTTGATGTTACCCAATATCCTGATCGTCATGCAATTTATCTTCTTTCGAAGAATCTAAACATCCCAGAAAAGAATATTCGGGTAATATACCATAAATAATCTCCAATAATTGTATCTCTTTGTCATACTTGAAATAAGTAGGTAAAATGAAATAATTGATTAATTGAATATATACATGATTAAAATTTCTACTGCGAAATTTTGGTCCATGTTACTATGAAAGCATACCTTATTACTATGAAGTGATATATAGTTCAGCCAATATTTCATACATGAATTCAGATGGTTTAGCTGCACCCAAGGGTGAATGTACACATGTCAATGATTGTAATCAATGACCATTTCAGTTAATCTACTGCAATACATCCAGATAAGTCATATAAGAATATTTTTTATTATATAGAGCATTATCAATATTATTTGTCCTTTTATAGCTAATCATGAGCATTATAAATGGTGTTGTATTTGAAGAATATTATATATTTGCATTTATAATCTTCCTTTTAAGGTTTGGTTCCAGAACAGACGCTCGATATAGAAAACAAGCTGAGACAGGCTGTGCTATTCAGCAGAGCAAGGGTCGAAGGAAGTACCTAAAAACCAAGCATCAGATGCAAGTTGCTGCAGCTGCCTCTGCTAGAGGTGGTATTTCCCCTGGATGCTACCCGGGTGTTCCCAACACTGCATTTGGAGGAGTGCCAACATCCCCACAGTTTCCGGCTATGTTACCTTACATGACCGGCTCAGCCATACCATGCAATCCTATGCAGAGCTGTGTTGGTCCTGCAAGCTTCTTTGCTAACAGTATGCCTAGTTGTGGACGAGATTCACTTGACACTCCAGAATTCCACCAATAAAGTGAAGCTGATGCCTAAAAAGATGAAGAAAAATTATAACCAGTTGCTAGTTAGTAGAACTTATTGTACCGAAAGTTTCTTAGTAATATATATAGTTCTTTATTTCTGCTGTATGTGGTAATGTAATGCATGGGGCTTGTAGAATTAGAATTAACAAAAAAGTAAATATTATCAATTATATATTTTTGTTTGTAAGTATACTTTTAAGTTAGTATGTATGTTTGTCTAGGCATGATATTTAGGCTAATTTTTTTTTGCTGTGGTTTTAGGATGGGAGATTCAAGAAATATATGCATGGGGTGTGGAAGATTCCAGAACCCATTCATGTGGGAGTGGGGTTGAAAAGAGATCTCTTAGCCCATATGTGTGGGAGAGGTTGTGTGAGGTTGTGAGAGATACAAGGATCCAAATGTTGGGAGGTTGTGGGTGACCCATGGGCCCATGTTTAAGAGAGAGTGGGGAGAGATCCGAGAGCCCATGCATGGGAGTAGGGGATGAGGGGTGTTACCTATTACCTAGTTCTCAATGTCCATGTGTAAAAAGTGGATGTACCTGGGCCAACGTGCAATTAGTGTGGGGATTGTGGAGTGGTGGTGGGAGGAGGGGGGGGGGGGGCAATCCTGTGCACATATTCAGTAGAATAATATTCCTGGTCTCATGAGTTTTGTGTAGGGGGGATAGTTGGTCAGGTTTTAGGAGTAGGGGAATATTAAAGGGTCCATATATAGTAGAGGTTGGGGAAATTCCAGCAGCCATGTGTTGGGAGGAGATGTGAAATTTCTGCCTGGAATTTTCACCCCACACTTAATAAATAAACCATGGAATCTCCCATCCCTCTACCAACCAACCCTTAGACCCTTGAACTTCACCGCACCATCCCAACCCCCCCCCCCTCCCACAAAACATCCCTTCACCTTACACATGATGGGCCCATGTATCTGCCCACCACCATACTATTTTGTTCTGGAATCTCCCCATGCTTTCCACAAATGTCCTACATTATTCCACTCTACACAAGTGCGCAGGGATTTCCCCCCTATTTATACCACCATCACCCCACCCCCCCTCCCCTTTATAATGAGGTAGGGATCTCCCCCCCCATCTCCTCATTCAAATGGGCCATGGAATCTTTCAACCCCCCAGCCCCCCTTTAACTTTGTTCTCATGAACCCTCTCCCCAACCTCCTACCATGGGCTCTGATATCTTTTTCCATCCACTCATAAATATGGGCCCTGGGGTCACACCCAACCTTCCTAACTTCGAATCTGGGATCTGTTCCAAACTCCCACCATAGACATTGGCCTTATGTATGAGGCCTGGAATCATCTGTCAAATATAAGCCTTAACCTGAAATCTTCTTCACCAAAAATCTTCCACACCTAAAAAAATTGGGGCCTGGGGTATCTATCCTACTAACCAATGGATATTTAATCTCTCTCCTAAATGAGTGAGTCAGAAAGTGAGTTAGTGAGTGAGTGAGTGAGTGAGTGAGTGAGTGAGCGAGTGAGTGAGTGAGTGAGTGAGTGAGGGAGTGAGTGAGTGAGTGAGCGAGTGAGTGAGTGAGTGAGTGAGTGAGCGAGTGAGTGAGTGAGTGAGTGAGTGAGTGAGTGAGTCAGTGAGTGAGTGAGTGAGTGAGTGAGTGAGTGAGTGAGTGAGTGAGTGAGTGAGTGAGTGAGTGAGTGAGTGAGTGAGTGAGACACCTGGCTGAAAAGAACCTTGAAACTGAGATAAAATCCATCAGGAAGATCTTTAAACCATCAATAGAGGTGCGAGAAACAATGGTGGAGTATCCATCTCAGAGTAGAAAATCACTCTTATAGGCAGTGAAGAACAAAGTTGCTTATAGTGATGCCAGTAGACGCAAGTCAGAACTTCTGGCTCTTCCCGTCCAGGGTCTTCTTTTTACCACCATCACCACACTTGGAACAGATCCAACCAAAATATGGACAGATGCCATCAGGTCTCCCCCGAATGATTGTTATAAATTTGTGCTAAATGCTGCCCACGACACTCTTCCCCATAACTCCAATCTCCATCTCTGGAAAAAGAAGCCAAATCCATCATGCCCATTGCACTACGGAACTCACTCGATATTCACAAGCACCTAGGCAGGCCATACATCAGCAACACAATAGCAACAATAGCATCCACAGCTGAGTCACTCAGTGCTCCATCTGGAGTGCCACATCCACTCCACCAATTATAAACACCGTTCACAAACATATACAAAAAAGTTTATTTATATCTAATGCACCCACAGAGGCAGTGAATCATTTTTATAGTTGAGTCTATTCCAGAATATCTTCTATTAAATACAGGGACAGATTGGGTGAGTCATTTAGTGTGTTAATGAATGGAGAAAAAAGCAAGGAAGGAAGGAAAAAAGGGAGAAGATATAAGAAATGGAATAATAAAGTGAGTAGGGTGAGTGGGGAAGGAAAAAGAAGTGTGTACTTTCTGGAACAAAGAAAGAAGGTGAACATGAACATTTGTTAGCAGTTACATAAAAATTATGTTTTGATGCAGTTCTGGGACAAGACCTACCTTTTATCTGGAACTGGGAAAACACCTGATATGCCCAGAACCAGTAATTATTGAAGTCCAGACTAGAGCACAAACTCAGAAAGCAGGAAAAGAGCTAAAAGATGATGAGGATGTGGACGAGTGGTAATCTGAAGACCATTACACTGAGAATATTAGCGAGTCCATTTCCACAGTAGTTAGATAATATATTTATGCCAGACAGAGGAGTGAAAACATATCTCACTGGCAATGAGAAGAGACAGCAACATCTATGCTATGTGTCATTGAGTTCAGCTCAGTACCCACTTGACCGCCAGTTAGGGACCTGTTCAGAACCGAACTTCTAATAACATACATCAAATTGAAACCACAGGAATATTGATAGATCTGATGCCTCATGTGGAGTACCCTTGCAGTGGCTTAACAAGGAATGTGTTTATATGGAGCCTGTTCTGGTGTGGTCATGTAAAACCGGTCTCAGATAGAGATTAAAATATTTTCATTGTGCGTTCACCTTAAGGCTTAATTGATTGATGCTCCATGGAAATAATATTTTGCGCCTCTCAGTGCTTGTGTGTTCTTTCCTGAATAGGGCCATCCCAGCATATAAATAGCAATTAAGAGGAACCTGCTCAGATTGGCAATGGTGCAACTAGAGTTGGGCAGATTTCAGTTTGTTTGGTGAACTGGCCACTGTTAGTAAAATGTATGTAAAATTTTACTTTCTGCAGGTTGAAGTTGGCTGTCCATATCTGAGTTGCACTCTGTCCAAGCATATCTCAATGATAAAATTAGTATATCCCCCTATGTAGTTCCTCTGGCTCTCGGAGCGGTTCTTCATAAAGTTATAATTTTGCAGTTGCAATAATCAAAGAACAGAGACGCACATGTTATTGCACATTGGACTACTTTCTGCCACATTGTCATTCTATGTTCTCACTTAAGCCAACTCAATTATTACAAGAAAATAGTAAATGAGTTTTATTTGGTTTTACTGGAGGAACCTGGTCCATAAATTTTACTTTGATAGACATATTTGAGATTCTTTTGTAACTTAAAAGTCTCCAGTACTTCCACATTTCAACAATTTCCACGATATATATATCCATTATAATTTCCATCTGTATTTTCAACTTGGCAAATGACTCTTATTCCAGCAGGTAAAGCACATTACACATGATGAATTAGTTTTCATGGAAAAGGAATGCATTGTTAAAATGTCCACTTATTCATGAAACAGAATGACGGGAATCTTCCTTCAAAGAAGAGATATGGGCACTACTCATGGAGATACGCAACAAAGAGATTCATTCAAGCTGGTCCAAGGAGAATACCAAATTCACTATACACTGCCATTACATCAAATATGAAGAAATACTTTATAAACAATAACGCATTTCTTCATAAAATGAATAAAGAACAAAATAAGTGTACATATATACATGTATTAAATTTTGTAATGATATAATGTGGATGTGTTCATGTAAAACCATCACATCAATGCCCTACAAAATATCTTTGATATATTTCAATGCAATTGTTGTTATATTTGAATTATTCCTATTTAAACTAAGAAAAGAAAATTAATTACTGGATATAATCAAGAAAACACAATCTATAAGAAAAACCCCTTAGATTAAAAAAAAAAGCAGGGTTAAAATTTGTTCTAAAACAATTTTGAACAATTTTTTTAAATTTATGTTTTAATGTGAAAATAGCATGAATGGATAAAAATGATACCTTAAAGCCATTTGGTGTATTTTCATATGAGATATCCATTTAAAAGTTCAAATTTACTACTTAATTAAATAGATGTGTCTTGCAAATTTCCAGCATAAATCGGCTTGAAATAATTCTTGAAAATTTAGAAATTAATTTCTAATTTTCTTTTTTTTTTGTTTAGAACATAAGGTTATGGTTATGCCATACTTAGAGAGAGAGCTTAACCTGTTTATGTTATTTAGAAGGAAAAATTTCAAATTTTAAATTATGCCAAATTTCTCTAAGTCAACAATAAATAGATATTTATGAATAAATATTGAGAGAGTGCCACTCCAAGAGAGCATGATACAAGAAGATATATTGCAGGTGCATGAGGTAGATTTGTTTGTTTTTTTTTTATATGCTCAATGAGAAGATCATTTTCACTCATTTTAGCATCACATGCAAATGTATTAATTAATAAGAAAACATGTAAGAAATTATTGGTGAAGATTTTCACAATGACTTTGACTCAATTAAAAAAATCACTGTTTAACTACTGATGAACTTAAATGGGATACAGGTAGCTCTACCAGTTGGACATGCAATCAAATTCCAGGGCCAACATGTAGTTGTGTGTTTGAGATTCAGGAACCATGTGTTGGGGTAAGGGTTGAGGAATGGGAGATTCTAGGAACATAATCTAGAGGGGTATAGAGATTTTAAGGCTCATTTGTAGGAGTTTAGTTACTCGATGGACCATGTTTTAGGTGGGGTGAGTATGAAGATTCCGGTTACCATGTGTTAATGGAGTGGGTGGGTGGAGAGACTTTAGGATCATGTATAAAGTGGCACTTGTTTCCAGGGCTCATGTATAATGTGGGGAGGGGACATTACAGGACACATATTTAGTAGGGAGGGTGAAATCCAGAAGGCCATGTGTATGGGAAGATGAGAGATCACAGGACACGTGTGTGGGAAGGGGTTTTCATTTCTGGACACTTGTGTATGGGGGCTTAAAGGATGGGAGAACCAGGGCCTATGTGCTGGGGAATGGAGATTCCATGGCCAATAGTTAAGGATTGGATGGGGGATATCCATTTGCACATGTTTAATAGGGAAAGATTCCAGGTCACATGTTTTAGGGGAAGGGTGGTAGCGAGTTGCAAGAAACCATGTGTCTCTGGGAGCTAGGGCTAGGAATATCATTGGCTGGAGCATGCAGATGTAGGCAGGAATACATGTTGTTGCTTGCATCAATATGTGTATTAGGCTAGAATGTGAGTTGTTCTAAGATGAATTGCGTGTTTATGGTAAGAGTGCGTTATTGGCGAGAATGTGTTCTAGGCTGAATTGTGCATTCGTAGCAGGAGCTAGTGATGTTGGCAGTAAATTGTGCTGCAGGCAGAAGTTTATGGCAGGAATGTATTTTGTTAGCAGTGGTGTGTTTTAGTAGGCAGATGTACATGTTGATGTTGGAAGAAGTATGTGTTGTTGGTGAGAAATTCGTTGGCTGGAGTTTGTTGATGTAGTCAGAAGTGAATTCAATTGCTGGTACAAGTGTTGGATTTTGGTTGGTGTGTGTATTGTGGAGAGCAAGAATGTGCTTTTTGGGCAGGAATGATTAATTTGTTTTTGGGTGTGTGTATTTTTTGCAGGAGTATGTGTTAGTGCTTGATTTTTTGTTTTGAAAGAAGTGTGTATTTTTCTTGGCATGAATGTGATTAGTAAGCTTGTATTTATATGTGGTATATATATATAAATATATATATATATATATATATATTGGTATCTTATATATATGATATTGCACTGCCAATTTCAAAATGAAATATAGAAATCACTCAAGTTTCAACTTTATTTGCCTTTTAGTTAGCTTAAGTCTAACAATAGTATATCCTGCAGGTGATGCCAATAGTAAGCCACACATATTGCAAATCTTATCGAAGAATATAGTGCTCACCGGGATGCTTTGATTCCATATGGCCAATTTTGGTTGGATTAATCAATAAATGAGTGTGTGGGAGTGGCTATGACAAAAGAATATCTATTACCATGCCCACATGTGTTCAATTTTGCTCATCTATGTTTATGGAGAGTACATGCCTATTTACAGCAATTTTATTCCCACTCTTTAGCCATGATGCCAACACACACACACACGAACCTAAATAAATATTAAGTATTGGTCATTTATCTAGCGCTTTCAGTCCAGGCGATATTCATAATTATTCTTTTGGCACATTTCATTTTGTATACCGATGGAGAGAGGTGTAGCAAGAAGGTATTCTGCCTGTGTCACTCCAAATGTCAAATTGTTATTGTGTACCATATACTAAGCTTTTCTCATCCTAGGGTTTGTTTCATCAAATTACCATTACTTGCCTTCTTTTTTTTTTGGCCTGACATTAAAAAAGTAGAGAGTGTTGTCTAATAAAAGTACTTTAAACATTCCACAGATTATATTAATTCCAAGTAGGCATGTGTTTTTGGGTCTATCTCACATGGGTTTTTATTTTGTTGCAGAAATAGCATTATTGCCACTTTGTGTTACACAAGGAAAGGAGTGGCATTTCGTGTCTAATAGTACTGAAGCAGTAAAGAATGAGGTTCAAAAGGAGCCCAATAACCACTTCTTTGGATATAATGAGATATTCAAAATATTGGAAATAGAAGACAGTTGCTAACAAGACTCTGAAGAATCTGTAGTTAGGTCACATCATTGTTCTTTGACTCCATCAAGCATCATGTGCACGCTAATTTATTTAAATTATGAACATTTGCACTGGTTTGACATCTAATATAAACCTCAACAAGTAGGTGGTAATTTTCTCATTTCAAATTTGTGTTAGCCTTGAAATTGTTTATGCTTATCTCATAATAAAGTTTTGAAATACTATACTATATTTATTTTGTTATATACTGTTTTCCATGTGTTAACATGTACTGAGATTTAAAGAAGAACATGTCGCATTGGAATGAGTTTAGATTTGAGTACTTGGATTGGATGTGAAACGATTATTATATTTTAAAATTTACAATAGTAATACGTTTGCTTATATATTATTTTCTGTGCATCTGTGAAGCAGAACAAATGTTTTGTTGCTTGTTCTCCCTTGTGTGTGTTTACTTTTCTGTACATTTGTCCACTCTAATTCATTTACAATTATCTAATTGAAGTAAACATTAATGTAGCTTGATTTTAATAAAATTGAGCTTTTTCTCTGTTTTAAAACATTTTGAGTGGTACACTAATTTTTTTCTACCAAACATACTGTCAAAACACTGGGTTACTCTGAATATTTCCTATAGATACTCGGCAAAAGATGGGGGAGAAGAAATGTAATGATATATAAATATAAATTATAAAGATCTGTGATTTATATATTCTGAGATCCCTCTTCTACCCTTTGACTTGCATTTTTTGATGTTTGTCTTATATGTGTGCATTGAAATTGCAGTTATGACATGCCTAAAGTTAAGAAAATGTCAAAAATAAAGCATTCTCTTGAATGTGGCAAAACATTTGCTGTTGAGAGGATACTAGACAAACATATCGGTAAAAGAGGGAAGGTGGAATACCTCCTGAAGTGGTTGAATTACTCCGAGTCGGAGAGTACTTGGGAGCCTAAAAGTCACCTTGTGCATTTCCCGCATATGAAGGGTGAGCCTTCCATGCTTGCCTCTAGACATGACCTGTCAGGGAAAGCCGGGAGTACTGCTGTTGCCAAGAAAAGTGCTGTTTCTACTGGGAATATCGTGATTGCAATAGGTAATGGCCCAGTTCCTGGGAATACTGGTGTTGCCAGGAATACTGAAGTTGCTGGGAAGAATGCTGTTGCTGGCAAGAAGAATGCAAGAAGCGTGTTGGGCAAAGATAAGGACAAGGAGGCCAAAATGAAGGTTGGTCAGGCAGTATTGATCACCATATCCCTTGTCTCTTACATTCTCACTTCACTGAGCACTATCCTTGTCTTAATACTGACAACTTTCGTTTTGATCTCTATCATTTTTTTCTGGCTTGATCATCTCATAGTACCAACATATGCCAACTCTTAGCTATTGATTCAAACTGGTAGAACTTAACCAAAACAATTACTCTATGTAATTGTATATATTTATTAACTTTGTATATATTTATTAACTTTGTATGCAAGGTCCATCAATATAACAAAATAAACAATATCAGGTGTGCTCACTACTCATTGTGACCTGATGGCTATAAATGTCTCTTCCATGGCACATATCAGGGTTGAATCTGTGTAGTGCTGGACTTGTTGCCAGAAACGAGTTATTCAGTTGCAATGTTGGTAAAGTTAAGGTGATGAGTTTGAAAATATCTTACCCAATCAATATTGGTAGATGATGGACAAGAAAGGCAGTACATCCCTGATAAAGTAGGTAAAGGGTGGGTTATGATGTAGTCTCCTTTATAATAGTGCACAATTTATGTCCAATGAGAATAAATGTGGTTTAAAAACACACCTTTGTACACCCTTAAACTTATTCATGAATGAAATAGTCCAACTTTGCAGCTACTTACGAATAGAGTTCTTTTAACGACCATAACCTATTGTCGTAACCAAGGCAAACTCTCCTCCAACCTGAAATATTAGTCATAATAGATTAACACTATCAATGGTAAATAATTAAGCAGATATCATTAATTACCTCCCTTTTCTCCATATTTTTCAATCTGTTTAACATGTTTATCTACCATATTATCTCGAAAATACTTCACATATGATCTAATCATGGTATAGTGGGGCATCTCTTCTTTCCATCACTAATATTGTGCTAATAATTAACATGTGCTCGGAATCATTTGATCTATCTTGAATAATCTGTTGAACCTATTTTATTCTCCCACACACATTTCAGCCTAGCATCATCAAGAAGGCCAGTGAAAAAAATAATCAAGAGGTACCTTACTTGGATGACAGTGTTAAGTTCCAGGTAGCATCTTTTTTCCATAATTCTTTGCTTGTGACTTGCCTCATCCCAATACACTGCTCTAGAATTGGCACTTCATGCAATTTAATTTATGGAAAACAACAAATGTACATCTTAATGGTTGGCACATTTTATATATTTAATTGTAATGCTAGGTTTAATGTACTAGTCATAGGAGGAGAGATGGGGACGGGGAGTGACACCACAAAGATGACACAGCAAGTAACAAATACTCGATAATTGTATAGATAATATATATATATATATTTATTTTAGTTGGCATTCAGAAAATACTAGCATAATATTGGCACTTTTTGTCTTTGTGTTTTTTCATAACTTCCTAACCAAGATAAATTATTTGGAACCAGAGCTAAAATTTGGCAGTGTATTTCAACCTTAAATGATAATGGATAAATATTAATTATGTTTGATGATAAATAAATATCTTTTTAAAAGATGAACATACAGATTATGCCTTGGGTTCATCAGCCAGTTTGACTTACTTTCAACATCCACAGGCAAGTCAGGTGCAGAGAAGAAATGACTTAATGAGCCAATATATGAAAGGCCCAATTCAACATCTTAATGGAGATATAAAGATTAATTTTATGCAAATGGAGAATTTTTAATTATCAAAGTAATACTACTTCCATGATGTTAAAAAATTAATCAATATTTTTTAAGAATCTTTACATTGATAAAATATTATATTGCTGGTGTTGTCTGATATTTATTACACAGGGTCATAGGAAGCATGTATCAAAATCATTTCCCATACCAGCATACACACAGGTAGACAGAAACAGGTGAATTATTATAACAACTATTAATATAAAAAATCATATATTTTGTTATAATCATTGAAATTTTCTTTCAAATTGCATCAATAATACAGTCAATTGTGTTAGCATCCTGCCTAAGCAGTACAAGTCAGTTCACCTGAAGGTGACTACATACATGAACTACAGATCACCCATATAGCTTTTGAAATGAGGTATTGATTCCATTTAATTAAATAATGAATTCATCCAGCGTATCATACAGAGTACACTCTTTTGGGGAGTGGGATTTGGATTTGAGTAATTTTTTTAATTCACTTTTTTAATGGGACGAAGCAATTTATGTAATTTATGTGTCTTATCTCTTATCTTATATCTATGTGATTATTTAAATTAGATGGCCCTTGTCATTTGAGTAGGCAATTCCCATTTTACTTGAAGATTATCTTTGCTCTCGATATTCTTGGAGGTGTGTAAACAATTATTATTAGGAATGAAGGTGTGTGTACATGTTGTTGCAATGAGTACGACATGCATGGTCATGTTCTAACTATGAGTGAGTTGTGTGTGCAAATGCACTTGCTATGATTGAGAGATGTGTGGACATGATGTTGCTATGACTGACAGTTGTGTGGGCATGCTGTTGCTATTAGCTAGAGAATGTGGTCTTGCTGTTGCTATAAATATTTGGTATGCGAGTGTGCTGTTACTAGCAATTTTTAGAACAACATTTTTATTATTAAAATCTCAACTATTTTGAGGTTGGGGGGGGGGGACTGAAGAGAACAGACTTTCCGAATAAAAGGGTAAAAACTTTTTATTATCAGCATTGTATATATATGCTTTTGTAAAGATAATTTTTTTTTCTTACACATAAAATAACATGCAGGGAGTAGATTAAATTAATATATATATATATATATATATATATCTGCAGTGTACTTGAAGTGAAACTTTCTACTATAAAGGAATACTTCCTAACTCCTTTAATTGAAATAAAGAAGATAGTAATAGTTATTGAATTAAACATTCCTAATATTTTATTACAATCATTAAATTGTACGCTTCCCTACAAACCACACTATGTTAAAACACTCAGGCACTCCTAAATACCTGTGATTTAGTAATCAAAACTCATGATCCTCTACAACAGCAGAAGTAAGAATGTACCGCTCAGCTTGTGGGATTCCATCCTTGGATGGTTTCTAGTTGCTACTGTTGTTTCTTAGTGTTCCTGCCTCTAATGTTGCAGGTTACTCAGCTACTGCCTGTTGCCTCTTTCTCTCTCCCTCCTCCTTTGTCGCATCCTCCTCACTTTCTTCTTATCCTTTCTGAGAATTACCCTTGGACTGCGGCTGGCCTTGGTGTTTTCTGACATGGTGTGGTCTAAATGAGGTGCATGTGGGCAGTATGGTCTTAAGCAGTTAGTGGGCATGTGTATGTGGGGGAGGAGGAGAGGTCTAACTTCAACCGTTCAAGTGTGAATCATGGATACACTGACAAAGAGACAGACTATTCTTACTCTATAATGTAGACAGATATTTTCAGGCAACATACTAATTCTATCTCCTATGTCTTAATCTAAAATGAGAGAGAGCATTTGCAGCAATTACCGAGCATAATAAAATTAGTGGGTGCGATTTTCCATATGACTTGTTTACATTGTTGCACTCACTACCTTATCCACAAATATATGAATATATAGAAGCCACTATTGGGCCTTTACGGATTATGTTGGCATAATGTTGGGTAAAGATGGTGTTTCTGAGTTGCTAGAGTAATGCTGTAAAAATAGTCAGACTTTCCAAAAAATGATGACTTTCAGGAAAAAAAAGGTAGTGTTTTAGGAAGAATAGGTAGATCTTCAAAAAAAAAGAAATACAAGAACTTTTAATCATAAATTTGAGTGAATGATTGTATCACAGTAACAGATTATCCACACCTTTCATGTCCCACTTGTTAAATTGTGGAATACTTAGTCAGGGTCATATATAGAGTTAATATTAACTGTTTAAATGTTTAAAGTATTGAATGACTGGGCCCTTTGCGTGTTTTATGTTGTAACACTCATGTTTGTTTGTTATTGAGCATAATTTATAAAAATAGGTATGTAAAAAAAAAATGCATCAAATGGAAAGAAAAAGAGATGACAATAAAAGAAGAGAAAAATAGGCAAAATTCGAGCATAACCGTTGCATAATGAATGACAATCAAATCTCACCAACTTTAACATTGTTTTTAACTGAGGTACCTGAATACACTCTGCCTTATTATTGATCCTTGTTTAGTCGACATGTCTATAAAGGAAACACAACTTTTTAGTTACACTCATTGTATGTCGCGTAATTGTGGTCAGATGAAATCAAAGACAAAAGTCATTATTCTTTGATAATTTTTTTAAATTTTTTTACATAATTACACTTAATTTCACAATATGCAGTAACAGACATGTTAAGATTAGGAGTAAAGTAGTCAAGCCATAATCCCAAGCTCCACATTATTTTCCCTCAATTGCTTAACTACATTAGAAAATGAACAACAATAGGGAAATAATTGAGGCATTGTAAATTTACGACTCATATCAACAAAATATACAAAATTTTACTAAATGTCAAACACTGTGCAATATACTTAAAATAATGATAGATAGTTACAACATTACCATCTAATCTCACCAATATTAAACCCTGTCCATATTGCACACTAAAACTGTCTTCGCCTGTGTCTGGAACGGATTTCACACGTCCACAATACACCTTCATTCATCCCAACAGGTTCCACTTGATTTCACCTGAAAACTTCAGAGGGGTAGGCTTCAATCAGCTCAAATCTATTTTACATTACTGTGGCTTTATCGTGGATCTGAGCTATTAGGAATTTAGTTAATAATGGCTCACTCCCCACTCTGTATCCGCCATTAGTGCTTTAACATTGCAGAAAGAAAGAAAAAAGAATAATTATATTCCAAATCTACTGTACTTAGTGGAAGTTGTATACCATTTTCTATAAACCTGTCATATTTTCTTACTTGTAATGTTCAAACCACGAAACAGAACCTCTAGTAATAGTGAATACTTTGAGCTGTCATAGCAAATTGTTAGGCAAGTCTTCTTTTCAAAATGAAGAAAGTATTCCAGTGAAATGTATTTTTTTTTATTTTAATTTTTTTTTCATTATTTTATTTATTTATTTTTTCTTTTTTTTTTTCAACTATTAGGTTCATTTAAATAGCAATTTTGTTAACTAGACTAAATACTGTATCATTGCTACAAATTCTGTTTCCTATTGAAATATCTCCAGCAAAGGGTAAGTTGCATTTCTGAAGACTAAACCTTAATTTAAACCAAAGGTTGAATACTACATGGAAGTGAAGAGCTGCTTCAGTTGGGGATAAAATATTCAGACATATAAAGGAAATGCCTCTTCTTTCTCTTATTACTCCATTTAAACAATCCCTTCCTTTTGGATTTGGCTTCCTTTCAATGGAATTTCACTCCTTCTCAATCCTACTGCTAACAGTTTCATTTAAGGTCATCATTTTGATATGGCTAAATATCTTATTAAACGTTTTTAGCTATGAGCATACTCAGAGGGAAATTATTTCTAAGATGTTAAGTAATTTTCAACACGCCAATTTTGGTTACTCTCCCAATTTAGGCTACCACGTGTCCATTAAGAAACCTGTTCTCTTTTTTCTCATCAAGTTGGAGTGAAGCCTTGAAAAGTTTTTAATTATTCAGTACCAACTTCACTTTGCGGCTGATTTATAATAAACTGTATAACTATTACAGAAATACACAGAAGGTGAATGACACCAGAGAAGGGTCAAAAGAAGAGAAATGTACAAATGCTTGGAAGAATCCTCCTTGGACATTTCTGAAGAGTACAACGGTAAGTACTGAGATTAAGGTAACCTATATTACTGTAATTATCAAGATTGTTCAATTACTCCAGCGGGATAAATACTGATGTATGAGGTTTAAATAATTACTGCAGATTAGAAAACAAAAGAAAGCAGGGGGGGAGGGGTGGTGGGGTGTGGGGTTGGGGAGGAAGGCGAGTGAGGCATGTTACAAAGTTACCGATATGAAAAAAAAAAATCTGGTCAGAATTCAGTCGGTAATGATACAGAGCTTGTGGGACCCAGTTTTAAAAGGCAAAGTGTTACTTCTGTTTTATTTAAATATTTTTTTTAATAAGTTCCAGTAACTTTTTTTCTTAGGTGATAGGTTACTTTATATTACTAAGTTTGGTAAAGTTAAGTGCAAAACTGATTTCCAACCCTTGAACAACAAGAAAGGTTAATGCTCTAAAAGAAGGAGGGGTGTTGAATAAATAATAATAATTGCCTGTTGCTATGCATAAAATTCTGGAATATCATTATCACTTTGAAACATTAAAATAAAATATAGTACCACTTAAGTGTGAAATGATTATCAGTATAGAAGAAATCATTATCACCTTAAAGAAATTATGATTTTCATAGGTGCAGGGTAAATATTGAATTGGTTAATTGCAATCCCAGTTTAAAATTAATTTCCTTGAAGGAAACCAAAAAAAGATATCAACAAACAAACACTGACATGTTTCCTCATAGTTGGAGATGCCTGTTGGGAGGTGGGGTGGGTGAAGGTGGAGGAACGCTAGTCTGGCTGGCCACACCTTTAAAAACATTATCCAGAAGATGTTGCTTCAGTGGCATACCATATATGTCCTACTGCAATATATTTGGCAGTATCATAGTTGGTTGCTTTGCCAAATTTATGCATGCAACAATTTCATTGAGTTGCACACCCATCAAGCATATAATACAAATGCTATCTTAAATTTAAAAAAAAGAAAAAGAAAGTATAAAAAAAGGTGGCACATGCAATACGAATGAAGTACTGTTATCCATGATTCACAGCCAAGTGAACCAAATTTGTATTTGGAAGACACCAGACCCTTCTGAACAAATTTTAGAAGATATGTTTCACTTGGCTGGGAAAAAAAAAAGATCTTGCAGGTGTTCAATAAAAATGTAATTCAGTTCAATCAATAAAGATGGATGGAGTAATACTCTCTATATTATTATTTGTGTTTAATCCCTTCATGTTCACTGGCCTGCATAAGTTTTAGAAAAACGTTTTGAAGCAACTGTTTAAAAAATAAACATTCAAATTTCATTCAGTTCTCTATGTCTTCCTGTCTCTGTATAAGATATTAGGGATAAATGAAAAGATTAAATTAAAAGTAGAGAAGCGAAAATAATTTTTGCTTGAACCAAGAAGAGGAAATATTGAATTAGGTAGAAGTGGACTTTGGTGAATTGATCCAACATGGAATAAGGGATTAATTTTTGGGTAGTAGGTAAGAATTCAGCTCTAAATCTAAACTTGATCTAACAATTAGTTTAGCGGTAGTGCTTGGTAAAAACAGACAAACAATGAACTACAGCTCTACCTGGTTAGTAGTAGTAGCTGGCTATAATATCAGTTCCGATACAAATAAAATAAAATATATATTGTGATATTTTAATTATGTGTCATTTTGAGAATAATACAGCAACCCAAATATTTAACCACATTCAATAATGGTCTCGTAAGCATAACCATATACTTTGAAATTTAATGGTGGAGGTAAAGCATCATGCTTGAGAGATGATTTCAATAATCAGTCTGAACCAAAGTTATAAATGGCAGCCCGGTAGTACTGACACTGTTTAGTTACTTCCTACAGAGTAAGAAATGAGCCTGCTAGTAAAAAGACAAAACAAAAAATTTTCGATAATTAGTTAAAAGGAAGTGTTATACCATCCTGTTCTGTCACCACATTAATTACAAGCAATTAAGAATGCATGTATTATCTCTCTCACTCGTTATTCCTGTGCGTGTGTCTGTTAGTGTGTGTGTGGTTGTGTTCATCAGTGGTTCAGTTGGTGGATAGACAGGTGCATGCATATATGAGCAAACTCCTACTAGAGTAAACTCTGAAGGCCACTTGATTTTTTATGGAGCACATTGGGATCCATGGGAGTGGAGGTGTCATTGCAATCTGTTTATCAAAATTGGGGTCATTGGCATGATATGTGTATTTTTTAGGTTTCAAATTTCCTGGGGGTGGTGATGTATGTGTGGGTCAGAGGGGGAAGGAATTACACGAGTAATGAGCAAATACTAACAAATATATTTATGTGAACACACTCTACCTGAAGTCAGTAACAATGTGCCCAAAAACCATTAATAAAAAAAAAAAAAAAAAAAAAAAAAAAAAAAAAAAAAAAAAAAAAAAAAAAAAATTTAGAAGCCAAACTGTATGTCCTTCCAGCAGACAGCAGTTTGACCAAAGCTCAGAGAAGGTGGTCCTGTCTATCAGTAGGAAGTCACATACCGAGTCTAGAGCTAGGTTCCTTTGGTATGCAAACCAGGCCAATATTTATTTTTGTCATTACACAACAACTGGAAGAAAAAGAGAGAAATATAAACCAAATTTCTTATGTTCAACTAGTGATATAGAATAATTAGCAAAGATTTGGTATAGAAATCAGAACTATCAATCAACACTCACATACTCACACATTATATGTCCCGATTTTCCATAAATTATGTTTGGATTGTGATATGTGCAATTATATTTTATATTCTTCTTTGTAAAGGTACTTAGCAGTTGGCCACACAAAATGTTTCATCTCTTTTGGGGTTTGCTGAGGGACAGCAAACTTCTATTATGGACCAATGGTTATATCAGGATGCACAGGGCATCACTCGGGGCCCTTTCAGCTCTATTGATATGATGGCATGGTATGGAGCAGGGTATTTCACTATGGATGTGAAGGTGCAAAGATACTGTGACCAGATTATGTTCCCACTAGGTAAATGGTGACTATTTAATGCAGTTGCTTGTGCTCTAGTGACAGTAGATATGATAGGATGATTAGTGGGAAGGGATGGAAAAGTCAGCTACCTTTGGATAAAAGAATCGCTCAGGTGTATTTAATGCTTGTTGAGTATTCTTTTCCTAGCTTGAACAGTTTTGATTGATTTCATTTTATTTTAGTAAGGAATGATAATGCAAAGATATTATGAAACACGGCATGCTATCAAATCCTATGTGACCACAATGAAGAGCTACAACCTTAGATATTTTCAATTAAACATTAAATTTGTAGCTAATTAACAATTTGTTCAGTCCTTGTCTGTTCAATTTAATGGTTTATATTCTTTATGAGATAAATATTTGGGATTACAGAAGTAGGGGGAAGAGTTCTGCAATATTTGCTAGTAGTGACTTACACAAAACAGGCGGAAAATTTTGCATTAAACTTGTTAGCCAAACTACACCCAATGGAGGATAATAACACTTTTCCTGTCAGTTGGAGACTGCATTTCAAATTTGAGCCAGTTGTTCTATCTGAGCAAGATATTTTCCTCTCCATGTGGCTGGGAGAGTGTTGTTATCCTGCTCAAGGTCTAGCTAACTGTGTGATTTGTGTGTTTAATTGAATGTGGCTCCACTCTATTGCTGTACTGGACCAATCTCTCTGTCTTAAAGGTCACATAGAGATAACATGCTAAATTTCAACCAAATCGGTTTAACGAAGTAAAAACTACTTGGTGTTCATGTCAATGGTCAAACCACACCCATAACAACATTCATGAGAGGGTAATAATAATTTTATGATCGCATGTAGATGATATGCCATATTTTCCAATAGGTGTGACCAGTTATTTGTTGGTATGATGAGCAATTTATCATTTTGTCTTTCCTGTTTGCATAGGTGTTGTGGTGTACATCTGGGGTGTCTCCCTTTCACCTCTGTCAGACCCTCACCTCCTCCCATCCAACCTCACAACATCTTCTGGGAAGATGTTTTCCGCAATCCTCAGGTGAGGAATCATTGATTCCAGTGATGAAATTGATACATATTTCCAAAATAAAGAACTTCATGTTCGATGCAGAGTTGTAATAGCTACCCTTAGTTTATGGGCAGTTCACTTTCAGACACAATATTGTCTTCAGTTTCAGTAAAGGCAACGGCTCCCACAAACTGCCCAAAAATACATAGTCTTTATAGTGCCACTATCCATTCACAATGTAAAATGAACAAACTAATCTGTTTCATGTACAGCCTCATTGTACCAATCTAATAGCACCATAGGTGCATGTATATTACATCTCTATATGATATGTGGCCATGAATGTAATGTATGTTCATGGATTTCATCCATTCTCATAGAGTACAAGTTAATATAAGGCCTTCTCATATAACACATTCATTTAATACATTTCAATATAGTAATTTAATTTTGTACATGACTACATAATCTATGACACATTTATGTTGTCCTGTTTGTTCGTTATAAAACTACAAAAATGCTGCACTTACAAAAGCAGATGCAATCTTCTGTTGCTGCTGTAGAAAGCATCGCTACGCTAGGAGACACATACCAGATGCATTTTCCACGTGCTGGACAGATTCATCCATTAGAATTGTCATCATCGTGGGACCCAACAGGAATATGGAGCTTGCCCATGACAACCGAGGCAAAAGGTAGGTTTATTTTATGCGGGCATTGGAGAGAGTAGAGCTACTGTTACTCTTCAATCTTGTTGTTCATGCTGTTATTGCCATTTTCAGAGGAGCCGGTTTTCCAACAATGGTCAGTTATACCCACAGCTGATTCTGCATGGGTTCCTATTGCCACATCTTCTTCTGTGGACATGGACACCCAGAACATTCAAGCCCTTTTGGAGCAGGAGAGAGAGAAGGCAAACAGGCTTTCCATTGAGAGGGAAAGAAAGAAGCAGAGACAAGCTACAGAGAGGAAAATAGAAGTGGACAATGGTGTGGCTAAGTAAGTGAGGAAATTAAGAAAGGGGAGGCTTTCGTGTTGTTCATTTTGGCCTATTCACATCAGCCAGATCTCTTGACCTCAGTGGCCAACATGTACATACAATGTCTTAAAACTTCCACTGATCAAGCCAATTCTGAATGGCAAATTAATCCAACTACATGGCAGGTCATACAACCCCTACTTTGCACCAACACTATGGATTAACTTAGTATAGATCAAAATCAACTAATTCGGTGAAATATCTATTTGTGTATGTTTGGGCATGTGCATGTGTGTGACTTAAGCAGACATGCCATTTCTTCTTGCATGAATTGTTAATAGTACAATTCGTTCGAGCAAGTTAATGAAAACAGTTTTTAGGTTGTTAAATTTGTAACATTTCCTCCTAACTAGCATATTTCTAATTGTGATGAACTCCTATTAATATTATAGTTTACTATATTCACAATGCTTCAATTCATGTAACAAGTTGAAAAAAATTCTTGTTCCCAAAATATCTTTCACTTCCTTTTATTTTATAGCAAATAAATGATTATATTTATTACTGATTTACTTTAGTTAGATCCTCGATAATCACCAATAAGCATGATTTTTATAGGTTGACTTGAATATTTAGGCATGTTATGAAATTTTATGAAGTCGTTTTGTGTGTTTTGGTTATAAATTCTCCAAATATTACTCAAGTTGTTCTCTGTCCCACTTCTCCCCCTTTTAGTTTCAAGCAACGTGTAAGCCACAGACACTCTAACGGTCACCATGACAGTGTAGATGCAGCAGCAATGCTATCAAGCCTCTCCTCAGAAACCTCTGTCGAGGGTGAGATTGTGAGCAAACCATACTCTCTCAAGTTGGATGAGAAGTTGACAAATGGTGAGCTCTCAACTCCATTTCCACAGAAAAACGGTTTCCTCTCATGTCATTCTCCTGCTATGCCTACCAATGGCCAGGACAAAGGGAACTCCACACTGTCCATTTCTGCGAAGCAATTTTATCCATTTTCAAACAGCAGGAAGCAATTGAGGTCCAATGTAAAGAAGACCATTCATTTCAAAAATATGGAGAATGAAGCAGTGAGCCGACCAATGGAATACATAGAAAGTGAAGTCAATGCAAGGAAGCTGGATTTTGAGTGTAATGCCAAATATATGGCTTCCCTTCCAAGTGATGACACTGAACATGCTGCATCTCCAGCTAACAGAGCTGTGAAAAAGAGTGCTGAATATTTCAATGAGTGTGTGGAGAATTACTTCGCTGCTTCATACGCACCAGATCCCGGGAATAGTCTGCCAAGTTTTCACCACACTGGTCTTATGCCTGCCTCTACCACTCTTCCTGCACACCAACAGGCTTCTGGTATTGAGCTTTGTTTGATGCAAAAGTGTGGCTCTGAGCATTCTCTGGCAGTGGGACAGGACAACTTGTTCTCATGGCTCGATGCTTCAAAGGTGAGTATGGGTATGTTGTGCATGTTAATAAATGTTTTTGCACTGCCTATAAATAAATATAAACATTCATGTGCATGTAATCTCTTTACACACACACAACATGCCTTCAATACATACACTTCCGCACAATGCCTCGCACAAACCCACACTAATGCCTACACACTGAGACAGATGGACACACACAATGATACTCACACACAAGGATGAATCCTGTTTCATTGAATCAATAAATAATAATATGAAAGAAAAAGTGCGATTCATTTATGTTTATGGAGGAAATATGCCTTGTACATGAACAAATACCATGTGACTACAATGTGTTGTTTATTCCAAATTGAAAACGATAATTGGTGGTTCATTTCAAGACTAGGGTTTTATAAGGCTAAAAATATTGTTGAGGACTCTAAGTAAACAAGAAGGGAGGATTGTTTTCCCTTAATTCATGTTTGAACTGCCTATTGAACAAATAATTCACTCCATTAATTCCATAAAAAATTTAAGTCACATCCATCAGCTCTGCTTGGCATATGGGATTGCTTGAGAGTGAGCCAGAAAAGGACATTAACCACCAGGTTTCGCTTTCTAACAACTTGGGTGGAGGGATTGTAATAGACGATAAGCTGCATTCAGTTCCTTTTCACTGTAAAAAAAATATATATATTTCTGTTGAATAGTGGGTGAGTAAACAATCTATGGGTGCTGAATTATTAAGTAGACATTTTTGTCAATTTGCATGTAAGAGTCCACAATGAATGGCGCCAAGTATCAGTCATTTTAGAAAGCTAAGCTTTTGTGGATGTGGGGTGTGGTGGAAGTGGGGATTATATTGTTGTTTGTCTTGTGTTTATTTGCTTACTTTAAGAATTTCAATAATTTTTCCACACTCCTATTCTTTGAACCAGAGATCCAGTACAAAGGATTGGGGAAGCAGTGCTGACGGTAAATGGCCAAGCTCCTCCTTCACCAACATAGAGGAATTCCATCTGGAGATCCCTTCTTGTCTCTCAACACAGCCCTAGCCAAGGGAAGGTTCTCTGCATGAAGCCAAACAGAGAAAGAACTCAACTGAACAGTAGCAATATTGACCAAATGCAGTTATCACTATATTCGATTGCATTTATTTGACTGCATTTACTTTTGTGAATGTCATTGTGATATCTGTGGTGTTATTTCTTGAAAAAAATTTTTTTCATCAAAATTGGAAATATGAGAGATAAATCAATTAAGAAAGTGTATGCCACTATGAGCATCATGATAATATAATGCCGTTTGGACATATGGCCAAATTCACACACAGAAGATCAACAGTAGATCAAGTCACTCAGATTGCTAAAGACAACAAGGTGAGCTATTAGGCCAAAAAAAAGCTGATGCTGTGTCTGTTGGTCTCACAGCAGCCTATGATACAACATGACACCACAGCACACATGCATGCTTCTGTATCTGTTACCAGAGAGGCACATTGTCAAAATACATAGAGTTTGTCACAAACCACAGCTTTATCCCCACCACCGGGAATATGACATGCAGCAGATCCTGACGCCTTAATATCGGTATTCCACATGGATCAGTCTTTGGCCCCCATCTATAAAACATTTACACTTACAACATGTGAAAAACAGTCTTGCAGAAATAGGCATACATGGACGATCTTGCTTTGGAGTATTCTGGTAGGGACAAGAAGGCCGTTGAATTGGTTCTTAGCCAAGACCTAGTGACATTAGCAGCTTACTTACACATTTGGTTGCTAGAGCTCTATTGGTTATAAATGGTGTTAGCTTTGCCAAATTTAGGCCTTTTTGGTCCAAGTATTAGGCTCTGATACTTAGACACATACATACATACAAACATGCATACATACTTACAAAGAAAAATTTATTTTAAAATGGGTTCGTTCATTTAACTCCTTACATTCAATATTTATTCTGAAGTTCCCCTTTGATGGCACATCTTCACTCACACAACAATGGAAAGTGACCAGGTAGGACCTTACTCATAATAACCTGTGAGTGAAGTCATATGTGCATTCATAGTTTCAGATCTGTACCTACAAAAGTTTTCCTGATAGAGATATAACCATTTTCAGATTTTTCTATATATGTGAGTGTGTGCATGTGTGAGTGAGTGAGTGCATGCATGCGTACATAAGCACAAATCACGCACATACACATGAACATATACACGCACAAGTACACACAAAAACATATACACACACAAACACACACTCACACATACACATACACACACACACACACACACACACATGCATACACAAACACAAAAACTATCACACACACACATACTAACACACACAAACACTTACACACACACAATTACATGCACACACACAAACATACACACACTCACAAACACACATTCATACGTATACGCATGCATGGATATGAGATTGGAACACATTAGAGTGATTTGCCGTCAAATCACAGCTACACTCACAAATTGGAACACCGAACATTTTCAGTATACCTAGGTGGAAATTGGAAAGCAAAATTTCACATTGGATCACAGTATGAATTCACGTACAACCAGAAGTACAACCAGAAATTCTCTCTGCTGGTGTCCCCAGTCAGCGGCTTGATCAAAAGGCAGTTACACTCAATTTCCGGTATAGCTTGCATGAGCAGTGGCAAATGGAATGCAGCTGTCTTTTCGATAATCTTGATTCTTTCTTCACCATTTGAATATGATCCTCAGTAACTTGTAGTTATTCTATTCCTGTTCCATTTCTTCAGCATGGGAAGTTGGCTATGGTATAACTTTATCTGGAATCCTCAACTCATGCTGAAAATTTACTACATTTATAGAGTTTTGGAAATTTCCCAATCACACCTTTTCCATCCCAATTTGATTCCATAACTCACTACTTGTGGTAACACTGCACTGGACAAACCACATTCTTCATATATCAGCCTCATTTATAGCTTGACTTCCCTCTAATGGAGATGACAATATAACATAATAATAACGAACCAGAGGCCCATTTGAATCTTCGCTTGCAATGATCAAAACACTTTGTTCAACAAACATTATCCCAGATATTATTGAAAAGGTAATTAGGATAATTTCAATTTAGCTCTTCTACTTGGAAGTGATAAAATTGTTGAATAAATGACTTCCATAACAATACTTCCTCAGCAATTGTGATGTCTCCAGTTTGCACATTAATACTACTAGAATTTTGACTAACTAGTAATTTCATTGGCAATATGTGCAAAGGGGAGAGTGTCAATTTTCATCTTGTGCCCATAAGGTTTCATACACCAGTTCAGCAGTGCTTGACTTGTCCTTGAACTAAGCCTAGTTTTAATCCAGCATATTGAACTGAAGCACCTCCCATGAGAACATTAGTTATTTGAAGTACTAGTGTCAGATTAACTGCCTAAATTACATTTTAGTATATTTCTTTTCAACATCGCATAAACTCACATAAACTCTTGAGACATTCAAATAATGAACTCAAATTATTTTCAATCTATAGGCTAGGGCTAGGACTAGGGGTAGGGCTACCTTATGGTTATCCTCTTACGGGTTGAAGATCCGGAATAATCAGCCTCTATTATTAACGACTCAAAAACTGAAAGTGGAACCACCCCAAATAAAATTATAAGGCAGAGATTATAATCTTTTCAAAGGTCTGTTGTGTGGACTGTATGGGTACACCTAGCTTTATAATCTTTTCAAAGATCTATTATAGTTGTTTTCATAATCATAATGAAGTTGGATGCTGTCCTTAACTAAAGCAGATCATAAAAGGAAACATCAAGAATTTTAGATTAACAATGTTTTCCAGGGCAACTACATGAAATTATTAAATTGGTAATATTTGATAAAGTATAATGTCACATGTGGACTCATTGCTTTCCTAATTTTTTTTTACAGAGACAGATTAAAGTAGTTGCTTTAAATATAATAATTTGAAATGCAATTTCAACTCCATGAGAATGACAATCGAATATTAATATGATTTTCCATGAAATGAGTGGGTAAATAATGTATATATATTTTTTTCTATTAGCAATAATGGATAGATAATAGAATTTTAGATAAAATAAGTGGGGAAACATAATCACAGATCAAAGTGCACATGAAGTTGCATGTCGTTCAATAAAGGCCTGTTATCTCTGCTTGTTATAAGCACATCAGTGATCCTTCCATGTGATTTCAATTTGCTGATTAAACACTTTGAAAATGCATCTGCAGTTTTTACAGATCGAAATGCTGTATGAGACGTCGTTCGAACAAAGAAGATCAAAAGTCCCTTCAAAGAGTCAAACATGGTTAAGATAGCAGATAGAGTGATAACGGAAATCATCAAAGCCAGAACCTTCATATTCTTTCATTTTGAAATTGTTTTGCCCAATTCATTGGAAAATATGAAATCGTCAGAGTCAAAATACATTTTCTCTAGATTCCTATAGCAGCTATAGTCAAGAGGAAGTGTCAACTTCTTTCCTGGGTACTTTTCAATGAAAAGATGTGTCAAATTAGAAAATGAACGCAACATATTGGTAAGACCAGATGATATAGTTATGGAAGGAATCGTTTGAAAGCGGAAATAGGTCGATGATGGCATCAAAGTGAGAGTGTTGAAGTGTTTGTCAGTGAAACTGGTTGGAGCATTTCCTCGATAATGTGTTATGATACAAATGGCCTCCAATGTTGGAAAGGCCAAACGACTTGATTCACATGGGATGAAAGAGCATGGTATCTTCAGAGATTTAAGATTGCTCATTCCACCCACTATTTGCCACAGTCTATGTACATCTAGTGAGTGGAAGTTATCATCAGTGGCTAGGTTGAGACATGACAGTTTTGCACATGATGATGCAATAGCATTGAGTCCATTCAAATCAGTAAGAAACCCCTGACTATGGTGCAAGTCAAGTCGAACTAAATTGGGACAATGCGCAGCTACAATTTTTAGGTAAGCATCAGTGTAACAGTACTTGCCAAACAATCTCAAGGATGTTATTTGCTGACTGGGTGCATCAAAATGCAAATGGTCAATATCACAACGCATGGTTACAGCATTTGAGAATCTGTTCGATCCAACTTTGTCTTCGATCAAAGCCAGTGGATAGAACTCGCTGCCACTCGGAAAGGTGTATTGTACTGCTTTCATGTTTGGAGCAGAAAAACAAAAATGAATGAATGGAACCGAAGAAAGGGAAGGAAAATCTGCTGCAGGTTCATAGAAGCTTAGGTGAGCCTTTTGTGGAAAGGAAGTAGTTGAAAAATAGTTGACAATGTCACCCATGTTGTGGTTATATACCATATTGAACTGTGTTGGAGGATAGACTCTTGACAACAACACTCTCAAATTTGGAGGAGCAAAACCACATCTAGCCCACGTTGATAAGGTAAAGCTATTATTGCAAATACTGAGAAGTTTCAATTTGCACTTTGAAAAAGCAACTTCTTCAAACAGATTGCACCCAAAAGCATATGAAAGCAAATGCAATTCAGATAAAGCGGGGAGTTTCAAAATTTTTCTGACCTGAGGTAAGGTACATTTGAAGTTAGTCAATGATAGACTTTGTAGTAATTTACAGGGCAAAACTTCTGGCAAAACTTTGCTTAAACATAATGGGATAGCACTACAGGTAAGTGATATGCTTTTCAAATGGTTTCGGTACAACTTTATGAACTTCATGGTGTTTAGCATAGCATTCAACTTATCTGTGCTCTTCCAAGTCAAGGAAGACCATAAAAAAGGATCATGAGTGACAGCATACAATCGAGCACAAGTGCTTCCCAATTGCATAGCGGAGTTGATGTCTAGCAAAGAAGTGATATGGAAAAGTAACCCTGTTGATAGGTTGCATAAATAGTTGAACCCCAGCTCCATCACCCCTCCAACAGGCTGGAAAATTGGGTCTGACATATTCTTCCCTTCTCCTTAATTAATTTCATTTTTTTTGATGCATTTGTGTTCTTTCCAAAACTTATTCAGTAATTTGCTTTTGTTATTTTATAGATCCTTTCTTTTCTAAATTTTTTTTGGAGTGTTTCTACATTATTTATTTAGGCAGATATAATCTGATAAATTAAAAAAAAAATTACTTTATTATTTCTTTCAACTGTATCTTGTGTAGCAAAGATTGAACTACCTTCTTTCTTTTTTTTAATTATATAGTGTATAATAACAATCTTTAGAAATTTTAAGTGGCTGATGTTTTAAATATTGAAATCACTCCTCTTCCATTCATTTCCCCACTTTATTTCAGTTATCCATTCCATCATTATATTTGAATACTCCATTTCATTCTAATGATTCATTTCACAGGTTCTCTAGACATGAACCAAGATTCTTTTTCAGCAGAGTATTTGGTAAAGGGTATTGGTAAAAGTGTTCAATAGGTGATATCCAGCTTACCTGCTCAGATTGGCATGATACAGAAATTACATGCCTGGTTAATATGAGAAAAAAATTTTTTTTTTTTTTTTAATCTTTTTGATTTACTTTTTCCCCCATTTATTTCTAGTTCTTCCTTATACTTTGTACAACCAGGGAGGCTTATCATTTATTTGATCCTATTTTTATTGTTGGAATAGGGTTTATTTTTTGAGACATTCAAGCTAAGGGACACATCTTCAACTAACACATTAAGAATTTCTTACAGTCTCTAAAGTAGATGAAAATTCCTTTTTCTTCTCATCATCCAGTTCCACCACCCTCTTCTGGAAAACTTCTCCAACATACCAGGAATCATCTGATCCCTTGACAAAGTAGTATGCATTAAAAGCAGGTTCTAGGGCTAGGGCTAGGGCTAGGGCTAATAAAAATATGAATATTACTTCAGGCTCACTATATATTGCTGCCATACTACTCATATGAAATATTTCTATTGTTTCAACCAATAACAAATTTGGCAAACCTTGATTAACAGCTGGATTTTGCTTTATTCATGTATATTATTATAGTTTCAGCAAACATTAGAGAATGTACATGGGAGAAGGAGAGGGTGGGTTGGTGGTGTTGTGTTTTAGTGGTTTCACACTTAACCACACATGATAAATATGGTGTTTGTGCTGAGTGCATGTAATTTTTCTATAACTCATTAGTTCCATCAGCCTCCTTCTTGGGTGGACCATCACACCACCTCTTTTAACTACCCCAATACAAATGTGAAGTATTATATAGGAGTTCTTTTCCTATTTTCTTGAATACACAGAGCCCAGTGAAGCTCACTGCTGTCACATGTATCGCTGTGACTGTCTTGTCCTGCAGGTCAAGCTGTACCATGAGAAGAGGAGTGACCTAGAAGAGCAGCAGCTCCACATCAACGTGGGTCTGCAGAAGTTCAGGGAGACTGTTGAGCGGGTGAACAAGCTGTAGTCCATTCACTCCATCAAGAAGAATGAGTTGGAGCAGAAGAATGCTCTAGACAACCAGACACTCAGGCAGATGGTGAGCTACTGCCATTCTGAAAGATTAGCTTCATATGAGTTCAAACAGAAAAAATTTAGAAAATATTCTCAGTCCATTTATAATTGTTGATTTTTTAAAGAATTTATTTGTTTATTCATTTGTTTATTGTTGTAGTTTTTATTGTTGTTTGGTTACTATCTTTGTAGGTCAAATATAAGCATGAGGCAGAAAAAAAGCAACTGACCTCCCAGGTCATCTAGGAGGAACTGGAGGTGCAGAACATGGACATCTCTGTGAAGAAGAAACATGTTTTGGTGGACCAGGCCAAGATCAAACCTACTGTCAGAGATGCACAGCAAGGTGAGGGCAGTGCTGTAATTGTGGAACATGTCATGGGACTTTGCCTCATATGACGAGATTGTAGATCATGTGATGAGATTGAGGGTCATGTGTAGAGATCGTGGGCCATGTGATGAGAATATGGGTCGTGTGATGAGATTCTGGGTCATATGATGAGATTGTTGTTCATGTGATCAGTTTATTGGTCATGTCATCAAAATAGTGGTTACATTACTAGGCTGTGGGTAATGAGATGATGCTGTGAACCACATGATAAGTCTAAGTATCATGTGAAAACCTGGTGTGTCATTTTGGTCTGGCACCCACAGCTCCCAAGTCCATCAAGAAGAAGCAGCTGGTTGAGGTGAGTTCCCTAGCCATTCCTCCCATGATGGTGAGATGGCTATAGAGAGCATCTGTCTGCTGATCAGAGAACCAACCAAGGAATGTGAATCCATCTGCAGTATCCTCATGAATAAGATTTTTATCCTCACCATAATCAAATTTTCCACTGAAAATGTCTCGTGAGGACATTGGATAGCTTCTGTATGAGTGTATCCGTTATGGGTACGATGTACCTTAATATATAGACATGACGGGTGGATCTTCCCTTCTCCCCCCAAATCAAGATATAACAGTTAACTGCACTCGCTCTCCTCTGGTGTCTGGTGGAGTGACTGCACATCTTCATGTAGAATATATTCTATAACATATCCTAATTACTGAGAAGTACAATCTACTAGCTGGAATAGGTCTTGAACTATGTTCTGACTCTTTCCTTACAGAATACTATCCAGAATGTGGTGTTGTTGTTTTTTATTTATTGGTATTATTTGTATAAATAAATTTTTTTAAATTTAGTTATTATTAAAATTATTATTATTTTAATAAGCAATTGAGGCATAAATTTTATTATGTATTTAATAACATTTTAGTGACCTTCATATTTTGGTGCTCACCTAATTTTTCAGTAAAAAAATTTCAAAGCTTGAAAGGAGCCTTATTCCACATTTGGTGCACCAATCTTCCCTTTGATTCTGGTTTTACATTAGTGCTTATAAGAAGTAGGAGGGATACCACTGGAAGGGGAAGGGGATTGGTTATGGCGAGAATTGTATTGTAATCCAATGAATTTACTCATGGTATGATCCATGCTTGTTTCATTTTGTTGTATAGTGATCCAGTTCTTGAGCTCATGAACAGGAAAATTTCTGTACGACCAAGTCTACAACTATGACAGTGTCAACAGTGCCAGCAAGGATTGTGGTCCTCTAGTGCTCTGGGCTATAGCTCAGGTAAGGAGTCATGGTGCTGTACGCTATAGATCGGATAATGATTCATCTGGTGCTGTGGGCTATAGATCAGATAAGGGGGCCTTTGGTGATGTGGGCTATAGCTCAGGTAAGGAGTCCTGGTACCGTGAGCTATAGCTCAGGTAAGGTTTCCTCTGATGCGGTGGGCCATAGTTTAGATCAGCGATCATCATCACAGTATCAAACTTGGTCTCATCCCCACATCTGCAGTGAAGTTGCAAGTGAAGATATCACCTATCTGATTTTTTCAATAAGAATTTGTCAAAACGTTAATATGAGTGATACAATAATGCAGGTGTGCTTTTTTGCATGCATATGGGTGCATGTGCAATAAATGAATTCAACTTCTTTCCCCAACTGATTAATTGGTGAAGATAAGAAATTTCCAAGTTCAATTATTGATATTGTTAATTGGTTAGAATTGTGCTATTAAATGTAATATTTTATAGTTCTGTTTCTGCTTCAGTTTGTGAGAGAGAAGTATAAAAGCTTAAGAAAAACTTAGATGTTATATAAGTCATCCACTGAGTGTTAAGCGCTTATTGTTGAATGGAAAATTGATAGAAAAATGAAGTATTTCATGAAATTACACTCAAACTTACTCCCATGCAGTTGAGCTGTGCAGACATGTTGAACTGCGTGGACCCTCTCTGTAATGAACTGAAGGACCAGTGCTGAGACCACACATATACAAGGAGAGGAGATTTACCAGATCATCTTGGAGCTGGAGCGGAGCATCATGCTGTAAAAGGATGTGTATGCCATCCCCATCTCAAAGGCCAACACCATCAAGTCAGTCCTAGCTACCGTGGAGTCCATGGTGGGCACTTCAACATAACTTAATTAATACATGCACTGTGTAGGATATAATTTTTGCATGGGTGTGTTAGGATTTGTTGTGTTATTAGTGTGTGCTGTGATGATTTTGACTTCTTTCAGAACTGATGATTTGGTGAAGATTAGATATTATGAGGACTTTTCTTTGAACGAAAAAAAAATATTTTTTTTATTAATATTTTTAAAATAAATTTATTTAGAATAAAACTGGCGGAATAATTTATTTTTTTAATCTCTCTCTTCGATTCCAAGTC
The DNA here is from genome assembly GCA_963969325.1 of Lycopodina hypogea. Classification (NCBI taxonomy): domain Eukaryota; kingdom Metazoa; phylum Porifera; class Demospongiae; order Poecilosclerida; family Cladorhizidae; genus Lycopodina; species Lycopodina hypogea. Next base: position 13,975,010 of record OZ017789.1, on the reverse strand, counting down.
TTGGTGAGATTGCTGATTTCTCAACTCTGTCTTGTGTACAATCATGGGACAAACAAATGGGCCCTGGAATCCCCCAATCCTAATTGTGGGCCCTGAAATCTTACCCTAACCTTACAACTGGGTCCTGAAATTTCACACCTCCTCCCAACACATGGCCGCTGGAATTTCCCCAACCACTACTATATATGGACCCTTTAATATTCCCCTACTACTAAAACCTGACCAACTCCGTATCCCCCCTACACAAAACTCATGAGACTAGGAATATTATTCTACTGAATATGTGAACAGGATTGCCCCCCCCCCCCCTCCTCCCACCACCACTCCACAATCCCCACACTAATTGCACGTTGGCCCAGGTACATCCACTTTTTACACATGGACATTGAGAACTAGGTAATTGGTAACTCCCCTTATCCCCTAGTCCCACGCATGGGCTCTGGGATCTCTCCCCACCCTCTCCTAAACATGGGGCATTGGGTCACCCACAACCTCCCTACATTTGGATCCTAGTATCTCTCATAACCTCACACAACATCTCCCACACATATGGGCTCTGAGATCTCTTTTCAACCCAACTCCCACATGAATGGGTTCTGGAATCTTCCACACCCCATGCATATATTTCTTGAATCTCCCATCCTAAAACCACAGCAAAAAAAAATTAGCCTAAATATCATGCCTAGACAAACATACATACTAACTTAAAAGTATACTTACAAATAAAAATATATAATTGATAATATTTCCTTTTTTTTTGTTAATTCTAATTCTACAAGCCCCATGCACTAGATTAACACATTTTTCAGTGCTTCACATATTTTAATAAATGTATCATACAGCAGAAATAAAGAACTATATATATTACTAAGAAACTTTCATTACAATGAGTTCTACTAACTAGCAACTGGCTATAATTTTTCTTCATCTTTAAAGGCATCAGCTTCACTTTACAGGTGGAATTCTGGAGTGTCAAGTGAATCTCGTCCACAACTAGGCATATTGTTAGCAAAGAAGCTTGCAGGACCAACACAGCTCTGCATAGGATTGCATGGTATGGCTGAGCCGGTCATGTAAGGTAACATAGCCGGAAACTGTGGAGATGTTGGGACTCCTCCAAATGCAGTGTTGGGAACACCCGGGTAGCATCCAGGGGAAATACCACCTCTAGCTGAGGCAGCTGCAGCAACTTGCATCTGATGCTTGATTTTTAGGTACTTCCTTCGACCCTTGCTCTGCTGAATAGCACAGCCTGTCTCAGCTTGTTTTCTATATCGAGCGCGTCTGTTCTGGAACCAAATCTTAAAAGGAAGATTATAAATGCAAATATATAATATTCTTCAAATACAACACCATATATAATGTTCGTGATTAGCTATACAAGGACAAATAATATTGATAATGCTCTATATAATAAAAAATATTCTTATATAACTTATCTGGATGTATTGCAGTAGATTAACTGAAATGGTCATTGATTACAATCATTGACATGTGTACATTCACCCTTGGGTGCAGCTAAACCATCTGAATTCATGTATGAAATATTGGCTGAACTATATATCACTTCATAGTATTAAGGTATGCTTTTATAGTAACATGGACCAAAATTTCGCAGTAGAAATTTTAATCATGTATATATTCAATTAATTAATTATTTCATTTTACCTACTTATTTCAAGTATGACAAAGAGATACAATTATTGGAGATAATTTATGGTATATTAGCCGAATATTCTTTTCTGGGATGTTTAGATTCTTTGAAAGAAGATAAATTGCATGACAATCAGGATATTGGGTAACATCAAAGGAATTCTCCAGTTCATCTAACTGGAAGTTGCTGTACCAATCCATGTTCTTTTTTTCTTGGTTGGCTGGTCCACATCACACTGACTAGGGTGTGAACCCGAAGTAGATTCATCACTGGTGTCATCATACATGTTTTTGCCAGTATTAGATTTCATGGACATCTTGGTTCCTAAAAAATAGAAAGCAAAAAGGTTTTAATTCAGCCGTCTGTAATAACAAGCTTTCATAGTTTCCTTTTAGGGATTATTGACGCTGATCTCATTAATCAAAATATAATTAACTCAAGATATAGAAGTGCTTAATTCCTATTCAACGTAAGTTGTCATTAAATATATTTTAAGATCATCAACTTTCAACATGGGAGTGAACATACTGACGGCAAATCTGCACAACCACCAGTAGTTTACAATAGAAATATATGCTGCAAGAAATATTAATCAAATTACTTAGGCTTCAGAATTTAAATTGCTATGGTGATAAGTAAATAAAATTCTTGGAACTAATACCAAATAACATTTCTGCGTAGTAAAACATCCATATGCTGCACAGGTACCCAGAATTGACTGGAACTTTTATTGAAAGACAACCAGTACCATATGATAAAGTGCAATATAAAAGATTAGAAGGGGCCATATAGAAACATCTGTAAGAAGTATTAAATAAAATAATTAAGATAGTTTAGAATGGGGGGTATTCAGAATTTCCATTGACGAGTAAATGAATTCTTGGAACTAATACCAAACAATATTTCTCTGTAGTAATAAACACATCCATATGCAGCACAGGTACCCAGAATTGACCGAGACTTTCATTAGAAGGAACCAAATACCACATAAGGAAGTGCCATATAAGGGATTGGAAGGGATAAAGGAGAATAGACTTAAAGAGTAGAATGAGTTCACTCCTAATGAAATTCAACCAACTCTATCAGAAAAAGAACACATCATTCAATATAATCACATAATCTTGCATATGGTCTCAACAATGTCTCATGCGCCATTGCATAGTTGTGGATCCTTTCATTAAGGTTTAATGCTTTCCAATTTTTCATTTATCTTAAATGAATTTATCAAACTTACTTGGTCCCATTACCAAATATTTTGTGAGAATCTAATATTGTGATGTGGAAAAACTGGTCAATATAGATTAACAGGACTAATGGCATAGATTTTTTGTATGGATTATGATATTTTTAGCCCTAAACTTACCTAATTGCAGATCCAAAACGTGGTATGCATAATACACTTGACCTTTTAGGAGCTTTAGCTATTGGATAGGCATGGTCATATTTGAGGGCATTAATTGAGCATGGGCATTTCTTTGTTGTTTTTTGCTGCACATGCTAGACTTAGGTATACAAGTGGGGAGTACTCCCGCATTTATTTATTAAGGTAATTGGACCTGCGAAGTACATTTCTTCACTGCTTCACTGCTCACTTCAACTTCAAGAAAGTAATAAGCCATTTCAAGTGACTTTACACAAACTGAGGGAGGAATGTAAGTTAGAATGTAACTATTCCAACGATGCACCTTACGGAATCACCCTACAGTGTGTGTCAGCCTTAACTTGATGTGATAAATAGGTAAATTCTGGAAGCTGAATACATCAATGCTACAGGCTAGTCATTCAAAGAACCACCACCAGAAGCCATATCTATAAAAAGATAGTAAAGAAAAGAATGATAATAAACAAAATACAAAATAATATGTGTGGACAACTTCACCTAGTGTCAAACTGAATTGCCAAATGATGCCCAACGCTTTGCAGAATCCAAATAGAGCTGAATAATTTTGATTTCATTCAAACAGGAAGGACTCCAGAAACTGGCCTGGGTTTCAAGAGGAATGTTATGGAATGGCATGTTGAGGATTGCAATTAAAAAATATTAGTATTTTTCTTTTGTGAGACCCCTCCACAAGTAGCCACCTTTTTGAGAGACCACTTAATTCATTCATCAGTTGCTTAGCCAAGGGGGGAGGGGGGGGGGGTGGGGGTTTGGGGAGAAAGGGGCATATGCCTCCATTTTTTTAATAATTTTTTTATTTTTTTATTTTTTTATTTTTTTTTTTTTTTTAAACTTAACTATATATATTATAATTAGTCTGAATCAAAAAATATATATATATTGGGTATTAGAACCATAGGAAAATCACTGCCAACAAAATTTTTCTAATTTTTTACAACATTACAGAAATAGTATCCTACCCTGATGGTAGCCTCTCCATAGTTTGCTAAAAAAATTTAATGGCAATGTTTGTTCAGGCTAAATTTTTTCTCACCTCTGGGCACCCAGCTTTTTGGGAAAAAAAAAGAATGAATTTACTGCATTTACTGGAATAACTAAAACTTTTTGCCACAAAAAAAAAAAATAATAATAAATAAATAAATAAATAAATAAATAAATAAATAAATAAATAAATAAATAAATAAATAAATAAATAAATAAATAAATAAATAAATAAATAAATAAATAAATAAATGAATAAATTTTCAAACCTCCAAACAAATGTTAGAATTTGTTAGAAGTAATGCAATGAAAATTTTGACAGGCTATTAAAAAAAATTAAAAAAAATTATTCATATTTGCGAAGTCACCCTCAATAGCATAGCTCACTGAAAGCCAACCAAATTCCAACCACTGTAAACTACCATCTAATTGTGATTATTAGAAGATTAATGTCAATGAAAATTTTAATTTTGTTGAGCACTTACCTTGTAACCTAATGGAAGAAAAAGTCAAGGCCGTGTATTGAAACAAGTATACTCAAATTTCCCTTACCTGATTCCCCACAGAGAGAGAGAGAGAGAGAGAGAGATAGAGAGAGAGAGACTCCCACTGGGATTCCCACCCCCCCCCCCCCTTCCCCAGGAATTACCCTCTTTTTGTGCAACCAACCTCCACCCTAGCTGTAAATGAAAGGGCTGGGTGTCCCCAACACTAACACCACATTTTGGAATACTAATTGTTCTTTGCTGTTATTTCTATGACTTTAATTCTCCTTCATTTTATAAAGGTGCTCCTCCATTATAAAAAGAGAAAACTGAACATCTGCTGGTTGTGTATTGAAAGAACCAAAAATTTTATTTCTGTTTCATCAATTTGGTTTGAATTTAGTAATTAATTTCATTCATTTCATTTTTTAAAAATTAAAAACAAATTTTTTATAATTTTTTTAAAGCAATGACCCCAGGACCTGGAAAGTTTACATTGTCAACTCATTGACAATTTCCATCTTTTCAGGGTATAAAAAACTAAACATTTCTATTATGGTCAATTGCTTAGAATATAAATATATGGAAAAAAAATTTTTTTCCAATTAAAAAATAAAATAAATAAATAAAAATAGAAATAAATAAATAAAAAAATAAGATAAAAATATACAAAAAAATATATAATAAATTGATAAGGAACTTTGTTGGTGTGGTTTGTTGATCCAAGTGTTTCGCAAGTCTCTTTTCATATATCAATCTTGTTGTCTCCCTAATTGGACCAGGATCCTCCCCATACAGCTTCAGTATGTTCTGCATTTCTCCATCACTGCATTTCTCTATCACTCGTGGCTTTCACTACAGATAAATAATCAAGATTCACTTTCTTTTTCCTTCCTTTTGAACCTGATACCACTTTTGGTGTTTAAAAATAAAAATACATATGGTGTTATCAATGTAAAATCCAATAAAAACATTGATTACTTACATCTTGTGTGTTTAGTTAGTTATTATTTGCTTTATTAGCCACCATTTTCCAGATTAATAATTATTGGTATTTGATTGATTACTTATGTCAACTATTTTTTAATGTTCCAAAAGGAAGAACTGAAAAAATTTTGTTTAAACATTTGTAGAAATTGAAGGCAAAGCAAGTTTGTGTTGCATCGGAATTGAATGCATCCAATAATACTTCTCTCTTCATCACACAAATTATTTAATACCATGCAAATATCTTTGAAGTGATATGTTTAAAATATTTCCCTACAAAATTAGGAACTTTACCAAATATGAAGAAACACTTAAATACATTTTGACTGAAGTATTCAAAAATGTATGCCTATTTTTCTTATTATTAATTTTCAAAAGTTCAGAAAAATAAAAATTTCACCAAAATTTGAGAACAGCCATGGAGGAGCATATAAATGAACAACTTCAATATATACTAACCTCAATCCGGGCCACTTCTTTCCTGTACTTGATGCCAGTCTGCTGCATATGATCTACCCACGACAGAAACTGTGTCTGACTGAACTGCTTGTCTAAGCATCCTCCGTAGGCCATGAAGGCAGACATGAGAAGCATGTCACCACTGATGGTGGATATCTGGCTATAGAAGGTGTCGCTTTCTTTGATCAACCTCTTCTTCTCTTATCCAAAGCTAGCAAAGAGAGCCTTGCTCTGATCAACGTGACAGAGATGGCAGAGAATAGCACATTGTTACATATTTCTGTCCTTTGTAAAGAGGTTGTCCTCTATCAGAGGTTTGCCCAAGATCAATCACTAAATATCTATTAATGTCATAGTAGTAGTCTATCATGTTATTACAGCTAATTGAATCTACTTATTACTTCATGGAGAGTGTATACAAGGATTTTCTCCTTTTACTATAATGAAAAGGAGGAGAGGGGGAAAGCAACAAAAGCAATGATTAGGAATAAAGAATTAGGTAATTATTGACTGAGTGTTTATGCCCTATTTTAAGACTCAACTGCTATGCCTTTTTTTTTGTTGTTTTTTGTTGTTTTTTTTGGGGGGGGGGGGAAATAATAACAAATACTGCTTTGTTTTTTGGCACAGAGAGATCAACCAAGGGATTGTGCTGAAAAACTGTGAATGGAATTGCTAGTTTTGGCCCGAAAACAATATACCTACTGGCTGTAGGGACTAAAATGTTACATTGAGATGCAAAAGGAACAGGTAGAGAATCTTCAGGAGTCAGCAGCCTCATTTAGCTTTATTTAGTAGATGTATCCTTATTCCTGACTTTTGTTCATTCAGTTTCACAGTATGGGGGTCTGGCTTTTATCCATTTTAGAGGATCCTTTTCAATGATTTTTTGGAAGTTGGCCTAGCTTTTGTCCATTATTCAGAGTTAGGAGGATCTGCTTTCAGAGGTACTGATCTATTAGCTCTGATAGGATATCGATCTGCTGCCTTACAGTTTGTCCTTTGTAGAGGGTTTGCTCCTATTACAGAGAGTCCATTTAGGGAGGTTCTACTATAGTTATGGCAATAATGTCAAATTGTCTGAGCTGCCTTGTTGATAATAAAGTACCATGCAACATGTGATTGAGTCTGCATGGTGCTCCTCTAATATATATTGATCTTTAGGAGAGCATGGTTTTCTTTCTGTATCACAATTTGTACTAGGCATAATCATGTTTGAAAATGGTGAAAAACTATTCTATTAGTGTCATTATATATATATATATATACATGGACATCCTTCATGTGATGTTATGTGCGAAAACGAAGGGTTAATACATTTATTTGTGGCTAAATGTGGAAATTGGGAATGCATAATTTGAATCAATTGTTTTCTTTACATATGTGTTCATGACCACATAAATGACTAATATCCTACTCATTGCAAGCAAAGTTTAAATCTGTTCTTCGTGTCCTTCAGCAGCTTCAGACCCGGATGCTTCACCATGTTGATATGGATGAGGCATATCATCATCGACAACAATGTTATTCTCTTCACCCCAGTCTGGCAGAGTTGCAGAGTCCAATAACTGTGCATGGTTCAGCTGAGGCTGAAGCAGTTGGTCATTCTGCTGTGGCAGATACTGTTGCTGCTGCAGCATCTGTTCCTCTGGTGGTTGCATTATGGCTGCATACTTCGGATATTGAAAATCTTGAAAATTCCTATTAGAAGAGACCTGCATGGAAACATACACAGGACTCTGCACGGGATACCCCTGGCCAACATAGTGCTGCACAGATGGATGGTGCATAGAGGAGAATGGCATATATGGAGCCATGGGTCGCAACTGTTGCATCATCAATTGAGGTGGAACCATATTATGAGATGAACCCAAACCTGTATACGACAAGAACACTTCATCATTTGCTATACTCCTGAAGATTTTAAATTATGTTCAATACAGAATACTGACCAGCATAGGGGAAGGTTGTTGGATACACAGGAGTTGCTATCGGTGAGTAAGTGGTGGAAGACCCCCTCTGCACAGGGCTGTTAAATAGAGGCAAAAATGACAGTCCTGCAGGAGTGACACTTCCAGTACTCAGCCAAGGAAATGGACCAGCTAGGAATATGAGCAGGCATAAATATATAGTAAGATAAGAATTGCTGTTTCAGAGCTAAGATTATAGATCATTTCTCTCACCAAATATACAAATCTGAAACAATAAATTCAAAATGTGAACTAAAATGAGTCCCTAAAGACAATATATCATTGGTAATAAGTTTAAAACCCTTAAAAAGAACTTCATTTACTTATCTTGGGGAACCCCAAATGAACACTCAAAGTCTTGTTCACACACCTATGGAGCAATGAATTGTACAAACCAAATGTGTAATAAATCATCACATAAGATTTTTCTTTCAATTTTTCATGCAAATGTTTATAATGCTGGATAAGTACAATTAAACTCAGTGGAGAACATAGAGCAAATAAATGAACATAGGTCATTTATAAATGTGTGTTGTTTTTATTGTTGATTTTTTTTTTGGCAGTTGCTGTGTTTTGCAATTGATAAATATTTTACGAGGGATGATATATAATGTTTACGATTTTATTTCCGTTAATATTGACTGATAATTTAAAATGCATCATAAACATAATAATCATAATTGTTTGCCTTTCAACAACATTGACTCACCATTCAGAGAGTTTGACCCATAAGATTCATTCTGGGAGAAGTGTGGTGATATTGCAGGCCATTGAGTCATCATAGCACTTTCAAACCTGCAATGATTAGATTATAGTGAAATTAATTTTTTTGCACAGATATGGTGTAAGTGCACATTGCAATAATTCAATAGTGAGATGCAACAAAAAAAAATCTCTTGAAGAAACAATCTCTAATATAGTACAAATTGCAACTATAACAAAAATATTTATGAGTACAATTAATCAATTGAGAGTGCTGACCTGAGGTAAATATAAAGCTAATTCCCCATCCCCCCCCACTCCCAACCCCCAGGTAATTAAATACATAAGAGATATTCCTTAGAATGTATACCAAAGTAATATTCACTAGTAATGTGGCATATATCATATATATATCCCTTACTCCGATTCTTCATCTCGGAAGGCCTTTGCAAGAGGGTTGTGCTGAACTTTCAGCTTGATGATTTCATTGTTCTGATAGGCAGTGACCCCTATGAAAGCTCACTCCTGGAAGTCCTTGGCAAAAATGGCAGTCTCACACTTCTTAGATAAGTACTTGGAGATCACCAGCCGAGGGACATACTTATGCATGGAGTTTAGCACAACTACCTGCAAATAATGATTGCAAAACAAAACAAGCATATTCAACCATTAGTTCGATATTTAATGTTGTGAAAGAAAATGTAAAGAAGTAAAGAGAAAATGGAACAATTGCTTATTATAATAGAAATATTTGAAGCAATCTTTCAACATCATTATTTTAAAATTCTTTTTATCTTCCTTTTAAAAAAAAAAAGACATTGCTTCATATGTTCACTTATTCAGCTTCATTCACAATATATACACACTTACTGAGCATTTCTTATGCTTTTTGTTGTTTGTCAACCTCAGTGTCTTGAATGATACTTTGCTAGACATCCAACTTTTGCCTGTGGATGGAGAATCTGGGTGAATGTATCTCAGCTTCCCCTCGCAGTGTGGATCTCCATCTCCAGAATGATACCACTTGGAGAGAAGTAACTAGTAGCGACTCTTATGCATGGGAATGAACTCCAGAGAAATGCTGTATTTGAGTTTCGGAACCATGCCACTGATGGATACCTCCATCAATGGAAACATCATCCTGAATTGGATAAACATCGATGGCTTACAGGGAAAATTGTCATGTTTCTTTTAATTAATTAATACCTGTGAAAATATATTAGATAAAATCATTATGGACTTTGATAATATAACATCAAGATGACACTTTATATTTGGAATCCACCTACAATTTGTCTTTACCTCAATGAATATATTGGTCACAAAATTTCATGCAAAAAAATTAAAAACAAGAAAAAATTGAAAACAGTGTTAATCCTGATAATGAATCACAAATGTCAGTCATCTCTGTTCCTGGGATTCTTCTTGGCCACATGGACAAATTGTGATGAAACTTTGCTTGAATATTTCCTTTTACACAAGGATATGACTGAAAATAATGGAAGAAAAATGCTATCCTAATTTTTTTTTTTTTTACTTCCTGAGGGGTTTCCTTTACGATCTGATCATGTTCTATACTATTTTGTTATTCTTTTGATGCTCTAATATGCAGAATAGTGATCACACTTTTGCATACACTTTCACCATAATCTTATTCCACACTGTCAGATCATTTGGTTTTCTCCTCACTTTACGAAACTACCAAAGAAATAAGAAATTCACATGAATACTATTTGAGAAATATCAGATATAAGTGTATAATGTTCAGTGGTTAATATAAGTGAAATTATGATAATGTAGCTTGAATCTATAGTGTCATCAGAGATCTGTGCAAATCGATATCATAAAGAGTGATTATCAATATTTTGTCGTCATGTATACTTCTATTCACTTTACAACACGGCGTTGTAAGGTGAACTGCATGATACATGGCATTCCTTTAACCCTGACAGGACATGGCAAAATTTTAAATTTGGAATCTATAATTGTAGAATGTATGAATTCATTTATGTCAAGTGAGTCAGTGGTGATTCCTTTTACTGCTGCAGGTCTTTCATACTCTCATTCCAATAATTCGCTATTTTCACTCTCAATCGTTTAAGCCCAGTATCTAAATATTTCTAATATTTGGACATCGTTTTTCTCAATATCAGGATATAACAGCAAAACATTGAGATAATGAGCAAATAGAAGACACTGCCCACTTCTGCAAAGATGTGTTCCCTCTATTTTTTAAAATACCAAATTATAAAAAGACTTTTTCTATTGCTGCAGTAATGATTGTTTTGAGATGGGAAATTTAAAATGAAAATAGAGATCACCCACTTTTTAGGCTAGAGCAAGGCTCTGTGGAGTTACAAGAAGCATACTAAAGGTGAATCCACTAAATTTATTTGGAGTACGAGACATAATTTGATAAATTAAAAAAATTTAAAAATTGCAAACATCTTGAAAATACATAGAGAGTGTAATAAGCTTCCTTACCTCCTCCCACATTAATATGCAGGTTGCGTGAAAACTGTGACAACAAGGAATGACACATATCACTGTGCCAGAATTGTAGTCGTCCAGACATATAGGACATCTAAACAAAATTTTAAACAAAGACAACTCATTAAACGAATTAAAGCTATTAATGCAAAATATAGTAGCAAGGAAACAAACACAATAATGGAATTACAAACATTGAATATGTGTTAGAAAGAGAGAAATAGAGAAGTAAAAGAGTGTATTAGTTGTTTCAGTTACAAGTACTCAATACCTTCATTCCAACTATTTGTACATGTGTGTGGGTGTTTTAGAATGAAGCAATCTTGCACACACACAAATGCATAAATGTAATAAGCTAATTAAACTTTGATATATTAACTATTGTGCATCATTTTGCCTCCATTGGAGGTAATCAGACCTATTTAATTGGCATTGATCTCTGTAGGAATAGCCTTGAGTCATGAATTCTTAATAAAACTTCAGGGATTGAAGAAGCTTTAATTTTACTTGAATTATTAAATTCCATTTATTTCATCTATTTTATTTCCACCTCATGGTATGGGCATGTGCTGTACATGTGAAGAAACAGAACTTAATTTAAAATCCTGATAACCAAAAACATGGCATGCCCAAAAAATCGGAATAGTACTAGATAGGTGGGCTATGACACACCTGTCACAAGTCTTTTTCTGGGAGAGTAGGACTTCACAAATTTTAGGATATTGTCAGAAAAACATTTTACAACTTGCAATGGCACAACTTACAATAATTAGAAGTGGGTGAAGTAATATTAAGTAATACTGGTTTGTGTGGGTGCATAATTATATCTGGGATGACATAGGGTGTGTTTAGTACACCCTCTGTATTATACTTACGTCTCATTTTCACTTTCACAGGAAGTGGTATATTCGGCTTGGCTTCCATTAGGCTCCATCTCTGAAACACAACATGAAATAAAAAGACATAAATAGTATTAGCAGGTTATCTCATTTATTTATTTCTGTGTGCTTCTTAGAATTGATGTGCCACTATATTCATTTAGTGATATCTTAAAGTTATAAATAGAGCAAGAAGCATGACTTTATTTTTAAAGTTTCAATTATTAATTAATTATATTGTGGTGGTATATGTGAGGTTCATGATTTTCTCAAGTCAAATTATCAATTCTAAATCACATAGCACTTGAGACATTGTTCGCCAGTTTTTACCTACCTTACGAGCTATTGTAAGAGTAACGTTTACATATATCCTTGCCCTGCCCCTATCCTGTATTATAACTAATGGATGAAACATAACACTTACCAAGTTTATCACGTGGATATTCACCGCACCAAAGTCTTGTATTACTGAAATGTAGGTAAAGGTCGTCGACCAGAGAAAACCCAGGTCCCGCTCCAAAACTAAATTTTCCCCAATTGCAATTGCAGACGTCAATCAAAGGTGACCTCTTGCGGTACTATTGCTGAGGACAAATATGAGTTTTTCATTGTTGAATGGTGTAATTCAGGAACAGATAAGGCACTCCCTACTTGCTTTAACCTACTGAATAATAACTCTGGGTTAACCACATTTTTTCTTCGTATTTTCTTTCTAATTTTTTTATGCTAATAGCTAGGTTAATGATTTTATTAATATTAAGCCACTTTTCTGACCAATTGATTTCTAATTACACAAGCATATCTTCATTTATCCCCATTGGAACAAATGTGACTGAACAGTTTTCTGAGAGTGATTTGAATATTTGCAATGTTATAATATTGATGACAACTCAGTTTAAGTCCTTTTTTCATTTTTATATATATATTTTTTTAATTAAAAGTAACATTAAAAGTAGAGGGGGAAAATTGAATATGCTACACAGTGATTTCCAATCTGTGGACTAATTTTTAATTATTATGCAAATTGCTCTGCTATTAATATTATATTCATTGCAAAATGTGAAGTGGCAAATAAGATAGTGATTTAAAGCATTATTCATTGATAAATTGAGTAAAACATAGTGACCAATTATTATTAATAAAATATAAGATGTGACCTAAATGTTGATGCAAAAAATGCAAATTAAGCCAAAACAAAGATGATTGCACATAGTTTGATTTCGTTGTCTAAGTATGCCAACACCACTTACTTGCATTGTGTGTTTTTTAGATGCAAATTGAGAAATCATGAATCAACTCCACCTCCACTTCACAAAATGGGAGCTGATATGTTTAATGTGCTGTCAACAGATTCAATTTTAGTTTTCCATAATTATTTCTTATCAATGCACCAAATGTTCTTCACTGTTTCATACCTTCTCCTGCCAGTAGCTGTGACTTTACTGTAACTGTCCATCTTTGAAAATGCTTCAACTTTTGCAGACATACCAATTCACCCAAGTTCAATTTGATAACAATGGAATAATGATATGGTATGTGCTGATGAATAAAAATTTTACCTACCTGACATCTTAATTTTATCTACTGGACTGACTCAGAATCTGTCCTGGACTCACCTAGTGTTTAAACAGGACCAACACAATATCTGAATTAAATTAACCAAGTATCTGAACTTTACAGACTATGTTCTCAACTGAACCAACAAAATAGTGGAACTAGACCAAGCACAGTGCCTCAATTTGAAGTTGAAAGAATTAATGATGAAAGATGGCCGACAGTGTTCTAACTTGATCAATCCATTTTTTGAAGTCGACCAACTAATTATGTGAATATGACCAGCTTGGGCTTAACTTGGCCAACCTATTTTGCAAATGTAACCAAGCCTGTGTCTTAAAAGGACCAACCTTTAGTGCATTGGTCATCAGATTTACTTAATTTTTTTTAGTATTGGTGGTCATATCTTATTCAAAATGAAATCTTTGTCAAATAGATTTGCACACTTGATTGAAATCTACTCTAACCCGATGAAAAACACCACATGAGTATGTCCTTCCAACTGCATATCTATCAGAGACATATTTTTGGGCTTAGTTTCGTATTTGCAGCTTTAGTTCTCAACTTTCAGAGTCTTAGTTTGGTTTGCATTTTAAGATACCGGACAATCAACTTTTCTCAGTTCCACTGAAGTAACTTTAGTTGTTAAGTCACGCTAATGCTTATCAGTTGTGGAGAGCTAATTTGGGCTTAGCAGAGCTAAAACGCCCCAGCCTGTTCATGGATGAGAGGGATTGTTACTATGTAGCTTCAGCAGTCTAGCTACTAGTGTGCATAATTTTGATTTTTTTTTGGTTTATTTTAATTTATAGATATCTATTCTCCTTTCAACATTTGGACATCTTTGTTTATTGCAATTTTGTCAGTCGCCAGCTGAGTATGAGTCATCAAGATGCTTGCATGCTCTCTATGCACAAGAAGAGAAAAGGCATTGTCCATGCCTCTCGCACTCGTCCTAAAACTAAACTTTAAAGTTAGAGTCTTCCCTTGGAGGACCACATAACCTTAACATTGTTAAATGTTTGAAATGAAGAGTAGATGCGTTAGACACAGACTTTAAAAAGCATCCAGAGAAAAGGATATTATTGATTGTTCCCTTCAAATTGAAAAACTTCTTCATTCTAGCATGCCTACCTCAACAGCACTTGTTGACAAGAGTGTGAAACTTCCTAAGATCGGTGTACACTGAAAGCCGTGGGCCATGAACCCTCTAATTCATTCATGACATCCATTTTCGAGTTAAAGCTAGACATGAACATAATGTATGAGAGGCAGCAACACAGCCATGCTTCCATAGATGTTCCATTTTATAGGTAATTATTCAACTATATCAAAAGAACCAACAAATTAAAAAAAGAACAAGCAATGAATCAACCAACCAACCAACCAACGAAACCACCAACCAACCAACAACAACCAACTAACCAATAACAAAAGGAAGGAAGGAAAGAAGACAGGAAGGAAAGAAGGAATGAGGGAGAAAGGGAGAGAGGGAGAGATGGAGGAACAAACGAAGTGAGGAAGGAGGGAAGGAAGGAAGGAAGGAAGGAAGGAAAGAAGGAAGGAAGGAAGAGAGGAAGGAAGGAAGGAAGGGAGGGAGGGAGGGAGGAACTGCAGTTATTTTCACATGCAATTCATATAGTAAAAAAATATATACAAAGAACATTGTCCTAATATTTTAATAAAGCTGTGTGCATATATTTATGACTTTTTTTAAAAATTAGGTTGAGTTTTCACCTGACTTATGTTCTCGTGTGACTTTTGCGAACTTTACAATGACACGAAGCTCCCTTTAGAGTCAGTGTCTTAACCTGTTGCTCAAGGTCGAGCATCTGAATGTGGACACTGAGTGCTCTGATCTCCTTAAACTCCAAGGGGAGTTTCCCCTGCATCTGCAACACTTTGAGCACTCAGTGTTGCAAGCTCTCAATGAGGCCAAGGTTTACATTTTGGATGATGACAGGTAAAGGTAAATATCATTTGATCTCTTTCAAAAATTTTTCTCTATTAAAGCAACAGAAACTTTAAATTATCCTCCATTTTATTCCTATTCTTTGCCCTCGTCTTCCCCTTTTTCCTCCTCTCTTTTTCCTCCTTCCTCCTCCCTCCATTTTTCTCTCTCCTCCCTCTTTTTTCTCTCTTCTCTCTCATTTCCCCTCTTCTCTTCTTCCTCTTTCTCCTCCATCCCACTCTATTCTCCTTTCCTCCCTCTCTTACCTGCATCTCTCTCCTCCCTACCCCTCTCTTCACCCTCCCACTCTCTTCTCCCTCCCTTTGTCCTCCATCCCTCCCTCTCATCCTTCTCTCTCTCCTTCCTCAATCTCTCTCTTCCCATCCTTGTGCTATCCTGCATGCATGGTGTGGTACCACCAGCACTGATGAGCCCCAACTTTGAAGAATATGTGGGAACATGAAGAGTTTACTGGCGACATGCAAACATATTTTACCACTTCATATTCTTGTAGGAGTATTTGTTGCTCTCCTCCATAATCTGTAGCGCTAGTTCTCGTGTGGGAGACAGCACCAGCACAGAGGGGACACACCGCTCACTTCTGGGACTAGACAATAGAAGAATAGGACAAGGATGACTATCATAAACTCTACACAATATATAATACAACACCAATAAAATGTGGCGAGGCAAATATCTCCATGTGGTCTCATGCAACAATCCTTAGTCCCTGTTCTCTCAGTGTTTCCCCAACTATACGACATGTTGCTGTTCTAGTCTACCACATGTGCTAAAAATCAAGCTTCACTCGTAATAAGACAGACAAAGGTATGCAGAGCTCACCACAGCAAAACTACACACTCATGATTAAAATACACACACTGCTAGCTGCAAGGACTCCTAAGTGAAAACCAGTTCATAGAATGGTGCAAATTTATGCCAACCATGCAACGTAGAAGGTGGTAACATGTGTGCACATAATAGACAGCCATGGAGACCTATTCTGGTATGCATTGCTGTGTGTATGCAATGACTGTGTGCATAATTGTGAACTTGACTTACACATCTTGTCCATCAAGATGGACGAATGATGGAAGGAGAAAGGCCAAGGTTTTGCCAGTGCCAGTCTGTGGGGTGATCAATACAAATCACGATCAATCAAGTTAAACACACACCACACATGCACACACACAGGCATGCATGCACACACACACACGCATGCATGCATGCACACACACACACTATCAAAAGGGCATGCTAACCAACTCTGAAACATAAAATGTGCAAGGCCATAAGACTAATATACCCAAGGAATAAATAATATCATAATGACTCAAGTTAAACGCATGCACAGAAGTACACGCATGCACGCACGCACGCACACAACAGACAGAAACAAACATACATACATATGCAGACATACACACTATCAGAAGGTCATTGGAAATCAACTCTGAAACAGAAATATGAAACAGTCGTAGCACTAATGTGCCCAAAGAAACCCTGGCACTGCTTAAACTTAGTGAGCGTCCAGGTTAATTTTTGGTACAACCTTTACTAGACATTGTGTTATTTGTAACATTTCACTCAATCCTGTGGCTCATTCAGATGCTCATGGGAATACAATATAATAGAATTACAACAAAATGGAAGGTGAAGACATATATCATCCAATTTGCACAAAACAATGAAAAAAAAAAAAAAAAAATATTAAAGGAATTGACTTGTCTTGAGTGACCATAACTTTAAATAAAAAGAGTAAAAAACACACAAAGCAAGATCATATATAGCCATGCTCATAAAATTCACCATGCACTATTACTAGTATACACTCTACTGGAGAGCAACCACCACATACTTGAGCAGTTCCAATGAGATCTAGACCTCGTAAAAGTATCGGCCCACACTGACTCTGAATGCAACCAAAGCCAGAACAATAACAAAAAAAATTAACAAAATATATATTTTTTTAAATTGACACACAAATGGTTACACAAACTAGTCCAGTCATATAGGTTGAATACCTGAATTGGTGTTGGCTTTTCAAACTTATTCTTTCTTATTTCATCGAGAATCTCAGCTGTGTAAAAATATATAAAAAGTGTGTGTGTGTTGTGTGTGTGTACATGAAAATATATAAGGTATAGAAAACAAAGATACAAAAAGAACAACCCAAAAAAAAAAATATTTTGTCATATTCACCAGGGTTTCATTGAGGGGGGTGGGGGTGGGGGCAGAGAGGCAGGGTGGCTGGCTGCCCCCTCCCTTTGGAACCTTTTTGCTCCCCCCCCCTTCCCTTGGAAATCATATGATTAAAATTACATAACTTATAATTGTCAACTGTTGTTCCCTTCTATAAAGAGATCACATTGACAGCATTTCTACACACCAGCACTTTACCTTCTACAGACTGTTGTGTCAACTTTTAGTTCCACATTATAGTACTTGAGGCAGAAGCTACTTCAGGAGTCCACACATTAGCATCAGTTGCCCCCCACCCCCAATATTAAAGAGCATGAAAAGGAATATAGTGTTATGTATATACAAAGTAATAAGCCATTTGCCCCCCCCCCCCTCACATCACAACCCGAATAAAACAAGAGTATTTTTTAACTGACAACCCAGAATGTCTCACAATCAATCTATACACCACCTCCAGGTCAGCACCAAACTAGAAGTTCCCCTCCCATCAACTCAAACCAAATACGGAACACGGCAGACACACACACATACACACACACCCAAACATACCCCCATCCCTTAAATTGTGGGTGTAAAACTTGCTCACTTATCTAATTATCTTGAGACCCTTAGAATCTAGATTTCTAATGTTGGCCCCCCTTAGACAACATTCTAAATGAAACCCTGCACACTTAAAATGTGGTTATGACTTCCAGCAATCTTTTTCACACGCAAATGGGAGTGCCAAAAAAAGTAATAAAAACTCCACTTGGAAATACAAAATGGAATTCGAGCTTTCCTGCCACACATCAGCAGTGTTAATAACATCAAGGTCCACTAACTTACTGATGAAGGTCATACACTACCAGGAAGTTCAATGTTTTGGCCTTCTACCAACATCCTTACATACGTAGATCCAATGAAAAATTGTTTTTAATTATTTTCTAAAAATTAAATTGAAAGGATGAACCAGTCATTAGTCGAAGGATTTCAGAGTCACCATTGCATGAAAAGCAGTTCCAAACAACAATCATCCAACAATTTTTTCCCTATTAAATTGTTTTTAATTAAAAACACCATGTATAATTAAGCGATATCTTGAATATTTACATGAGAGTCTAAATTGTAGAAATATAAAACCAAAATAGTTTAGATTAGAGAAGACATTGTGCTGAGTTGTTGGGGGGAGGGGGGGAAATTATTAATCGTCCACTGGCAATGCTGTGGTAAGTACATCGTCCTTACTGTACTGAAATAACACGACAGAGCTATTTAGCATTACAGTTGTCTGCATATTAACACCACAAAATGTTCAGCAACACAAAATGACGTTTACCAGAAAACTTACGATATCTTTGGAAAGCTTGTTCAAACGTTACAACTGGATTCGGGATTCGTCTCTCCTCCTTGGACAGGTCAACCACAGCTATAGCATTGTTGTCTTGCCTACACAGCAGCAGCAACAACAACAATAAAAACAATGACAACAACAAAGACACCAATAATACGATGACAATGACAACAACAATAATAATAACAACCAACAACAACAACACCAGCACCACCAACAATAACAAGAAAGAGAGACAACATATGCATATGTCAATTTTCATATACAAGTAAATTATCTTCTGTCTTCATACCTGAACTGGCCTGCTTCCTCAAACGTCATCCTCTGCACAGCTTCATCTTGGTAGTAGAAGTCCTTCTTAATCTTTGGAAGACCTGAAGTGCATAATCAAAGAAAAAGTTATTTAAAAGAACACTCGCACAAACTTATGCATGTATAATAAATTTTAGAACTGATGGGCAACACCAAATTAATAACACTGTCAAATATATATGTAAATCTGGCAGGATGATAATGAAACACGATAATGATGCAATGTTGAGGGCATGGTGGTTGTCCTCCAGCATTGGTTGTGTTTGCACATACAGTAAAGAGGGGAATGATAGGAGGATGGAGATGTACACTACATCTACATCTATGCAAAATATTGAGTCAAATCTTACCTCCCCACTTCTTGGCCTCATAAGCAGCTCTGCCTGCATGGAGGGCGGCCCAGTCAATACGACCAGTTGGTTGTATAGGACAACAATAGGAAATCAAAAGATATGTCAATGTTACTGTGAACTTAATGAATCAAATAAACAGTTCCAAAGTGAAAAGAAATCTAAATCAGCAAAGGTGATAATAATTCCCTGATAATAACATCCTAATATTAATTTTTTTAATTAATTTATTTATTCTCCCCCCCCCCACCCCAATCATAACAGCTTGTATTAGCATATTAGCTGTTAGGAAGACACATGTAAGAAGCGAAATGAACATCAGAAAGATATAGATAAATTACAAGCATGTACAGATTATAGTCAGTAAGAAAGGGTACTCATGCACTGAAGGTAATGCACACCACCGATGTCACCACACAGCTTCCACTCTCTCACCACACAGCTTCAACTCTGATTTAAGAAACTAAAGCATTGCTTATTGCTAATCTGGGCAGGGCCAGCCTCACTTAAATTTGGGTTGGAGTCTGGGGAATTAGTAAATAAAAACTGTAACAACGTTTACAATAACAGAAAAGGTGCATGGGTTTACTGTTGCTATCATCTCTGTTTCGTCTCCAATAGTTTCCATTCCTGCGAAACTGCTTCCATATTGCTTTCATATGGCCAGTTAGCTGTTTAAGTTTCCTTGCTTCAAAGATTTGGCAGCAGTATGGCTAGGGCATGCTCATTTCCCCAAACTCTCTATCAGAATTGAGAGAGGCTGGCCATGCCCAGATTAGCTGGCAACAGATTGGTTAAAACTTGGCTACTGGCATTCATACTTTTCCACCATCACTGATCTTTGTCACCCAAACAAACTCATACACACACCCACAGGAGGGCAAAAACTTACATATTCACATGAGACCAAATTCCATTAATTGATCAAGCAATTCATTAAATGATTGATCAATTAATGTGATTAGCACAATATAAAAAATATTTTAATGCTGAATGTCAATTGACACAGAGAAGAGGGAGTTTGAAACTAAAGCTGTATACTTCTTCAAACAAATTCAAATCAAGTACCTAGTTATTGCAGTTGCTATTGGCACATACCTGACACATTCTCTGTCCAGTGTGGATGAGAGGATGGAAGTAATATCATAGAATGCAAAAGTGATGGACCTGGGAAGTCCACTCAATATTTATAGTTGATAAACACCCACCCAGCTCAAGTCATTTGATAGCCATTTATCATCACCTGAGATAACCCTGTTAGTCCCTATTTCAATTCATATTTGTTAGAAGAAAGTTGAAGTGCAAGTTACAGACTAGTTATCATCCTGTATAAAACTGAGTTTGAATGTTCATCCATCAGTAATGCTAAATTTGTTTTGATATTAAAAGGGTAGTCAGTTCCTGTGGTCAAAGATAGATCAAATTTGATATAGGGATTAAGCCTATCGGTTTGTTTGTACTAAAGCTGTCTTTTTTGAGGGAGGGATGACATTCGAAGAAACATAATTGTGTGGGGGTCCCTTTACCAATTATTCAAGTAGAAAAAGAATATTGGACTTTAAATTAAAGCACTTGCTGACGTATCATTGACTAGCTCTTAAAAATAGTCTATACCTCAAATTAAAGCATACCTTGAACGCCATGTCTTCAAACTGCCAAAACCACGCACAACTCAAATAAAGAGTGAGACAGACCGGGTCCTTTCACTTCCTGCTGTCCGTTTAAAGGGTAAAGGGTCAGGGTCCATTTAAAGGGTAAAGGGTCTGGCAAACTCTTTACATTCCTAACACTTATTTAACATTTTTGTGGCTTTATTGTAGATTTACACTATTAGGAGTTAGCTACTAACAATTCTCCCTGCCTCTTCTGCTCTTTTGTGCTATAACAATGCAGAGGAATTGGGCAGAATAAAGTTATGCTAAACAACGAAAATAACCTGTATCTCTATTGGGTTGAGCTGGTTGACCACTTAGTCTGAGTGGATGCAAGAAATCCTTAAGTACTTTGTGTTCAAGTGGAGAGAGGTCCAAACCATATTGTATTTGAAAAGGCCAATAGTGCAAATTTAACCATTTTTTCAGTGAGGAATAAACTGGCCACAGACACTGAACCTTCAATTATTTTTTTGGTCTGGAGGACATAATCCCCTTTTGATGGTCTTAACATTAATAATATGATCAAGTATCTTCAAGGGTTTGCCACTGTATTAGCCACATAGGTAGGTACATACATACAATATGGTGAGTTTAGGGAAGTGAAGTCATACAACTTTTAAACATTGTTACATGCCAAACCATCAACTTCCACACTTCAGCAAAGATATTGAACTGAATTTTTTTTAAAGTTGCTTGCAATTTTAATTACTTCTATTTATTTGAAAATAATATCATATATATGAAAATAGTAGGAAGAAGGAATGCAGGTGGATATTTTCAACCACAGCTTTAGGATGGCAGCTGGGATTGTCAGTTCCTAAATATATTTGTCCTTGTCTCTTCAACCCCCCTCCCCCCTCAACACTCACACAAACACACACACACACTCACACTAACAAACAGGTAGAGTTACCACAGTGGCCTGACAGCTGGGCTGACTGATTCTGAAAATTATTTCCAAAACATTGAGAGCTATGAAAAAAAAAATTATATTACTCATCAGTTCCTGAGGTCAAGGTCTGTCAATTTTTTTGTAAGGATAGGTCTGCAATAAATTAGCACCATCCACATTATCTACTGTTTTTGGTGTCCTGTCCCAATAAAATCCAGCTATCAGATTTTAACAATGGCAAATTTCTCCCCTTGCCAAGTTCGGCATGTAATCTATGTTTCAGGTCCTTAGGTCCAGCGTTTGGCAGTACATTTGCCACAAGTGTAAGCACATACATCCCAATTTTGTAATTATTTTGAAGTGAGTTCACCAAATACGAAGTCACAAGCTATGGTAGAGTGAGTTGAGCCAACCAGCTAGTTAATACACAATTGTGAAAGGCTCAGTGGACACTCACAGTGCTACCAGTATCAACTTTTTATTGAACATTACTAAATGGATATATATTTGCATTTTTAATTTAACAACCCCTGGACAACATATATTTAATATAACAACACTAAGCCAAACTTTATTAGGGCCTAGCACATATCTGAATATCTGTCTGAAACCAAAACCAATAGAATGTTATTATGATTTAAAAAAAAATTTTTTTTAAATGAAAATAGCCTAATTTTTTTTTTAATTTTGATTGTAAAGGCAAAATATATTTTGTATTTCAGATTAATACCAATAGAGAATGAATGAACAAACTATATTATATGTGCAATAATTCATTGTCAAACACACCAAGTCATGGAGTAGTATTTCTCTGGAATGAACAATTCCACTCCAGGAGGAGAGTGAAATAGGTCATGCTCAATTGTCCTGAAATTTTACAAAATCCATAAACAATAAATACCATATAGAGCTGATTACATAATAGCATTTAATTCTTGGTGCACAACACAACACCCACACTTTACCTATCACAAGGGAGACCATCAACAGGGAACACACACTAATGAAGATATTTCCCACCACAATTGCTGTTATTTATGGTTGTCATTCAAACTCTCCAGCATTTAGGCTGACAGCCAAATAGTTCATACAAATGCAACCATAGGCTTCACATGGCAAAACAAGGCTAACCTTAGAATTTTTTTCTTCTTCCTTATGGATTTCAACTCCAGAACCTGATGACTACAGCTCAGACATATTTCTTGAAGAGGGAAACAGCTTTGGAATTAACCTAAAGGGCAGTGAAAAGTCTATGTCAATTTCATAAAAGAGACATGTATTGGGAAACATGCAATATCCATTGTACCATAGTCCATAACAATTGAGGGAGATTTCACCATCACAATAGTAGTCCTCCTCCTCCATCTCATGAGCTGAATCATGAACCAAATCATGAAGTGAATCATGAACCAAATCATAGAGCATGAATATGTTGGCAGCTATCATTTCTAGCTCACTGTTGCTGCAATAGGAAGTGGATGATGATTCTATGACAGTTATGGATGAAGCCAACAAACTGGAATCAGGGATCTCAGATCTGATACTGCATCACCAAAGTTGGAACACAATTGTACTTCTTCTTAACATTGAGTTAGTGGCACTAGAAGCAATTGTTTAATTTCTCTTGACCCATTCATAGCTAATTCCTAACAGCCTTGCTGCTGGATTTCTTTTCAGTAGCATTCAGACTTGCCATTTTCCTGCATAGTGTATAAAGGAAGGGGAAAAATGATTGAAAGAAAAAAATAGAAGGAAAAAGGTAGTAGGAAAAAAAGAGAAAATGTGGACCAAAAAAAAATAGATGGAATGCAGAAAAGAAGAAAGATTAGATAAAACAGGGGAAAAAAGAATGAAAAATCTACCCAAAAAATTCTCAATTATGATGAAATGTTTTGAAGATTTCAGCAATGCGGGTAGAAGAAACGTCATTGAAACAACAACATTGCCAAGAAAAGACTATTTAAACTCCATAACTTGTAAAGGTTTGTTAGTTTAAATAAGGTAGAAAGAAAAAATATATATATAAGGAAGAGAAAGAAGACTAGAAATCTCTAGACAAAAAATGCCCAATAAAGATTTAAATTTTATTTTTATTTAAAAGAGGAAAAAGAAAAAAAAACAACAAACAACTAAGCATGAGACATTCCCAAAAAATAAATTTTTTTCTTTGCATAGACCAATTCTTAATGTGAAATATAATTGTAGAAAGTTGAATTAATTTTAAGAGCAGGCATAAATTTGTTAGGAGTTGAGAAATTTCAAATGTAGCGGCTCACCCTTTGAGGTTAAGTAAGAAGATGGAGCAGCCGGTTAGGGTGGGGGGATTAAATTGTTGACTGCTGTCTTTATATCCTAATTTAAAGGGCTGGATTGATGAAGGAATGCAATGATCTTTAACAATTTAAATTGCTCTGTTCAGTTGCTCCTTTTATATTTCATATAATTATTTTTTTAATCATCTTTCACTAGTGCTCTGCTAATAGTAAACTGCTAACTCATGTTAAAGGTTTACCATTAGTTTTGTGCATATTTGAATCATTCTTAAATATTTGTGAAGTTAGGAGGGTTGGGATGCCCATATCTAATCCATTCAAATCATGCACAAATTCAACAATCGTTTTGCAAGTCCAACCAAATATGCATTTAGAATCAGAAGTATTCAAATGTGGAGACAATTTTGGGATCAAATTTGGGGGTGACTTCAATTGGGAACTACCTCATATTGCTCAAATCTGCAAACAATTTTTTGGGTTGAATTCTCTTTTTTCTACAAATTGATTTCAATTAAAATTACTTACTGAAGTTAAGCACTATTAGGCCTGCTTGGTATTTGGATCTGCAGACAATTTTGGGGAAAACTCTCTATTTTGTTCATACAAGCACTGTTTGGCCTGCTCAGTACTTGAATGAGTGACAACCTGGACACAGCACATCTTGTAGGTGGTTTCCCTTTAATACCTTATGTTTTCCCTCACCCTCTACTCTCTTCTTACTTTTCTAAAAAGGATTTGATTTAATGCACTAAATTTGATATTTTTCAACTTCTCACAAATTTAAAAAACTCTTCATTATTCTTGTATTCATACTATGCTCCATAACTTAATTGTCATTCAACCCCTAATCTTAATTGGATTGTTAAATGAAGGTTAAATTCATATATTTTCAATAATTGATCCAAAATTTAGCTAATTAGGAAAGGAATATTAAGTAACCATTTAAAGTGTTTTAAGTAGACAAATTGCCACAAAGACACTTATAGCTTCAATTTTATAAACCATATTCATTATTATAACTTAGTGGTGGAAACTATAAAACATTTTTATATAATCTTAGCACTTAAAATGGCTTGTCATACCCACCATAATTCAACAATTGATTATACAAATTGCTTCATATTTGAAAGATAGCTTCTACAAATGTTATTTATTTAAATAAGCAACAAAACAGAAACTACTTTAAGGTTAAAATTAATGAGGTGCTAGTATTGTGTAGCTTTGGAGTCATGTACCAAAGTTTAGGAACAAGCCGATTTAACCAATATTAAAGCTGAACAATAATATGGCTGTGTAGTATCAGATAATTATAATTTTTTTTTGTCTTATTGCCATCCATGCTTTATCAAGAAGAAATTTACACACATGTAATGGGATGGGGAGGGGGGGTGGAAGTTGTGGGGTTGGCGGCAAGGGAAAAAAAGCTGCACCTGCAACTACACTTGTGACTGGCTATGTATTAATTAGTTGGTGGAAAATGTATTATCCAAAAATTAAAAAAAAAGAGAAGAGGTAAGACATTTTTTTTTATGAAATATGACTTTAGCCACCAATCCCTAGGCTGTCGACCAACAAGAATATTAGCTAAGGCATAGAAGTTATTTAACCAATAAATTCAATCAGAGCCAAGAAGAAGGTTAAATCTGAAACTCTACCAATGCCATTTCCAATAATGTTCAGGGATAAGGTTTATTGGAGAAAGTGTCTTAATCATTGCAAGCCAAGCTGCCAATTAGGAGTATGGTGGAAAATAGATTTATTTTAACCAACTGCTTGTTGTGACTATCACAAGCATTTTTTTTTTTTTTTTTTTTTTGGAGGTGGGAAGAGGAAGGAGAAGGAGAAATTTTTTTATGTTATAGTAAAATAGTACAAATAGGATAGAAACATACCCTTGAGAAAATTGTTGTTTTTTTTGGTTGGTTTACTGGAAGTGCATTTTCATGTTTAGCTTAGATGATTTCAAATAATTGGTGATTCCCACTCTACTTAAAGCAGTTTACTGTTTTTACCTGTGTCACTCAGGTCCACCATCACTTGGAATAGGGGTGGATACATCCACAAGTTAGGCTCTAGAATGAAATTTTGAACTAATTATTCACTATTTGGTTGCAACAAAGTTTGCTGTTAAGACTAATTGATCAAAACAAACTTTTTCCACAGAGAATGCATGTGGTTACAACTAAATATTTTCACTCTATAGAAACCCAAAAATTGTAAATCACACTACAATATTAACCTCATATAATTGTTCTAAATATTACTTTTCTTTTATTGGAAGCATCAATTTTTTATTAAAAAAAATAATAGTAATTATACTCACAGTTCCAGTACAGGACACTCCAGTTATTTTTAGTTCTCCATTGTCAGTCATGGAATATATCTAAGTTTTTATTATTTTTTTTATTTTATTTATTTTTTATTCTCCATTTAAACAATTTTTTTAAAAATAGGCGTGTTGTACTTACACATCTTCTAAAAAAGATTTTTAAACGTTCTTTTGGATTGGGTCCCACATATTTTCATTACCTTTAAAAAAAATTAAAAAAAATTTTTTGTTGTTGTTGTTGCAGTCTATTATGAACAAATTCTACAAATCTCATGAATTAAGCACACACACAGCCATAATTGAAGTACACATTTAACCCAGAGCCAGGGCAGGTCCAGGGAGGTATTACAGAGCAGATATAAAATAAGATATAAAAAAAAGGGGTGCAAGTTCAAACATCAGCATGGTTTCTCTTTTTTTCTTCTTCCCCTTCCCCTCACCACCACCCCCCCCCCCCCCTTCCAGGAAAGTTCCAGGAAAATTTCCTGCATGATGTAACTATGGATCATCACTACCTACTGCACTCTTACCTTTGAACCTTTGACAGAGTCACAGTAATCAGAGCCTAACAAGATACAGAGGTCAATAAACTGCAGCAGACAGAAATAAAAACAAACATGGAATAAATGAATGGCAAATAATACTTGACATAACTCACAAACCCTGAAGCAGGTTGAAGGCTGATAATATCTCTATGGGGCACACACTGAACCAACACCACATTGAGTTGAGGCAAGTTGAAGTAGGTTTACAATAGCTCTATGGGGATGCACTGGACCAACACCAAACTGGTTTCAGGCTGGTTGAAGTAGGTTAATAACAGTTCTATGGGGAACACACTGGACCAAAACCACATTGAGTTGAGGCAAGTTGAAGTGGGTTGACAATAGCTCTATGGGGTTATGCTGGACCAACACCATACTGGGTTGAGGCAGGTTAAAGTAGGTTAATAACAGCTCTATGGGGCACAAACTAGACCAACACCACATTGAGTTGAGGCAATTTGAAGTAGGTTGACAATAGCTCTATGGGGATATGCTGGACCAAAACCACACTGGTTTGAGGCAGGTTGAAGTAGGTTAATAAGAGTTCTCTGGGGCACACACTGGACCAACACCACATTGAGTTGTGGCAAGTTGAAGTAGGTTGAAAATACCTCCATGGGGATACACTGGACCAACACTACACTGGGTTGAGGCAAGTTGAAGCAGGTTAATAACAGCTCTATTGGTTCCCTGATGCAGCATCACTAAAGTTTTTAAGTTGAAGGACTTCATATATTTTTTGGAACAAAAAAAAGAAAACCAATCCATCTATGTATAGTTAGAGTCCTAATGGGCAAGGCAACTGTTACACATGCCCAACCCCACCCGAGGTTCCACAGGTAGATAGTGTGGACTGTGGGATGGTGTTCTCCATGGAATGCCACATATGGAGGTAAGACGGAACACATCATGTCCAGAGAAAAGCTCTAAAAAAAAAATTAGTTGGAGGAAGCCAGAATGGTAGCCCAGCCTCTGGAGGGAGGAAGGACCCTCCAGGTACATAAAAAGCAGCTCCATTCTCAAGCAAAGCACCAGCATCTTCCATCTAGGCCGTTCCGGTGCTGAAAACAATCAAGGGAAGTTCGCCTATCCCGTTTGGCAGGGAAAAAGGCCTTCAGCTATCAGTGAAAGTGTTTCAAGATCCTTGTGGCCTGAGGATAGTGAGCTGCTGTTGTGGAGGTGGATATGCTATGCAGGCTGTTAAGAGCAGCCAAAAGATGTGACCTGCAGACCACAGTCAGAGGTCAGAGGTGAAGGTTCTGGAATATAACAGTCATAGAATCTCTCATTGGTATGGCCTCAAGTCAGATCAACCAGGTAAAAAGATCGCAGATGTATGTCTTGTTTTCAGATGTCAGAAGGTGTCAAAAATATCAATGTGGATGATGTCTGAGGGACTGTAACAAATTTTGTCATGACAACGAGCGCAAATGCGGCCACTGATGTTTGAGAACTGGTAGGCATGGTATACTAGGCATAGGCAGTGGAAAACACGCTGAAAGCCACGCCAGACGGAGAGAGCTCGCTGTGTTGGCTTGCTACCTTTGTGGAGAGCTCAGCTGAGTATTTTGTGCCCACCTTCTAAGCATTACCATTTTTGTAATGCTTAATGGGGTGGGCACAAAATCCTCAAAAAAAAAACATGATGGAGTGAGAAGAGAATTAAAAATTATTAAAAAAAAAAAAAAAAAGGAAAAAAGCTCTTTCTTATTTTAAATTACTTACTGTACTGATTCATTTTGATCAGATCAGAATAATGGCTTTTAATTGGTATGGTACTTTGATGATAAGGTGGATACACATGAACTTGCATACATATGTATCAACTATTTTGAGCCTGAGAAACAAAAATGAAGAAGCGTGGCCAGGTACAATCCAGCCCATGTTGCTCCCAGAATCATGCTGTGTATTTGCACCAAATTTAGGCCTATAGATCCATGTGCTTTACCGAAGTACCATTTTTGGCATTTTAAGCCTTACACACTAAGAAGAGGTGTGGCCAGGTGGGACACTCCCCATGTTATTCCCAGAGTCAAGTTATGTATGCATACCAAGTTCTAGGTTTGTTGTTCCATAGGTTTTGTCATACCAAAGTATGAGTTTTGACTAGGCAAAGTATGAGTTTTGGCTTTTTGGAACATCAGAAGGGGCATATTCATATGAATGCACTTAAACTGTTCCCCTGGCAACATTGATTCCAAATTTATGTGGATTTGTGGAATAATTTGACTATTTCAAAGAGTGGCTCTTTAACATACACACAAAGACAAATATTTGATCTTAATATAGCTATTCATATGGCAACATAACTGAATTTTGGCAGTTCAAGACACTCTACCCACCATCACAACAAAAAGATTAGATTTTAATGGTTGCTAAACCATCTAGGAATGGTTTGAAACTTTTACAGTCATCTTCAAACTTGCCCTGGCTATTTCAAAGATCACTTCAACATCAATTGAACCAGAGGTGTCCATGTAATCCTGATTACTCACATGTTTGTAGTGACTGAATCACTCCTTGCCATCTCACCAGTGAAGGTTTAGAACTTCCCATACTTGTTAGACTAGGAATTATGGAATAGGATTTCTCTCTCTCTCTCTTGCCTTTTGTTTGACAATGTGAATTGACTCTATTTAACCAACTTCAGCCAAACCTTTAAGTGAGACTTGCCCTGCAATTCCAATTGTATCCAGCACATGCTCTCAGTTATGGCTGTTCCTTAAAATGTGGCACTCCCACTATTAAAATTATGTGTTCCCATGCTCCACCCACAGTTATGATTCAATACTGCAACTATCCACATCAACCAAGATATAATCCAACATGCACAACTGTACCCTCTCATGATTCAACCTTTAGCCTATAAGACAGAAATATAGAAGTTCAAATTCTATTACGATAATACAGACATAGAATGTATATTAATAATAATGGTATTCATTAATCTACAAATAGTTTTTGAAGTATTAGTTTGTTTGTTTTAATTTAACCTATAATTTGACGATTCATATAAAAAAAATGTCCGCCACTCACATGAACATAAAACTATCGCATATACATGTTTTTAAATTATGGCATCCTATAATATATTGTGGTACATGTCCAGACACAGCTAATCCTAACTCCAACATGCAAAAGAATATTGAGTATCACATGTTCATCCACTCTACCCCCCATCCTAAAGGTCTTCAGTGGTACTAAACAAGCTGGTGGGTTTTCATTATACCAAATTTCAATCTTACAAATATATTTTAAAATTGTGTCAAATTTATAATCAATAATGTTAATCAAAAATTAATCTATAAAATACTCGAAACAAATCTTTCTTCAATTTCAGGCTTCGGGCACTTGAAAATTGCCATGGACTAATGGCAGAGTTTCAGAGAACGATTCAAAGTAATAAAAGTTGGACTGTTCTGGTGTGTTCCTCTTGTAAACGTAGGGAAAAGTAGAACTGTTGAGAGTTTGTCCAGACTGAGGTTTTCCCAACTTAAAATGAACGTCTCCAATCTTAAATAAATAAGAACATGTTATAGACATCACACACTCATTTTTAGCTGAATTTAATACGCTTATATATGATAGAGCTTATTATGTTTGTATATTTGTCAGTCAATTCCTACCACAGTTCTCAAACAATCATGATCAAATATTCTGGGCAAACTAAGACTTCACTGGAATGAAACCTAACAGGATTTAAAATTTTGAAATTCTAAGCACAAATGTGATTTCAGTTAAGAATAATGTTTGTACTTTTGATACTGTTTCAAACCATGTGCCATACCAATGCATCCTTTTAATAAGCTACTCTTGATATAATATTTTTTTACAAAATACAACAAACTTGTTCCTTTGCATCTCCCTCTACCCTACATCCATCTCTATCTTCCCTACATCCATCTCTATCTTCCCTACATCTATCTCCCTCTATCCTACATCCATCTCCAGCTTCCATTTTATCTTAATTTTAAAAAACCTCCAGCAATCACGAGAAGAGATCTTATATAACTTCATTTCCCTATCTTCCCTAACCTGCTGCATTCTGAGGTGCCTGCAGGATTCCAACCCTCCTGACCATATCCCACCAGAACACTCTAAACTGGCACCAACAGCATCAAACAATTTGTAATTGTAAAGATAAATTTTAAAATTGAACCTACCGTGGTTCCCCACATATCATAATCTATATCACGGTGAGTTGTCTTTCCTGTGTAAGTGGCATCTTCTAGCCAGTCCCAGAATTTGGGCACTTCCACGTAGCTCTGGTCCTCTACTTGGCATTGAAAATCAGACAAAACTCTGTAGCTGTGATAAGAACATATTTTTTAAAAATTTTAAATAATTGAATATTATATAAAAAATTCAAGTGCAGGTTTATTTAATAATCATGTCAAGTACTCAATTGACGCTGTTGTGGCATATCTTTATTTCATTCCTAACTTAAGAAATGCTTTAGATTCTTCCACAGTATGTATTAGATAAAAAGATTAGCAACTAAATACCCAACACAGCTTAGTATCACTTACATGTGCATGCATGTACATGTATGTGCCTCCATGTAAGTATATATTTAATGTATGTGCAAAACTGGTGCATGTGCTTGTACATGTGTGCTTGTGTACATGTCATGACCTTGCTACAGATTAGGTGGTTTGAATGACCCATTTAGATTTTTTTTGACATATCCACTCATCTCAATGAGCATTACATTCTGGAAAAGAAAGGCGTGAAGGTAAAAAAAGAGAATAAAAGACGCTTATGATATATATTTCATTGCTCATCATAATAAATTATGTTTTACTAGAAGTACCTGGTTCAATTGATCCCAGGATAGATATCACATAATTATCTTCATTTTTCATACAATTTACTTCAGTTAATATTGCTTCACATGGCAAACACAAATTACTAGTAAATGATCAATGAGTGCTGCAGAAACATCTGAATGAAGAGTTTTTAGAACAAACATTCATAAAAGTCAGAAAGAAAAAAAAAAAGGAGAAACTGAAGGACCTTCTTATTTTTTTTCAATAGAACAAGAGTGAAGTGACCTTACTTTAACTTATGATTCACCTATCACCCATACAGCTAGATCATGTATAAAGGTTATCTCTGGATTCAGTATATGGGATTCAACTCTGCCCAGATATGATACCTGGTATTTCCCACAAGTGATATGCTCCAAAGTTTGAGCAACCAAGTCACTGTACAGTTTCCTAGTGTTTAAACAATCCTGGCGGAAACTTGACGGCACACTAACTACACTACCGATATATTAGAGTGATAGCAAGGAAAGGATAACATGGAACATCACACAGTTACTGAAAAGTTGATGCACAGACACTATATCTTTAATTCCAAGATAATTATAAATATTTGTCACTAATATAGTGAAAAGTTACAATGCTTTGTCGCCAAAGTGGCTTGAGGTGAAAATAGTCACAAAGAACTGTGTGGTCTTTGGTAAAGCTTCAGTCCACACAAGTTTGTGTGTGAAGATGGTGGGTGCAGATATTTACAATTACTATTTTTTATATCAAGCAAGCAAAGTCATTATTGTGATAGTTGGTCTGGATTTTGAATAAAAACGGTATTTTAGGATGCCTTAACACTTTCTATGGAATGCAATCAATAATTTGTTTAAACTTTGTTTTTGGATTATCCTTTCATCCAGATGCCATAGTTCTGGCTGAGTCAGGGTTGAAAAATGCATCTGCAATAACAATTCTGCAACGTAAAGAAATTCTAGTTATTTAATTTGAAGTATTTCTGCACTCAATTTTATATTCATCATAATATTTTATTTCTCTGCACAGAATATGTGGACAGAAAAATTCATTTAATATTAAAATCCAACACCACTGCTCCTTCCATTATCTCTATGAGGTGAGTTTCTTCAACCTTTTTACAATGCAGACCAACTGATAATCACAGACAGTCAAACTATTTCAGAACTCGTTGACCTTTCAGCAGCTATGAAAAGCTGGTGAGGATATATATCATTCTTTTTTCAGTACAAGAATGTGAATAGCAATGAATTCATGTATTATAGCAAATGAATACCCATGCTCTATAATTGTGCATAATTTGAAATTATTTCAAATGACTTGTAGAATTATCACACAGGATTATGGCACCCTCAAAACAGTCAATAAGATCTTTCATAACTATATACAACATGTATTCTGTACAGAACTATGCATAGATTATAATATTGAGTGTGTGGCTACAAATATATCTACTTACCCTTGTATGTGGAAGGTCTTGCTCAGACCATATTGGTAGTGAGTGGTCCTCACTCTGGCTTTTGCGAAATATTCAGAAGGAGGTGGAATAGTATCTTCTTGGTATCGCTCTCCATAAAATGATAATTTCTTGTCCTCAGCTTTTGAATAGGAAACTAAAGCAAAAGGAAGGGGTGGAATTCAAGTTAGGAAATGGAAGCAAAGAGGATATGCACAAAGGTTAACAAAGAGAAATCAGACACTAGATATTGAAATAACACACACTCATTAATAAGATAACATAAACTTGAATTAATGCATGCAGGAGTTTCATCTATTGCAATGACTACAGCTGAAAACTCACAGTGCCCACTGAACGTTCTACCTTGGAACGTCACCCCCATCGTTCCAGAGCCAAGAAAAGTTTCCGGCATATCTGGGGGAACTTGGGCATCAGTAAGACAAAATGGCATAACACCTACCAGGATAAACACTACCAAAAAAAGCATCTTCCAGTTAGAACAGGGTGGAGTATCTCTTAAAATATATCTCTTAAAATGATACCAAATCACAACTTATTCAACCTGCGGAGTGCTAGGGATACAGCAAATTCTGCTAGTTGTAGTAGTGGTCCGCTTTCTTGCACATGCGCGATGTGGGCAGACCACTATTTTACAGTGCGAGCCTAATTTAATTATTCCCAGATCTATTAATAGTGGGATCTGGGAATAATTAATTTAGGCTAGCTGAGAGATAAGTGCCCCAGCCAGAAGAAAAAGTGATGAATTTATCTTCTTTTTTTTTTCTTTTTTTTTTTCATTTTAAATCCTAATAATAATACAACTGTGTTGATCTTTTTTTTTGTGAACTTTTCCTTGATGACCACACTGATTTTGAAGATTCTTTGTATCAATGTTCTCAGATTCTGATAATGGATCATCAATAGAACACACCCACCACTTTCAATCACCCCCTCAAAATATAAACCAAAAGCTATCCAAGGATGAATTCAACAAGCCTCATGTTATTTGATATTTTAGAATGACCCAATGTTATCATATAGCATGGTTTGTAGGATAACTTACTACTCAAACAATTATTCTTTAATAATCAACCTATTAAAATTAAGGGGGGGGGCTCATCAAAAAATATAAGCTTATAGTACTGACAACCTGAGGGCAGGCAAATGAGTGAGATGCCCCACAAAGATAGTGAAATTGGGGTCTTCATGAGTAAGATATGCTGATTCACCACTGTTAAGAGGATATTGATTATTAGACCCATCAATGCATTATTCTCCACTTTCAGTGATAATTTTTTTTTTTTTTTTTTTTTTTTCCTTCTTAATTTTTTTAATTTTATATAAATATATGCTTCTATCACTTTTGAAAGGAGTAGATATCAGGATGTCAACTGTGATCACCTTGGTAACATTTTGGAAATTTAATCCAACATCTGAACATACCAGTTTGACATTGGAATGGCTTTTACTCACATACACATCCAAAAATTACAGGATTTCTTAGCATCAAGCTTGAGACTTCTGGCTTCAAAATTATCCTTATCTTAATTAATATCATACAAAATTCTTTCTTTTGCTGCTTCAAAGTGTGGCAAGGTTAATACTAGAAATATATTTAGCCAGTCAGTTCAAAAACTCCTACACCATATCCATACTATGAACCCATAGCTAAGGCATGAGTTCTTGATTGGTTGCTATTTAGTAGATGTTTAGTAAAAATACAGTAGAGCCTTATCTTTAAGAACTGCTTTGAAACCTAGAATACATTGGTAATCCTGCAGATATATATGTACCAAAAATTTAAGGAATTGTGCTTTGATAATACGAGCATGAAATTTGGTGCACAGTAAGGGCATGCCTTGAGAAAGATTTCTTTTGATATAGGGGCATTTCTTAATTGACCTTCAGTGCCCTCTTGGTACAAATAAGCATTTGAAATGTTCTAAATTTTTCATTGTAAAATACGGTATTGACCAAATTTGATCAAGTTGTGTACAGGTGACAAATGAAAGCCTACATAGAAAGGAGCAAGATGAAACTATGATTACATTTATATTTTTATCCATTCCTTAAAACCTTTTCTTGTAACCACAGGATTTTCATATAGTAAAAGCATTTATTTGTTACCACTTAATGTAACAGAGTAAAAAAAAAAATTAGTTGAAAATCTATTCTTGAGAAAAAAATATTGATGTACGCTGCCCCTCCCCTCTCCCCCACTATTCCAAGTGTTTCTAAACCTGTGTGCCACAAATACAAATAAGTTTAATTCAAAATTCACTTGGCTTCTTTTATAATTGAGGATTTACTTAAAATGTATTTCCACTGTAAAAACTACTGAGTTTTAATTAATCATGTCTTAAAATCTATTCATTTGTTGATAGTGACTAACTTGATTGGCTTCCCACTATGCACTGGTGAATAGGTGCAGATCAGATAGTCCAGGTGCTGACTAGGTCAGATAAAGTGCAGACACATCAAATATCCACAGTTGTGACTGAGAGAATACCAAAATTATCATTATAAAATCTGAACTTTTGTCATATTAGGGAGAAAAATAGCAGCAAACCAAGTTTATTAAAGGTCCATGTTAACCACAACTTGCCATTCTTCATGGTGCATACGCATGTTGGTATCATGTATGCATGTGTTTGTGTGCGTGACAACAGGTTCAAAGACAACCAGAAAGTTGACAAAGGCTAAGGACACATATGTGAACATCAGCCAAAATTAAATATTACAGTTGTGACTACTTTCTCATGAACTTGGAAGATCCTGTAAACAGTTTTGGTTTCTTCTTCAGAGACACTTTACCAATACTGGCTCCCTGTACAAAAAAAAAAATAATTTAAGGTTATTAATTGAAGGATTTTCTATGCCTTCTTTATGAAAATTTGTTTAAAAAATTTAAAAAAGAGAAGAATTCTTATCTATGAGATTGAAGGATTTTCTATGTGATTGAAGGATTTTCCATGCATTATTTTTAAGAAAATTAAAGAAGAATAAGAAAGAAATATTTTCTATGAGAAATTGACATGATAGAATTGGATAGAGGTCAGAACTGGTGTGCACAGTTAGTATGGAGACCTACTACATGCACTACATGAAGTTTAGTACATCATCACATGTGTTTGTTGTTATTACTCCAACACTATAAACACATTGCAGTTCAGGGACACTGACAGTCAGTAATGATCCACACAGAATAGGTAAGGTGACCTACACACCTCATCAAATGAGGTGTGGCCTGAAGAAAATATTTTCTATGAGAAATTGACATGATGGAATTGGACAGAGGTAAGAACTGGTGTGTTCAGTTAGTATGGAGACCTACTACATGCACTACATGAAGTTTATTACATCACATGTGTTGTTGTTGTTGTGATTACTCCAACATTATAAACACATTG
Source organism: Lycopodina hypogea (assembly GCA_963969325.1). Taxonomy (NCBI): domain Eukaryota; kingdom Metazoa; phylum Porifera; class Demospongiae; order Poecilosclerida; family Cladorhizidae; genus Lycopodina; species Lycopodina hypogea. Next base: position 13,937,950 of record OZ017789.1, on the reverse strand, counting down.
CAGTTCAGGGACACTGACAGTCAGTAATGGTCCACACAGAATAGGTAAGGGGACCTACACACCTCATCAAATGAGGTGTGGCCTGAAGAAAATATTTTCTATGAGAAATTGACATGATGGAATTGGACAGAGGTCAGAACTGGTGTGCACAGTTAGTATGGAGACCAACTACATGCAAAACATGAAGTTAAGTACGTCACATGTGTTGTTGTTGTTGTGATTACTCCAACACTATAAACACATTGCAGTTCAGGGACACTGACAGTCAGTAATGGTCCTCACAGAATAGGTAAGGGGACCTACACACCTCATCAAATGGGGTTGGGCCTGATTAAAAGATCTAACTTTAGATGCCATTGTGGTAAAACACAAGATACTGAAGATACCATTAAAATATATATATATATATATATATATATATATATATATAGTGGATAGGAGTGGAGAAGAGTGGGGAGGAGTGGAGAGGAGTGCATAGGTGTGGGGAGGAGTGGAGTGGAGAGGGGAGGAATGGGGAGGAGTGGAGAGGAGAAGAATGGAGTGGGGAGAGTGGGGAGGAGTGGAGAGGAGTGGGGAGGAGTGGAGAGGAGAGAAATAGGGTGAAGAGGATAGAGGGAAAAGATGAACCATTGGAGCATTCATTAAGAGATAAACAATATTGTAAGAAATGGTATGTGGGGTGTACACTATGCTTGAGTTTGTTGTTGTTGGCTCAGTTAGATAGCAGCAGTGTGGATAAAATTCACCACAGCCTCTTAAAGTCAAGAGAGAAGGTTGTAGTAGTTAGGTGTTCGATATTCTGGTCTAGATAAAACTATTGATACATGGGGCTCTATGGTTGGTGGGCAAGTGCAGAAAATTTCAGGTCTTAAGTGAACCTGAATAGAAACAAGAAGACCATATAACAATCAAATTCCTGGCACTGTAAAACAACCACCACCCCCCACCCCCTAAAGGATGTATGGTGTGGGGGGGGGGAGGGGGGGGGGGGGGTGGGGGAAAGGAGAGAGAGAGAGAACAGCTGCAGTAACTACAATTGTGGGTTATGGGTATACAAAAAGTAAGAGAATATAAAGTAGGCATTACTTCAAAATTATTTTGAACCTCAAGGCTGAAAGAAGTGTTGAAACAGCTAAATAGGAGCAGAACACTGCATATAAGATGCATTGCATAGAGTTACAAAAATTAGAAGTGTTAACAAAAAATAGTCTTAGATTACTTCAATAAATGCACATTATTATGAATGACATTTTTTGACAAAAGTTAGTTTCTCCTCCTCCACAGGATCCTGTCTACAGGTGGGACAGTGCTTCAAGCCAATCTACTCCAACATCTGGCAAGTCTAGTCTTGGCAAAAAATCATGCCTTACCCCTATGTTCAAATGGTCCTGTGTTCCTATCCTTATGAGTCTTGTTAATTTGAAACTTTTATATCTAGGTAGTTTGACAACAGGTGAAGAAACTCCAAATCAGCACTGCTTGTAGCACATGTGCCTGAGTGTATGAGCATCTAATGGTGACTGGAGAAGACCAGCTTCACTGAGGAGACAATGTTGGTCATCTGAGGCCACAAAGGGGCCCTCAGGTTCCCCTTAGAGACTATGAGTCTCTGCTGCACTAATGGGAAGGTTTCAGTGTTGTAATATTTTTATGTAGCTCTCACAGAGCCCCTCTTCTCCCTGGTGTTGGAAGTGGGTGCTTAAATTGAGGTGATTACTCAACAACATTTATCTGTTAAAATGCTTTCTTGATCACTAGCATCAAAATCTGTGAGGTTCATAATACCTATATTTTCACTCAAATTATGCATATTTTATTCTATGAATGACAATTAGCTGGATAGAAAAGCAGTTTTTCATGAATCATTAATATTTATCATGTCCAGCAACCTGCCCCCTCAGGTGGCTATGTCTACTGCCCCTTGATACACATACAAGGACAGCTGCTACACCATATTGGAGACCTCTTACCTGAGGAGGGAGGAGAAGCAAACTTTTGTCAAATTTACCTGTTGGACAATTAACTCAGCCAGAAGGTTGCAGGGCATGAAGATCTGGATCCTAAATGGTTGCTGCTTGAAGGAGTCCCACATGCTCTTCAACCTTCATACGAGGGAGACTGGATTCCCTGAAATGAGACAGTGCACCCCTCAAGAGAGGTGTGGGGGGGGGGGGGTGGTGGAGGGATGGAGGTAGGTGGGGTGCAGATGGCTATTGTCTATGATCAGGGGACTCCAGTGTAGATTGACTACAGCTGGAATATGCCCTACACCTCCAAGCTGGTCTGATATATGCATAGCCATGAAAGCCATAAACTATGTGGTAGAGTATATCACAAGGTGCAGGATGAAGACCACTATAATGAAATTGAGTGATAGCTCAACCACCAGAGCATCAGCACTGCCAGGCCATGGCAAGGATCATGGGGTTCCCATAGCATGAGCAATTCTCAAAAATCACTAGCGAGTGAGCTGAATTTTTATGTTTTTCAATATTATTTAACATTCTAACAATTTTTTCCTTTGAAATCCTTGGTTCACCTTCAACCCAAGAGAAGAGCAATGGTTGCCACCTCCAAACACCCCCCTGCTTTACTATTTCCATGCTTGCTCAGAGGACCAGTTTGCTGGCACCATTTGCTGCATCGACGCTCCAGAGTATTTCTGAATGTTTACCTGGAGTCCACTCTGAGATGGAAAAAAAAAAGTCAGCCCATGCGATAGAGAATTATATTTCCTTTGACTTCTCCTGACTGAGGTATAGCATGTTAATAATATGAAATTGTGTCAGTAATCAAGGGTGATCAATAATGAGTTGTGCATTCTGGCTTCAGAGGTGCAGTTCATTATCGTTTGTTGATCTGAGAACAATTGATGGAGAAGTTTATCTCAATTAACAGAAAACTGCTTTGGATTCTTCGAGGAGGACTGGTAAATATATTAAAAAAGAAAACACATATTGCCCCTGATACATTTTTCGATCATTCTGTGCTCTAGTCCTAGCTTGTGTTAATATAGCTGAACTACACAATTCACTTTATTACCGTGGAATTACCCATATGCTTCACTTTGTATGACTAAGAATCTACCTATTTTCTATATTTGGGATGCTAGTATATGTCCATTCAGACAGGAGCACTTTTATGAGTGCTGAACTGCATTGGTTCCTCTTGAACAAAGGGATCGCTACAAGCCGAATGAGTGCATACAACTCAGCTTTCAATGTAAAGGTGGAGAAGCACAATAGTACTGTTTGGAAGGCCATAGCTATGGCTCTCAAAATGACAATGACATGGAGAGTATCACAGTCATCATTGGAAGTAACTTCCTGCACATTCTTCCTCTAGTTAGAGGGAACACCTGCCAACATTATCGCAGCGGGCCTCAAGTGATCATTTCTTTGGCCAATAGTTGGATTGTGGAACCATTGACAGAACATGCAATTGACAGAAGGCAAAGAGACGTTAGCAGAGTTCCTTCTTTTTATGGAGGAGGGGATATTCCCATTCCACAAAGGCCTCATTAGCATCCCACAGGCCATCTGAACTCTTACATTTGAATCGGTAAAAGTATTTGCCAATTCCATATCATCAAATGAGAAAAGTGCTATCTTTTCACTTGCAACAAAACAATGGATGAGATAATGGGTGTTGAACATACATTTGTTTATAAAGCATGTTAATGAGGATGATGCCACATATTATACTTTCAAATTTGTGCAAACCATAGAAGTTCTAGGTGTCAGGACCGGTCTTCAGAAAGAGATAGCGAGAAGCATGCAAACTTAACAGCAACTTAGACATGATTCATATCCATAAATTGTAATAACATTTGATACTTGTGTAGATAATATGTAAATGAATTATGGGCTTGATTTTTAAGATTAGTCATTTGAAAGGTAAGTTAAACATTTAGTGTTATCATTAGTCTTTTCTAATGTATGTAAACTTGCTCTGTGTGTTTTCACATATTATTGTTGTGTGTCATCATTTATGATTTATCTAATTGTTGATGTGGCTAAACCCACCACGATTATCTGCATGAAGAAGCTCCTGAGTGGGAGAGCCAGGTTTCCCTAATCAGCATTTGAAGGTAAAATAGTTAAAAATAAAACCTATTTAATTTAAAAGGTAGCAAAATTTCTATCCAGTAATGTGTTAATCTGGTGGCAGCATCGATTGAAAAGATATGGGCTTAAATCCTCTTGACTCCCCATAGAAGGGATCATTCCCATACCCTGAACTTAAAGCTGGTCTGCCTGTTGGGTAAATAGCTCATCTACTTAATGGTAAATGGGCAATGGCTTAGTAGCTTATGAAAGTTCTAGGTCTAAACAACTTAATGTGGCCTTCCTATGTTAAACAGTAGTGGTCTTGAAAAAGGTCTTAAATAGTCCCCCAGCAGGATAAAAGTACCTTTATTGCCAACAATGGTAGATAAAAAAATGGAATCAACATTCGCCCGTAATTAAAAACAGGAAGTTTAGCTACTTAGGAGGATTGGTAGTATCTTATTTCAAAGTAAACAATTACTTACATACTCAATTAGTTACCATTTTCCCACATTCCAAATGAAAGCCTTGTCCAGATTGGTTGTTTGTGTGTGCAAATAAAATTAATTGGAATATATTGATGCACTATTATTAAAAAAAAAAACATGTACAAAAGTGTAAATAATATGTGGTAATATGTGTGCACATACAAATATGTCAGGAGAAATAAAGTATTATTGTCAGCAGTTACTTTTGTTGTATTTCCATGTATACCTCCATGGCCTCACGCACTGCTTCCTTGAGAGTCAAGGACACACTACTGGGCTCTTCCAGTCTCATCTGCACTCCTTTCTTGAGGCATTTTAAATTTTTTCTGCTGACAATACTTCGTGTAGTTGCATTGAACCACTTCACCCATACCTTTTGAATAAAAAGAGGAAAATATATATATATACATACACACACAGATATTAGCTATTTATTTAATTGTTTAATTCTAACAACAAATTTGAAAATATTAATAATAAAAAAAACATAATACAATATATGGAATGGCTTGCTGTAAAGTTATAAATGTTACCCTTACATTTCAGATGATAAAGCGATATGGTCATTAAAATGTTGCTTTATCACATTTGGTGTGTTCATATCGTAAGCATTGAAGTAAACTCTCCTAAATGGATTGGCTATATACATGTTGCTATAAATGCTATAAAATTGATTATTTCAATAGATTTTTTCTTAGAAGTTATTCTATAGTTGCAATGGTTATGCATTACATTAGAAGAATATACTAGGTCCTACATTGGACAGAAATATATATGTGGATGATAATATAATCGTAAGCATGGAGTGATTCTCAACAATGGCACCAAATGTATTAAATGTGTCAAATTGTACCCAATGACAATACAATCACCAATTTTATTTTCTTAAACCAAAAAAAGTTATATGATTAATATTTATATTTCCATCATTCAACTAATGGATGTGGGGTAGGCAAATAAATGAAAGAAATACAACCAACCAAAAATAGATAGATGTAAAAGGAAACACCACAACTATCTTAAAAAACAACAGTGGTCTACCTGAACAATATGGATCCAATTCAATCTATTAATCTCTATATCCCACATACATGGTGTTTTTCAAGCCAAAGGAAGTATGAACTTAAAAGGGGAGAAAAATCAACAACACAAAAAACCCAACCATGTGGAGGAGTTAAACTGGAGACATTAAGGTTGGTAGTTTGACAAAGTTCTCTAAGAATAACAAGATTCCTAAGAAAGTAACATTTAGACTCCATAATTAATTATTCAATCCTGGGTAAAAAGTTAGATAGATATGAAGAATATACAGGACTGCAATCACTTCACTAAATAATAGCAGTTTCCCCCTGAGCCAGACACATTCAATGGAGACTGGCTAAGTAGGCCAGCTATTTTGATGATCTCTACCATTTTGATAAGCTTATGTTCTCTGTGCACTTTCTTCTTTAGTGGCTTTATGAATTTTTTCTTGGTCTCTAAAGCACAGTGCTTTTTTAATAAAGATACCCTGCATAATCATGATTGGGAAAGGGTCTGGCTAGAGGAGATAAATTACACTTTTAGTAATTATGTAATTTTCCTACTAAATCACCAGGAGAAAAAGGACTATGGCTATATGAAAAAAGTTGAGTTTTTTTCTGAACCCAAAAGCCAGCATAAAGCTTTCCCACCATGCAAGGACCATACTGGCTGAGTGGCATCATAATTTGTGCACTCTTTTCTTTGGCCATTGCCAAGAACCATGTAGAAAAACTAAATACTCTATTTTGTACATATACATACTTAGCGTAGTGGTTGATAAAAAATTAGAATACTTCCATCCTTATGTACATTATATACTTGAAGAACAAATCTGGCATTACCAATAGCCAGAACCATATTTGGATGATATTTGATCACTGAAGTGCTTTAGGGATGTAAAACAAAACACAGCAATTACTCTCTCCCCACACAACCATTTCTCTCTCCCAATTTTTTTTATTCGTTCAGTTCATTGAAATAGAATTTGTCACACAGACCATGGTGAAATTTTCATCACCCAAGCAGATACCCCTATCACAATGAACAAAGTACAGGAGCATGAGCTCCATTTTTTATTCCACTTGAAGCAGTTTTGACTCTTTACCTTCAAAACTGAACTAATACACACAAGGTGCTCACACAGACACAAATAAACACCCACACACCCACACATATACATATATGTGCACACACACACACACACACTGTGATGGTTTTATTCTTCATTTTAATTTCTATATTTCTAATTTAAAAGAAAGATAATTAAATTAGTGAATCCTGGAGACTCTTGAAAAATTATGTGTTATACTCAGTTTCTTAAGTGAGAACCTTTACTCACAGCTTCGTTGAGATGGGTGTGGAATGCAAGACTATGTCACACAACGAAAGCATGTGAGTTCTTAATATGGGAAAGTAAAAGAAATATTAGATTGCCTGATCCATAATTATATTGCACAAATGCTATTAATTGTTGGCCTTCTTTCTCTTCCTGTTTCTTGCTCCAGCCATACTCTATCCACTGAATATTATATATATGCTCCAGTCAGTTTTATACCCCTTCCCACCTTATTTCCCAAGACTCCTGTGCAGTTCCCGTGGCCTTGGCCTTCCATCTTATCTCTCCTACAACATCCTCCTCCTTTCTTTTCCTGTTGCGGGAGTTACTTGTTATTTTAGCAGCTGCTGTATTTTTGTCAACTTCATATTAATAATTTGTCTCAAGAGCACAGATCCTTTTACAAAGCTGTAGTTTGTCTATGGAATGCTTACTTTACAGATGCATTTATTTTTGGTCACAATATCAAAGAACACCTCCAATAACCTAAATTTTTTAGTTTTTCTCAATCTTGTGTAAAGTAATGCACTCCCTAGTGTACCCAAACAGAATTTATTAAGTTTCTAAAAAATCACTTCAGATGATGTTTATATGAAAATATGTGACCACCTCTTAGAAAACCCCTGATAATATTCCAAATATTTAATCCATTTAGAGCCATGGTTGGTAAAGCATCATCAACTCGCTTGTATAAAAAAAATTCTGCATTCACATAGATAGATAGATTTCACATTAACCCATATATGTATTTGGCTGCTTTAAAAAATTAAAATCATTTTTTAAAGTCATTTATCATATAATTCAATAATTGAGTAGAGGTGCTATGTTCTTATCCATCCACCAAAAGTGAAAGCAACACAGCATTCCCCAAGTGGAGAGTAGAGCCAGTATATAGTAGGTCTTGCCAATGCAGAAAAAGACACCAATGAGCCATTACCATGATCAGCATAGCTAAACCAAGACAGCTACCTGCTCCAAACTGGAAACCTCACATAAACTTATCCTAAAATGTATCAAGTACCTGCTGCTTCAACATAGAGTGTTGCTTCATCTTCTTTGGAGGTGGATCCGAAGCAAATTACTAATAATAGTCAACCTTTCAATTAACAACCACTATCTAACTCAGTCCAGTCCACGATTGCCATCTTCAAAAGAATCCGTAACTTGCTTTATTAATTAATTTTATGGGGGTGGAGTATGCATATAATAATGTATCACTTAGGAAATCACTGGGGAGTAAAAAGATGGATATCTTATAGACAGAAATTCTCCACAGTCAGGCACCACCCACTGAAGGTAAGTTTAGCAACCTGGAAAAAGGAAGGTAAAAGGAGCACACACATGGATTCTGAAAATTTTTTTAAAATTTTTTATCCTTTCACAACAAGCCCCAGGTCAAACTTTTTATGTCCTGTAATTTTAATCTTAACAAATGCCTTAGATTAGGAGGAGTTGCATCACAAAGTGGCATTCAGAATTTTGAAAATTTGATGCAGTTGAGGATTCAAATGCTGAATAAATCGCTTCTACTTCTCTCTGCTGGGATAACTCAAGTAATGAGAACTGATATCCAAGCATTCATACAAAATCACTCAATCATGGTTACCTTCACTTTGCATGGATTTTTTCTCTTTTATTCAAAATCCTTGTCCTTCCCCCATTATAAGTGTAGATGGAGGGAGGTCTTTTCCCACAATTCTGGATAAGATGTAGTCCTTGGACAAGGACTTCTTCATAATATCATGATTTGACTGACTCTGCTTTTTCCATCACCATTAGTTGTCCTGGCTCAGAGAAAAATCATACATACTATTTTCTTTATTTAGTGGATTCATTTTTTTTGTTGAATTCTTTTAATGCAAGAAACAATGTTTCAGCCTTTTTGATCACATTAAAAACCTTTGTTGGTGCTTTTTTTATCACCTCATATTTCTAGACTTGGTTATGATATTTTTATATATATTTCATTCATGAGATTGAATAAAATATTTTTGTAAACATTTCACTTAGATATTCCATTCTCTTACAGCTATCCAAACCCCACCACCCTCAACACTACTTCCAATATATATGTATAGAGTAGAGTGAAAATAAAGTGTACTTGCTACAGCAGGTGAGTCATGCTTTGACCTGAAGAAGGTGATACTATTATATACCCTCATTAAATCGTAAGAGATATGAATGGAAAATATGCCCACCCAGTTTATCCGGTCATTTCCTTTGGCTCATCTAATTAAATTGTAATCAAATTTGGGTGCTACAATTGCACAATGGTGTCACTTCTGAACGAAGTGGGACTTGATATATCCAACATACAAAGTCTTAGAAAATGAAAATGAAAATGAAATTATATAAACAATGGACATGCCATTCATTGATCACATGGCATATCATTCCTTACAACTTCCCAAAACAAAAGAAATTGCAACAACTCAGTTCCAATATTTTGATACACAGATAAAAGATAATTATAACACAAAGTTAAAAAGAAACCCCCATGCACTATGCCAACCAGTAAAACTTACATGACCTGGAGGTGGTTTCTCCAAGTTACACTTTGTACAAGAGATGATTATGCCTGGCCAGCCTGGGAGGCGGTAAGCTTGAGCCCATACAACATCCCCCATCTTGAACCGTCTCGGCCTGGCAGGTGAATTTGATTCACTGGAAAAAAGGGAAGACAGTTGGATTGTGAAAAGAATGGCCAATGACTAAACATTGAAACACAGAGAGGAATGAATGTATATCCCTTTCACACTGCCAGTAAAACTGTAACCCTTGCACCATGACGCATGAATCTAGGCATGCATACACACATAGACTTTGCAATTAACATGGGCAGGATCTTTACAGGTCAGACTTCAACTTGATCATATCTATGTTCATTTCAGATTGCTGGAAAACTGGTGCCATGATTATTGCAATGAGTCCTTGGCATAACCCATAAAGAAATTACTTACATTATCACTATCAAAACTTACCTATTCATCTCCACCTCACACAAACTATTATACACTTACACTATAGAATCCAGTTGATAGCAGTTTTTCAACTCCTCGTACAATTTGGCATTGCTCTCGCATATGAATGATTTCTTCTGCTTATGTGTTTTCCTGGTATAAGCAGTTTTCTTTTTATCATTTATCCCATCCTCCACCTCTGTTTCTTCTCTTCCCTCTACCTCTGTTTCTTCTCTTCCATCCACCTCTGCATCATCCATAGTTCCTGTGTTGTGCACAGTTTCTGCCTCGTCCATAGTTTCTGTATCGTCAATAGTTTCTGCACCATCCATAGTTCCTTCATTGTCAAGACACTCTTCTTCCCTTGCTTTCTCCATCACTATTTCTTCCTCCATCCCGGTGATTTCTTCCTGTCTTTCTTCTATTTTGTCAACACTGAAGCTTCTGAGAGGAGGAGAGGTGGAGATTTCAACAACCGAGGAATACACAGCCTGCAGTGAGGAATTGAGTGCATTGGGGTCAGACAGTGTGTCTCTAACACTGATATCAGAACTAAATATATGATCCAACACCCCCTGAGGTGAAATAGGAATCTCAGAGGTCATATCAGACGGCGATTTCGAAGGTGAACAGGGTGAAGTGACAAATGGGTCTGGGTGAAATGAAGCAGAATTGGGAGGAGTCAGAATTGAGCTTGGAGGCTCAGGACCACTTGTGGTCGTACCCAGCAATGATGTAGGTAAACAGGAAGCAGATATGTGAGAGGAAACTGTCGTGGTCCAAGTAGTTCCAGATACCGGCAGTAATGAAGTGGGAGTGGCCAATGTAGGAGTGGAGACAAATTCCTCAGTGGGAAAGGTTAAAGGTGAGAGAGAGAAAGCAGGAAATTTTGACGGAGAAGCAATGCTCAAATTTTCACTTTCAATGAAGTCAGTACCTATTTTGTACTCATTATGGTAAACGTTTATGTTGTCGACATTGGGTAAAGGTTCGTAAGCATCACAGTCAACAGAACTAAGTTTTCCCTCTTCAATACCTGTCGAGATTGCCTTTATAATCTCGTCACACATATTCTCTGTGAGCATAGTTGGTTCAAACTCATCTGGGTTGGAACACTCGACTTCAACCTGTTCAGAAACTATTTCAGAAGTTGAAGTTGGAATATTATTTTCACTCAACTCGCTGCCTTTGTTGAGAGTGGAGATCGGAGCTCTAGTGTTGTCAAGTTCTGGAGGGGAAACTTTCTGATAGCACTTGTCGACGTTCCTTATAATGGACACAACCTCACTATGCGAACTAGAACTCATTTTTGCAAAGAAAGGTATGTCATTTTCAGTCTTGCCTGCTGTCCCTGCACTAACGGTGAGAGCAGTTGCATCATATGGTAAGTCACCCTCACTTGGGGGAGAATCAGAATCAATGGGAACATGTCCAATAACCTTTTGTTGTCCATCACTAGTGGGTCCAATTAGGGTGGGCTGACGATAGATGTGTTGTCTCAACTCTTCTTCATCCAACTGCTCTTGGAGGCCAATGACTTTGGGATCGAAGCTGAACACTTCCTCAACAGAAAATGGTAATTTCAGTCCACAGATACAAGCGCCCTTTGAGGTAAGGTAGTTCTTAAGCTCTTGGATGCTGTTCAGCAGAGTATTGTTTGGGCTGTAGGAAATCACATCACAAAAAGAAAATTGTTCACACACATTAAATATACAGATAACTGGGAGCCTATATTGTATCAATACATTAAATATACAGATATCCGGGAATTAATTTTATGTATACACACATTAAAAGTTTAAAAAAAGGTGGAATTTACATTGTTTTATACAGATACAGGGATTAATACTATGTATATACACACTAAATATACAGTTAATTGGGAACTAATATTGTGACATCTGTGAAAAGTCAATCAAAACATTTTAAACACACAATCTACTGCACTCAATACATCCTGGAGGAAGTTCTCATATGTTCAAGATTGTAAATTTTATGTGTTAAATACTTATTGTGGTGTGATGTGCTTCATATCTTTTGTCAAGTGGAAAAGGCAAACTTATTCCAAAAAGCAGTTGATGCTATAGATTGTGAGTGGGTGGACAAGTTCCCAGAACACTTGAAGGCAGTCCAGAAACAAGAGCAATAAACACTTGTGAGTCTATTGTTACTCAGAACTCGGCTTCTAAAGAACATTCTCCTGAATGTATGACGGTGATAGACTCCATTCAGAAGAGATCAGTCACAAAATATATTCTCCACAAAGACTGTCCTCCATTACCTCTCTACAGGTTAATGGTGGAAGATCAATCCCAATTGTTACTACTATTGTCCAAGTGTCCCAGTGAGCAATGGAGTGAGTCACAAGCTGAAGGACAAATACTTCATCAACCAAATTTTCCCCTATTCCATACCAATTAATTTTGGACAATCTATTTTTATATTGTTCCTTTACTTCATATACTTTGGTATTATCACAGTTTCATTGTGAATAAGCTGCAGGGGAGGGGGTGAAACTTCCTGGCTATACTTGACACAAATTTCTAATGGTTGCTCTCAGAAAGTGTATGTGTATGTGTATGTGTGTGTGTGTGTGTGTGTGTGTGTTTGTGTGTGATGACACACACAGTACCTTTCATGATTGTTTTTGTCCCTAGAGCCCTATCCACACTACAAATGGGTCTCTAGCAACACCCAGTTTCAAAATTTTACTTGCATCCACACTAAAACCTTCTCCACATCACCTGCTTGGGATAACTAATTGGCTGGGCAGATTAATTGGTTTTCCTCTACCACAACTAGAAATGGGGTATTTCATTTTCTGGTGTGCTACATTGTTCTGTCTCTTTCCCTCCGAAATGTTATCGAACAGAGGGAGGCCAGAGAGGGGAGACAGCCGTTAGTAGCTAAATTCCTGTGAGCGAACATCAGCACTAAAGCCACAAGTATGTTCAATAAATCTGAGCCACTTAAAGCCTACCCTTCTGTAGGTTTCAAGTGAAACCTGTTGGGATGAAACTGGGTGTAGTGTGGAGGCATGAAACCTGTTCCAGACACAGGTGAAAGTGGTTTTAATTTGCAGTGTGGAAAAGCTTAAGAAGTTTCAGAGATTACTAGTATGATTTCATTTAGGGAGGGAGGAGGGAAAGCTAAGTTAATTCGGAGGGGAGCTCACCCCCCCAAAACAGTATTTTTTTTTTAGGGGAGGGGCATTCGATGAAGCATGGACTTTATATAGGCTGCCAGGTCTTGCAAGCATTTGCAAGAACAAAAATAGCACAACCACAAACTTTATTCAGCAGATGGTGACTGCATTTGCAAGCTAGAGTTCTCCATTTGCAAGAACTCTAGCACAAAGACTATAATCGGAACCACAAAACTGTCTAGGATTGCATGCTGTAGATGTTTGCACTATCATAGTGCAAACTTTTACATGCATATACACTGACACATGAATACCCCCCTCCTTGAAGCCGCTATTTCTATGTAAAACTCAATCACTCCTTGTACTGACACCACAGACCACCCAACTAATAAACAGTCAAGCTATTAAATCACTAATGGAGCTCCACAATTAAGTAACTTCAATTAGTCTTGGAAATGTCCTGATATTTTCCACAGTACACATTTTCAAACATTGCAACAACACAAATTTCAGCCACACCTGGTAGATATGTGTGTATGCCTACGACAAGATAACCATGAAGGAAAGGATCATAAACTAACTGTTTAAAATTGAAAAAAGGATTTTTATTTATTATATATATATATATATATTTATAATGTATATTTTCATATTCTTACTTCAATTTTTTTTTTCAATTTTATATTCTATGCTAGTGTGGATGAAATTAAAAACAGTCAATTTAAATTCAGGTATTATAATGAGAATGAATATTCATTAATTTGAATCAAATTTTGGCATATGTGGACAGGCCTTTAGCTGATAGTTAGGAGAACCAAAAATTCTATTTTCTTTTTTCTCTGCAGCTTGGGCATATATATTTTCTTCACAATTATTTCTCTTGTTCTAGCTATGTCTATCTACCTACTGGTCTGTTGTTATTATTCATCATTATCCTAGGACTAGCATACATCCACCTTCAAACAACTCTACCCCCTAAACCTCAACGTGGAACTTCAAACCTTCACATGTACGCTAAGATGTGTAAATTCCTGTATTCATACTTACCTGATATAGAATACTTCGTTATTAAGGTCGACTTTTCTCTCCCAAAATTGTGGAATGATGGTGTACCCTCTCTCGGTATATGAAGGCATCTTCTCTTTTACATCACAACCGGAACAAATCTGAAAAAAAATTGAAAGACAAGGTATTATCACGCTCCTAAAGAAAAAACAAAATAAAAATTCCATCCCCACCAACCTACTAAGACTGCGCTAAAAAAATCCTGAGTTGTAGAAGTTACCCCAACCATACAGCGCACTAACTAACTAACTCACACAGTGCTGTTAGGTCCTTGCGAAAAGAAGCGGTGCAACTCCGGTCAAGCTGGGAGCTTATTCCGCCAAAAGTACAAGAGGGACTGACGAGACAGGTGCAGACGGAGCAGTCCACCAATGAACAACTGTGGACACGTGGCAGGGTTTATATAGGGTTCAGTAGGTAAACTTTGCGCGCGCTTCTAAGAGAAGAATTATTTAAATTAAAAAAAAAAGGAAAAAGAAAAATCTAGACTGGAAATTTCCAGCCAAAAGCCCCCTCACTTCTGATTTAATGTTTTACTTAATCGTTAGAAAATGAACTCAACCTTGACCAGAATTGGAACCCCAGACCCCCTGCACTGGTGGGCAGAGGAAGTTTCACTACAGGGACAGGAAGAAGAAAGCGGATTCCCAGCGAAGTAATATTTAGAATCCCTGAACTAGGTGGATTTAGCATAAAATGGTAAGGGGGTAAAGATGAAGATTTGCCTAGGGATTAGTTCAGTCAATTAGTGGGGGTTGAAGGTTGATTTCAGCTTTAGCTTGTTCCTCCAGCGACGTCCCTTGGCTTAGCAACGTCCCTAGGCTTGGTGACGTCCCTAGGCTTGGCCACTCCAAGATCAGGCACCACCATGGGTCCTATCACTTCATTGGATCGTTCAAAGTTATATATATATATATATATAACTTAATGAAATGGAGCACATCAGCCAGCCTCAGGTGGAACTGATTCATTGGAAGCTAATCTTACTTCATTAAAATAGAAAGGTTTCTAAGGCTTTATGCTATTTCCAGCTGCATTATTTTTGGGTTTGCTGATTTGAGTGAATTTTCTGTTCAATTGGTGTTTGTCATGCAAACTGATCCACCAGTTGTAAACCACTCTAATTTATTTGATGTACTTGGTACTTGAAATTTCTTCCTACACTTACAGTGTTTTCATTTTCCCAGATAGCTGGGTGACCCTTTCTATATGTATCAATCTTTGTTAGCTAATTATAGTATAAAGATACTCATTAACTGATCATTGTTCCCATTAAATTCCATGTTACTAATCTGTCATAGCCTGACCCTTTACCAATCCCATCGCTGTATAAAGGGTTAATCTGGTTGAGTGCTTGTTTTTTACACATTTTATCCTTTTTTTCTATCAAAATTTGCCAAGATTTCTTAATGCTTTTCCACACTATAAATGGGCTATTTCAAACATTTTCTTGCTTCACACTACAAATGGGCTGTTCCAAACGTTTTTTTGTGTCCACACTGGCATAGTGCTTAACCTGCTCCACATCCCCTGTGAGGGCTAAATAATTGGCTGGGCTGATTCATTGATATTCCTCTACCTCCCATGGAAATGGCATATTTAATTTTTTCCTCTGCTACTTTTTTCTTTCTTTTTCCTTCCACAATGTCATTGCAAACAGGGGATAGAGTGAGGGAAATCAGTTGTAAGTAGCTGAAATCCTAACAGCTAACATCAGCAATAAATCCACAGATATGTTCAATATATCTGAACTGCTTAAAATCTATCCTTCTGAAGGTTTCAGGTGAAACTGGATGGAATCCGTTTGGATGAAACTAGGTATAGTGTGGTCGTGTGGAACCTGTTCCAGACATGGGTGAAACCAGTTTTTTTGTGTGCAGTGTGGACAGGGCTTTAATTGCTATTCTTGTTTCATACTGGAGAATAATCTGCAAATGTTTCAGACCAAATTTTTTTAATTTGTGCATTTTTTTCACACTAGTGAAAAACCTGCTCTATGGGTGGTTTTTTTCCCCCCCCTATTTTGGTGGGCTGTAGTCATAAAAGTGTCTGTGAACATGTGATATTTTTAGCTTTACACACTAAGAGGAAGAGGTGTGGCTTGGTGGGACCCCCCTCCCCATGATATTTGTATAGTTGTGTCTGCATGCCGAAGTTTTAGGCCTGTAGCTCCATTCTTTTTTCTTGCTAAATTATCATTTTTGGCTATTTTTCAAGTCTTGTGCGATTTGACTATCACTTTTCAAAAATCCCACCAAAAATGCATTTAGAATCCACAGTTGCTCAATTCCACAGACAATTTTGGGGTTCAACTCTCTTTATTGTTCAAATTGATTTCAATTAAAATTACTTGCAGATGTTAAGCACTGTTAAGCCTGGTCAGTACTTGGATGAGTGACCACAGGGGACAGCAGATCTTGTAGGTGGTTTCCCATCCCCCAGCCCCCCCCCCCCCCCCACCCACCTTCTGCTCTCTATTCTTACTTCACCACAAAGGGCCTGGTTTAACATGCTAAATTTGACATTTCTCAACTCATAAATTTAACCCTACTCTTGATTTTGATACCAAAAGGGGTGCGGCCATGACATTTCTCTGTTGATATTGATTCTAAATATGTATTTGTTTGTGCATCTAGTTCAATTCCTTTTCTGGCTAAAGTACCATTTTTGGCTTTAAAAAAAATTGAGGTGTGGCCATATAGATATGCTTATGTCGTTCCCCTCATAACATTGTTGGACCTATCCCATGTTATTCGTAGATAGTCAAGTTGTGTCTGCAGAGAGGCCACACACCCACACAGCCCAGGGGAAATCCCCAGCAGTCTAGCAACAGCCATGCATTGAGTGATGAGGCCACACTTCCAAGGACCAATTTGACTCCACCCACCAGTGACTCTACGATGGAGAGGGAGGAGGGGAGGAGCAGATGGAGGCAGAGAGCAGCGAGGAAGACGACGAGGATGGAGGGAGACAGCAGCAGGAAGAGAAGATGTCGTAAAGCATGGCGTACCCTGGACCTGCTGGGAAGAAGGGAGGAGGACAAACATAAGAGTGATGGAAATGGGAAAATACAAGAGTGACATAATTAACAGTTACACGATGCCACCACTCACACACTCACTCACACAGCTGCATGCATGCATGCATTACAGAGCACGTTCTGGCATGCAGGCATTGCACTTTTCACTTATGCATGCACATTTAATGCTGATGAGGCAGAGAAGACTTTAGAACCACCAAATAAAATCCTGATTAAATAGAGATCTGATCACATAGCTTGTTAATTATGTAACAATGTTCCAATTTAAAAATTTGCAATTGCTAAGAATTACCCTGATGATAAATATGTCCTAATAATAAATTTATCCTGATAGTAAATGTCCTGATAATAAATATGTCTTGATAATAAATGTCTTGATAGTGGATGTCCTGATAGTAAATGTCCTGATAATAAATATGTCCCGATTATAAATATGTCCTGATAATAAATGTCCTGATAATTAATGTTTTGATAATATGTCCTGATAATAAATGTCCTGATAATATATATTCTGATAATTAAATGTCATGATAGAGCGTTCAAAATTTCAGGCTATTCTCCCTTCAGGTGTTTCTACGAGTTAATTCCAATTAGTTAGTGCACCTGACACTAATAGGTAAGGTGTGGATATATATTTCAGGTGTTCTCTTGAGGTCACTAAGTAGAGTCACTACATAAAAATGTGTCAAAAGTCGATCAATCATACTGTGTGTGTGCGTGTGTGTGCGTGCGCGTGTGTGTGTGCGCGTGTGTGCATGTGAGTGTGTGTGCATGCATGTGTGTGAGTACTTTACTAATTGTAATTCAAGAGCCACACCTTCTGGAAGAGAATATTTGTGTTGGAAGAAAGTACCAGTGTAAAAAAGCACAGAATGTGTTCTAGGTAAGATTTCATCCTTCTATGAACAAGACACATAAACTGAGCTTCTTCGTTAAACAAACTAATTTAAGACACAGAGTCTCCCAGCTGCCTCACTGCAGTGTTCCAAGTGAACATTGCCCCACCCACTTACACATTTTTAAATCACCCTTACTTTGGTAGGTAAGGTGTGGACATAACCACAGGAACTGTGAGAATCAGCGAGGTGGTGAAAGCGAGAGAGAAGTTCAACATGCCCAGAGGCAGCAACGTTAGGTGGCAGAGCAGAGAGGAGAAAAACTTGGCCATTCTCCAATCAGTGCTCACCACTTGAGACCTAGGAGGAGAGGGAGGAGATGACAGGTAAAGGTTGCACAACCACAAATGTCCACAGAGATAGACACACCTCCAGAAGAAGAAAGAAGTGAAAATGGAGAGTGAGGCTGGAAGGAGGAGGCTGAGGAGAACTCCAGAGGGATTGAGTGGAGACCAGAGATGGCAGGCCAGTAGGGCAGAGCACAGCAGAGCTGGGCCACTGCCATAGCTCCACACTAGCAACTGCACCACTGCTTGGTAAGGGAAGGGCTGGGGAGGGTGTGGGGGTGGTGATGCCAAGTACTAAACAGCAAGGACAGAGGATTAATGAGTTTGATTTGATCTACAGCTAATCTAGTAGCACATACTCCAGCTTGAATGTGGCCGTGTGATGGAGTCCTAGCCTGCAGCCATTGCGAGAGGGCATGGTTTGTTGTCAAGGGAAACTGCATGGTATGGTGTGGTGGTGTACCTTACAAGAGTAAGATTAGTGAGAGTGTGACTGTATTGTGTGTGTGTGCATGTGCGTGCGTGTGTGTGTGTGTGTACTGCATGTGTGTATGTGTGTGTGACTTTTTAGAGTTGCGTGTGAATATTAACACGAGATGAGTAATATTGTTGTCATGACAACATGTACAGTGGATATCTCCAGGATGAGGGGGGAGATGAGGAGAGCCAGCAGTGGCATGTACCGGCCAATGGAAACAAACCTCCAGTTGGCCACAGAGAAGTAGAAGGACTCAGAATGGTGGAGTGTCTCCAGTAAGTTGTTCACACTGTGGAATGTTCCCTCTAGGGCTCTCGCTATTTTCATCGTATCTTTGGTGGAGAAGGACCCCTCTGTTGCCTTCAGGGGGTCATGAACACCCCTGACTGTCAGCGAGTCTATCCGGTGCTTGAGAAAGTGGGCGTGGGAGGGCGAGGGGGAGGCCAGGGGTCTTGTGGGCCACCATAGCCAGCATGGTGTACATGGACATCAGGTGGGTGTGGTCAATCAGAGAGGAAGACCGCACCCACTCCCACTAATATTTACAAGACATACACACATTGCACACATAACAACAAGTATTTAACAGTTTCCACAGCAACATCACTCAGCTGCATCATCTCAAAATACTTGCACATGAAAACTGCATCATGTAAGAGGCTCAAATCGTTGACAATAGAAATCGTAACCAAACCACTTTGTCACTCACTATCACCTTCCTCTTCTCCATATAAATTTCTCTACTCTTTCTGCTGTTCCCTTTTCTTCCCCACCTCTCTTTCTTAATTCCTCCCACCCCCCACCCCCCCCCCCCCCAAATCTCAACAACACTCACAGTGTCATGGAAGGATGGCTTGAACTGCTCCGTGTGGCAGAGATACATGATCACGTTGACCAGGTCAAGATTAGGTAGGGCCCCATTCTGACCTTATGCTCAAGAAAACACACGCACACGCACGCACGCACACACGCACGCATGCATGCACGCATGCACGCATGCACGCATGCAAGCATTCACGCACGCACACACACACAAAATTATTGGACGTGGTGAGACCTCAATACAATGTCTGTTTCACTAGAGAAAATTTTCTTAATTTTTAAAGACACACATTAAACATTGGCTTATTGAAAATATTTACACATTTTTTTCTGAACTAATTTTTAAAAAAAAATTATTGTTCTTATTTATTTACTTAATTCCTCTCTTCTTTTTTCTACTGGACTACACTGGCAACTAACAAGGTGCCACCTATGGTTGTCACCCATAGATAAGGAGCATTGCAAGGGTCTACTTGGGTGAAGAAGCTCTATAAACTGGACATGAAGGGTTCCCAAACAAACTACACATACACACAAGGATATGTTACCTTAGTAGAGGCCATGAGCTCCTGAACATTTAGCGTGGCATTTGTTAGGCCTAAATGCTTAAAAAATTTTTAACTTTTCTTATCTTCTATGAAACTAATGAAATAACTGGTCATTGTGGCACTTGCCTATGAGTATGTTGACTTGAGTTATGTGCGCTGAAGGTAGTTCAAGATGAATGGCTGCCTGAATGGCTCCAGAACGTCCAGGAAGGTCGCCATACACCAATCCAAACTTACCAGGAGCTGCAGCAATAAGGACTTATATTAATCGTATATGCGCAGGAAACCAGAGACCAGTAGTCGTGGCCTAGTGGTTAAGGCGATAGATTGGAACTAGAGACCTATGTATATACTAGTAATCTATTGGGCTCTGCCCGCGCAGGTTCGAATCCTGCCGACTACGAATTTTTTTTTCTTCCCCTTTTTTTTTCACTTTGCTTTCTTTCCCATCTCCTTCCCCCCCCCCCCCCCCCCCCCCATTTTTCGGTTTTTTTTGTTTTTTTTTGACCATCCAAATATCCTCTTCCATTCCAAATCCTCTTACATTAACTCTATTCTATTCCCTTCCATTCACTCTATTCCCTTCCATTCACTCTATTCCCTTCCATTCACATTATTGCCTTACATTCACTTTATTGCCTTCCATTCACTCTATTCCCTTTTTCCCCACCTCTCACTTTCCCCACTCTCACTTATTACCTTTCAACCTTTCCTCTTCTATTTGGACAATCATATTTTATAGTCAACTTGGTGAGATATGTAGCTATTCCAAATGCACAGGCAGACAGCTGTCTACAGGCCCATGAGACATCAGGCTACTGGCATGTCAGATTTGAGTCTAAAGCTATCTGTACTCCCAGTTCTTTGAGGTTATCTACTGTTCATTTATTCTTCCCATAGTTGACCTGTTCATCTCCTGCACTTGCCCCCAAGGACTTTTGCTTTGGGTTGATGTTCTCTTGATGCACTTCCATCTCTCCTTCCTCTCCTTCCTCTCCTTCCTCTCCTTCCTCTCCTTCCTCTCCTTTCTCTCCTTCCTCTCCTTCCTCCCCTGGGTGACCAGAATATGTTCCTATTCCCTATCCCTAACTATCTGCCTCTACAAGACATGACCTTATTATACTCCAGTCTTGCCTGATGAGGGAGTAACTTATTTTGTTCCCACACTATTTACAGCTGGGTTGCTGTTGCTGTTTTTTGTTTTTATTTTCATTATAGCAACAGGAAATAATCCTGTCAGCTACTTACTCCTGACAAGACTTACACTAGATAAAGTACAGTGTGGAGGCAGTGAGTGAGGGATGTAGCATCAAGCACACAATAACTGAGTGTTCATGCCTTGTTTCAAGATTCCCTCCCACCATTTCAAAAAAAAATTGCAGAATTTGAAGTCACAAGTTTCATGTGTTTGTTATGCAATAGTATATACATTTTTTTTTTTCACTCTGTTTTCTTTACCCTTTTAGCGAGTGTTACTCTACCTTCAGATCTTCTTCTTCTCCTTTGTTTCAATACAATAAACTAATAATAGTGATCTTACAATAATAGTGTGTGTGTGTATATATGCATGCTTGATCATCTCTCTGTCTGTCTGTCAGTCAGTCTGTCTGTCTGTCTGTCTGTCTGTCTGTCTGTCTGTTTGTCTCTCTGTCTGTCTGTCTGTCTGTCTGTCTGTCTGTCTGTCTGTCTGTCTGTCTGTCTGTCTGTCTGTCTGTCTGTCTGTCTGTCTGTCTGTCTGTCTGTCTGGGCTATAAGTAAGAACCAATGGACGGAATGAACTCAAATATTAGGTGGGGGGGGGTGTGGGGAACTGCTCTGTGTGTGTGTGAGTGTGGGTGTGTGTGTGAGTGTGTGCGTGCACCTGATGAAGACGGCTGACCCATGTACTGCTACAGCCATGCTTGCATGCCATACTCTTCACGAGTTGTCACCAGGAAGATCAAGAAGTTGGCCCCATAGTTCTTGCCTGTTCCAAAGCAAAAACAAAAATAATTAACAATTTTAAAAAAAAAATAACAAAACAATGAATAATACATAATAATAACAATAGAAACACAACAATAGTGACTAAACTAAAGGACGCAAGTGAAAAAATTGTCAAAGTACCATTGTCAGCTCCCTTCCTCCCCTCAATCCCTCTCCTCCCTCCCTCTCCTCCCTCCCTCTCCTCCCTCCCTCTCCTCCCTCCCTCTCCTCCCTCCCTCTCCTCACTCCTTCTCCCTCCTTCTCTTCCTACCCATTAAGTGTCAAATATATGTTTATCTACAAGAAACAAGAGAACTGTTCGACTAAACATATGCAACATAATTGTAATGGCATTAAAGGCTGGGATCGTGGCTACACAACATATTCTATAAATAGGTTAAAAAGGTGAAATAGTATAAAAAAAATCTAGATAAGGTAATTCTAGGTCAAAAACATACAATCCAATGGACAACATATTTTCCCATCAACACTCCTCCTAGGGGAGGGGGAAATGGAGTTGGGGGGAGGAATTTTAAAAAGTAGGGAAGGGGGATGGGGAAGAAATGACGGAAGGAAAAGAAAAAGAAGAAAAAAGTATGCCCAAGGATTTGCCCAAGGATTTGCCCAAGGATTTGAATTCAAAATTATGGAACCGAGAGCCAGTAACTGATGAATTAGGTTTGTTTGACATAAGTTACAAATAGACAAAGATAGCGAAAAATACTGGTATTCCATATCTTATTATTACAAAACATCTCCCACCCATCCCAAGCATGATGCCCCCAATCAGCACAGCAGTTCTGTCAATCGTGCAATTCAGAGAGACAGTACTATTTTTATATCAATATATGGTAACATGCCATATATGGTAACATGCTAAATATGTTAACATGCCATATATGGTAACATGCCATATATGGTAACATGCCATATATGGTAACATGCTAAATATGGTAACATGCCATATATGGCAACATCTTTCCTTCACATACTCTTGAAGTACTTGGCCAGAGAGAGCATGGTAGCTGCTCCATACAGGTTGCCACTCTTGTATGGTAGGTAAGGTGTGGACAGGACAATAGCCTCTGTGTTCTGCGCTGTCTTGGCCCGCATAATGGCATACACATTCCTCCCACGCACATAAGCACTCTAGGACAAGTGAGAGGGAAATCACCTTCCTCACTAAAATAGATCACTTGATACAATACCACACTTTCAACTCTGTTTATCAATTATTTCTTCCCATGTCTCCTAATGCATCTACACTGGTTGGAATCTCAGCTGTATCTCTTCCACACTCCCTCCTCCCCAGATATACCTTCACCCACCCATAACCACCACCACATTCATTAGTGGCCAATCTGTGGCCAATATCTGGCTGGTTAGTCTGCTTTATGCTCGGCACTATATAGAATTGGGGTTACCCATTTCAAAGGCATTACTCTAATTAATATTGCAAGTAATCTGTTTTGTGTTATCATTGTATGATCAATTATCTCATTAACACCTTGTTACAATCAATTGTCCCTATTACCATCTCTTTCATCTTTCCACACCCTTTACCTACTCCACCTCCACAATCTCCCCGTCTCCTCCTTCCCTCGGCCATGCTGTCTCCATTGCACCACTTCCATTGCCCACTGCCTCTACGAACTCCAGAACGTAAGAAATTGCGATGTTCAACAACTTGTGTGCACACAATTATGGTGACATGCTCTGGTGTGAATGCATTAACCTGAGATCTTTACTGGGCATGTGTGGGTACTATCTAAAGTTTATTAATAACTTCTTGACAGTAGCCACACCTATGTCCGACCTAACGAGAAAACATGCACCCAACAATGTTGTGTGGGGGGAGATTTGCCAAGAAGCATTTCAACAGTTAAAAAGAGCCGTAACTGTAGCACCTTTTCTAATGGTTACATTGGATGGCCGCACACATTGAATGAGAGCACTCATTAAATGACTGCAAACATTGGATGACCGCACGCATTGGATGACCGCAAACATTGGATGACAGCACGCGTTGGAGGGTCATTCGTATTGAATGTCCGCACACATTAGAAGACCAAACGTATTGGAAGACCTCAAACATTTGATGACCACACACATTGGTACACAGCACACATTAGATGATCACTCACGCAATGGAAGAACACTCGCATTGGAAGACAGCACACATTGGATGAGCGCACACATTGGAAGATAGCACTCATTGGATTACCTCACACATTGGATGAGAGCACACATTGGATAACCGCACACATTGGATGATTGCATTCATTGGATTACTGCACACATTGGATGACCTCACATTTTGGATTACCACACACATTAGATGACCGCACACATCGGAGGACCGCACACATTGGATAACCAAACACATTGGATGAACGCACATATAGGATAACCGCACACATTTGATGACGGCACGCATTGGATGACCAGGAAATTACAGACCTAAAATTCCTATCTGTACAAGATGTCTCAAGAAGTGGTACTATGGGTATAGTCTCAACTGGTCGAACCTTATTCTATTCCCATTTTTGGCTGAATTTTTTTTTTTTATTTTTTTTTTTATTTTTTTTTTATATATGTCCAAAAGTCTGTTTGCATCAACTCTACAACTAAAATACCATACCAAATAAACGTACTCAAAGGATGAACACAAAGTATGGAATGTATATATAAGGAAAAAAAAATTTGCAAAAGAGAGACCCCGAAATTTTAAAAAGAGGCCAAGTATAATTCCATGTGAAGCAAAGGCAATTTAAATACTATAACACACGAGAATTCATTTCATCAATAGCTTTTACTTTCAGTTATTAATTGGTTGCAGTACATTGTAATATCAATCATCCATTGGGTATTCCTTTAAATTTAAGATAGATGCATAAAATGTTGAGGTGATTATTAGGTGAATATATAAAAACATTTTACCTGTCTGTATGCAACCCATCTATAGTTATCTCAATTTTGAAACTGCATATGCAAGATTAGTGTTCAAAGGAAGGTAATCAGACTCTGCACCCACTGATGTGGTTATTGAATTAGGATTAAACTTATTCTATAGTAATAGACAAAGGTGACACTAATTAGGTCATTTCAGGATGATTTATTGAAGCAGCTACATTGAGGGTCCTTAGTAGAGTAACATCCTTGATTATTTAGAAGCAGCTGTATCTAAAAGCACAAAGGGAAGTTGTATTGGCACTCATATCAGAGCAGCCATATAGAAGAGCACTATGAAAAGTTAAATTCTCCTAAATGTTCAGTACATGGTTACTTCAATATATGATAAAAATAATTCACCTTCAAATTAATTTATAAACAATAGCCCCCTGTGAACTGCAAATTTTGAGGTAGCAGGAGAGTAATTTTTTAGGGGAATTGAATTAAAGGTACAGTAAATTCCAGGGCTCATATATGGAGGGGATGGGGTTTGATTCTAGGGCCTATGTAAGGGTGGAGTGAGAAATTCCAAGGTCCATGTATATGATGGGGGTGAGTTCCTATTGGGAAAGTGGGGCTGGAGGTTGCTGGACCTATGAGTAGGTGGACTTGGGGAGATCACTGTGCCCACGTTTTGTGGGGGTTGGGGTGGGAGTGGGAGTTTTCTGGTCCCATGAATAGGGTTTAGGGGATGCCAGTGCCCAAAATTAGGAGTGGAGTGGAGAGATCCCAGGGTGAATGTGTTGAAGGGGGATGGAGAGAGATTCAACAGGTCAAGTTTAGTATGGGGAGGGAGAGATCTCATGGCCCATGTGCAGGGGAAGTTTGGAAATCCCAGTTCCCATGTGTATTGGGGGAGGAGGGGGGTGATATCATTGTGGCCAGGCTTTTTGAGGGTATAGATACTCCAGGGTCCTATTTTAGGTGGAGGGAGAATTTTGTGCCCATGTTTAATGGGGTAGAGAGACTCCAGGGACTACCCTTAGGGGTTGATTTCCAGTGGAGAGATCTCCCAATGCCCATTTGTTTGGGGGAGATGTTGGAGAAGACCACACAGGGCTCATCAGGGCCCTTGTGGATAGGGGGTGGATATTCATGGGTCCAAGTGTAGGGATATTGTGAGGGTGGGGGAGGGAAGGGGGAAGTAGATCTCCCAAGGACCATGAATAAGGGATGGGGGTGGGGGATACTGAAGAACCATGTTTAGATGAGGGATGTGGTTAAAGATTCTATGGCCCAAGTATAAATTGGAAAGAGTTCCCACATTCCACTTGAGTGGATGGGGTGGAGAATTCCAGGGTGAATTAGTTGGAAGGGAAAATTTTATTTATTTTTTTGTTGAGATTAAATTGTATGAAAGCACATTTTAATATCATTTAACCCTAACCTCAATGTAATTTTGTCCTTAAGCAGTTCAAAATGACAAATTTAGATCTGTCCCCAGATGCATTGGATACAGTTATAATTGATTCAATCCTAAGAATTTAGTTCTTTTTTTCATATTATCCTGATTCAGGTTCATTTTTTTTTAATTTCAATTTTATATTATATATATATTTTTTTTCATTCCATTATCTTGGTGGGCTTTTGTTGTGGCCAACACTTGCAGCAAGATTTTTGTGTGGGTACATTTGGTGTTTTAAAAAAAAAATTGTTGATTTGGTAGTTAACTGCCTTATTGGTGTATTACATACAAAATTAGTTAGGCTGACTTATCAATAAAAAAAAGATCCTATAATATTTAGGGCCAAAACATATTTTTCCTTTTAATGAAGGCCATGAAGGTGGCACCATGAAGGTAAGGAGTTCCATCCTTGAATGCAACCATAAATTCATGCCAATATATAAAAATGCTTCATTAATTATGGCCCACTTTATCAAAAACAGGTGCTTTCTTGTCCAACCCCCACCACCCCCCCCCCCCCCCCCTACTCCTATAGCCACCACATCACACTTATTTCAGATTAACTATGTAAAACACTACTTCCTCAGTTTCCTGTAAACCATTTATTTTCAATTTACCACCATGGTAGTGCTTACAGGAACCTGGAAATCTAGTAACATGTATTTAACTAACCAAACACCAAAATTATTCATCCACTCAGTTAAAAATTGTTTTAACCCTTTCAAATGGAAATGTGCAGCACCTTCAAAATTTTGCAAACATAAATAAAGTGCTAGGATAAATAATCCTATTATAATTGAACAAAAGCTGTCTACAGGTAATCCCAATGCAACATTCTTTTACATCTGTGTGATTTTCAGAGGGGAAGACTTTTAAAATCTATTTTAGCAGAATGGGGACAATAGACATTATAAGGAATTTTTTAGTGTATGATCATAGATACATTATACATGTATTCAAAACAACAAAAATTTTCTGATTACATCTGTAATATGCCTGAGTTCAAAAATAGCTATACTTTCCAGAATTTTTTTTTCCTCAAAGTTTGGAGCAGATTATTTCAGCCACAGATATGCCAGTCAGGAAAGTGTGTACTCTCAATGATAAACTAGTAATATACTTAGTATCTAATTCTGCATGGATAATGAATTTAACCAACTGAAACCATACTTTCCATGACCATAATAAAGGGGAAAAGGGACTCCAATGCATCATTCAAAACCACTGATGTTTTGGACTGCTGTGCTCTGCACCCTCCTATTAGGTTGAATTCCATTTATCATAAACATATGCTTAGAAATTAAGCTAAGATTCAACTCAAAGAAACAAAAGAAATGCAGGACAGGAACGAAAAACCCAGATTATTATATAAATTTTTTTAATTATTTTTTAGTAATTAAGTTTTGCTATGTATTTTTCTCTATCCTAGTTCCAATTAGTAAAGTAATACTAGCACTTACTTTTTCTTTGTAAGAAAGCTGACTATTCTTTCTTCCCTGGAATAAAAACAAACTATTCCTTTCACAACCAGTGGTGTTCAGTCCTCAAGGATGTAAGAAATTTCACCTTGAATGGTGGGACCTTCTGCACTTATTTTTCAAAATAATAATAGCAAATGGGCCTTATCAAGGCTTTGATATTGATATTTATCAAAGGTTCTTAATTTTTAAAGACAATCTTTAATTTCCAGGAATTGGCAGCTAATTAAATAAATATTGGTGCCAAAGGAGGGAATTTTCTGCCATTTATAGACTTTTGAAATCTATTAATATGGGTCGCACAGTGCCTTTCCAACCCAGGTGCCTTTCCAACACGGGTGCCTTTCCAACACAGTTATGATCAACCTTTGGTTCGTACATGTTTTCATTTTCTCAGTGAAGTAAGTTAAAGGGAAATTAATAAAAACTATGGGACATATAGATACCTTGATTTCAACCATATCATAGTATATCTACTTCTAAAGGAATGAATTCAATTTTAGTTTTAATCACTTTTTATGCTTGTTCCCATAGCTATAGCTTGCTGGGCACCCGCTGAACCACCACATTACTCTTTGTGAGGTAAGATGAAGTTAAACAATAACTATAAAAAATATATGTACCATATTGTGTACCTATTGCATAGTACAGCGAATTTGATAAAAATAAATTTAATCTCAGATCTCAGATTACTTTTTACAGTATTTCCCAGAGCTGCAGCTAGCAAGGCATCCACCAAACCACCTTACTACTCACCAATCTTCCTAACACTTTAACAACTAGCTAAAAAAAATGAAATGAAACTCTCCTGCTATTCCCGCAAATCTCCCTTTTCCATTTTGGTTAAACATAAAAGATTAGTGTACCCCACAAAGTAGCAACACTTGCTGGCTAAAAAAAAAAAAAAAGATTATAATATTTATTTATTTAATTTTTTTTTTAAATAGTCTCCCAACCATCCCAATTTTTTTAATTTTTTTAATTTTTTTTTATTTTTATTTATTTTTTTTAACAAGATGGTTGAAGTTTAGTTCAACTTGGATAACTCCTTTCTGAACAAATATAAATTACTGAATAGTTAATGAAAATATGGCAGTGTTTGGTGAAGTAGCAGACTATTGGATTCCTCAGATAAAATTTTTGCTAAGTATTTGGTGCAGGTTCTGAGCTGCATTTTAGGGCTGGTGTAGATGTGGTAATGAATACCCAAAAAAAAACAAAAAAAAACACCTGTCATAGAGGTTTTAAGCAGTGGAGGAATGAATGAATTTCTTGCACATTTATTCCAGTTTCAGAAATAAAAGAGAGATATATATCAGAGAGAGTGAGAGGAGAGATATAGAAGAAAAAGAGAGAAAAACAAGAAAACAAGAAGTGTAGAATGAAAAAAGGAGAAGATAAAACTTGGTCACATACCTGAGTCAAGTTTAAACATATCACATATGGTTTGATAAGAAAACATTGACTTAAGCAGACAGTCCATGTTGTCAGGAAGCTCATTACTATCTCCTCACAGAGCCACAACTCAGACACATCTTTGCATGATTTTGTCACCAGCCAGACACTTCATCATATAAATTTGGGGAAAAAGCTAGCACAACAATAGCATTCCAAGCATATCTGAGAAATTTCACAGTTACATTATGGAATGGTCCCAATTTCATAAGATTTGAAGATCTCATAGGCAATCTCAGATTTAATTATTAGGTTGGTAGAAACTGTGTCTTTTTTCTGGTTAATGCTGTACTGCACTAGAAATTTTGATTTGTTTTTTATGCAAGAGTGTTCTGCTTAACACCATTTTATCACCATAACAGTAAACAACAAGATACTTGAGTCTAGCATATGTGAACTAATCCTTCTAATCTGAGATGTTTCTCTTGAAGCTATATAGTATTTAGCTGATTGAATTGAAACCTCCACGCCTACCTGGAAGTGAATTTGACCAATTTATTCAAATTTTGCTTACCAGGAAGTCAACCAGCTTCCTTGCCATGGCATACTTGACACAGACTTAGTTCAGAATTGAAGGGGGCAGAAAGGTGGAAGCCCCCTCCAGGTTGTGATAGATTTAATAATCGGTATGTGAACATATCAACACTAACTACTTCATTAAAAGATTGGACTTTGAATATCATCTAACTTCTGTTTGACGCTGCAGGGGGAAAAGCATTTCCCCAAGTCCAGAGTTCTGGTGTACCTAACATATGGCAAAGACTAGGAGAAGAGGAGGCAAGGCCAGGTCACATAAAAGTGGTTCTCCTGCTGCGGGGAATAATGGTGGGTCTACAGCTCCCACTACACGTGTAGGAACAAGAAGTTCTGCAGCTAGCACTGGCAAGCCTGTAGGTAGCACAACACAGAAGAGCAGGGGAAACCAAGGCAAAAGGGTCTCTTCTTCATCTAAGAGGATCCCAGATCCCAGACGTGTTTCTGTCCGTGGAAAAGGAAGGCCTTCCAAGAAAGATCTAAACACCAACCATGGACCACTTTAAGATGACACTGCACCACTCTCAGATGACACTGGACCACTCTCAGATGACACTGCACAACTCTCAGATGACACTGGACCACTCTCAGATGAAACTGGACCACTCTCAGATGACACTGGAACACTCTCAGATGACACTGGACCACTCTCAGATGACACTGAACCACTGTCAGATGACACTGCACCACTCTCAGATTACACTGGACCACTCTCAGATGACACGGGATCACTCTCAGATGACACTGGACCACTCTCAGATGACACTGGACCATGCTCAGATGACACTGGACAGTTCTAAGATGACACTACACCACTCTCAGATGACATTAGAGCACTCTAAGACGACACTGGACCACTCTCAGATGACATTGGACCACTCTCAGATGACACTTCACAACTCTCAGATGGCACTTCATCACTCTCAGATGAAACTGCACCACTCTCAGATGACACTGGACCATTCTCAGATGACACTGGACCAATCTCAGATTACACTAGACCACTTTCAGAT
Organism: Lycopodina hypogea; assembly: GCA_963969325.1. Lineage (NCBI taxonomy): Eukaryota > Metazoa > Porifera > Demospongiae > Poecilosclerida > Cladorhizidae > Lycopodina > Lycopodina hypogea. Next base: position 13,907,011 of record OZ017789.1, on the reverse strand, counting down.
GACACTGGATCACCCTCAGATGACACCGGATCACTCTCAGATTACATTGGTCCACATTAAGATGACACTGGACAACTCTCAGAAGACACTGGACCACACACAGATGACATTGGACCATTATCAGACGAAACTGGTCCACTATCAGATGACATTGGACCACTCCCTATGACACTGCACCACTCTCAGATGGCACTGGACCACCCTCAGATGAAACTGGACCACTGTCAGAGGACATTGCACCACTCTCAGATGACATTCCACCAATGTCACATGACACCGGATCACTCTCAGATGACACTGGACCATTCTCAGATATCACTGGAACACTCTTAGATGAAACTCGACCACTCTCAGATGACACTGCACCACTCTCAGATGACACTTAACCACACTCAGATGACACCAGATAAATCTCAGATTACACTGGACAATTCTCAGATGACAATGGACCACTCTCAGATGACACTGCACCACTCTCAGATGACACTGGACCACACTCAGATGATACAGGATCATTCTCAGATGACACTGGACCATTCTCATATGACACTGCACCACTCTCAGAGGACACTGGACCACTCTAAGATGACAATGGACCACTCTCAGATGACACTGGATAACCTTCAGATGACACTACACCACCCTCGGATGACACTGCTCCACTCTCAAATGACACTGAACCACTCTCAGATTACACTGGAACTCTCTCAAATGATACTGAACCACTCTCAAATTATCCTGGACCACTCTCAGATGACACTGGACCACTCTAAGATGACACTGCACCACTCTCAGATGAAACTGGACCACACTCTGATGACACTGGATCACTCATAGATGACACTGGACCGTTCTCAGATGACACTGCAACATTCTCAGGTGACATTGGAACACTCAAAGATGACACTGGACCACTCTCGGATGACATTGGACCATTCTCAGACGACACTTCACCACTCTCAGATGAAACTGCACAACTCTCAGATGACACTGTACCACTCTCAAATGACACTGGACCACTCTACGATGATACTGCACCACTCTCAGATGACACAGGACCACTCTCAGATGACACTGCACCACTTTCAGATGACACTGGACCAAACTCAGATGACACTGGATCACTCTCAGATGACACTGCACCACTCTCAAATGACACTGGACCACTCTTAGATGAAACTGCAACACTCTCAGATGACACTTCACTACTCTCAGATGACACAGGATAACTCTCAGATTACACTGGACCACTCTCAGATGACACTGCACCACTCTCAGATGACACTGGATCACTCTCAGATGACACTGGAGTATTCTCAAATGACACTGGATCATTCTCAGATGACACTGGACCATTCTCATATGACACTGCACCATTCTCAGAGGATACTGGACCAATCTAAGATGACAATGGACCACTCTCAGATGACACTGGACCACTCTCAGATGACACTGGACCATTCTCAGATGACACTGGACCTCTCTCAGAATATACTGCACCATTCTCAGATGACACTGGACCACTCTCAGATGAAACTGGACCACTCTCAGATGATACAGCACCACTCTCAGATGACACCGGATCACTCTCAGATGATATTGGACCACTTTCAGATGACACTGGACAACTCTCAGATGACACTGGACTACACTGAGATGACACTGGACCACTCTCAGATGACACTGGACCACTCTCTGATGACACTGGACCTCTCTCAGATGATACTTCACCATTCTCAGATGACACTGCACCACTCTCAGATGACACTGAACCACTCTCAGATGACACTGGACCACCTTAAGAAACTCCTTCACCACCCTCAGATGACACTGCTCCACTCTCAGATGACACTGCACCATTCTCAGATGAAACTGGACCTCTCTCATATGATACTGCACCTATCTCAGATGACATTGGATCACTCTCAGATGACACTGGTCCACTCTCAGATGACATTGCACTACTCTCAGATGACACTGGACCACACTCAGATGACACTGGATCACTCTCAGATGACACTAGACTGTTCTCAGATGACACTGCACCACTCTCAGATGACATTGGACCATTTTAAGATGACACAGGACCAAACTTAGATGACATTTGATCATTCTCAGATGACACATGCACCACTCTCAGATGACACTAGATCACTCTAAGATGACACTGCACCGCACTCAGATGACACTGGATCACTCTCAGATGACACCGGATCTTTCACAGATAACATTGGACCACTTTAGGTGACACTGGATAACTCTCAGATGACACTGGAACACACTCAGATGACATTGGACAAATCTTAGATGACACTGGACCACTCTCAGATGAAACTGCACAACTCTCAGATTAATCTGGACCACTCTCAGATGACACTGGACCATTCTTAGATGAAACTGGACAACTCTCAGATGACACTGCCCCACTCTCAGAATACACTGCACAACTCTCAGTTGACACTGGACCACTCTCAGATGACACTGGACCACTTTCAGATGACATTGCACCACTCTCATATGACACTGGACCACTCTCAGATGACATTGTTCCTCTCTCAGATGACACTGGATTACTCTAAGAAGAAACTACACCAATCTCAGATGACATTGCACCACTCCCAGATGACTCCGGATCACTCCCAGATGACACTGGACCATCCTCAGATGACTTAGGACCACTCTCAAAAGATATTGCACCACTCTCAGATGACAACAGATCACTCTCAGATGACACTTCCCACTCTCAGATGAGACTGGAACACTCTCAGATGATTCTGCACCACTCTCAGATGACACTGGACCATATTAATATGACACTGGATCATGTCAGATGACACTAGACAACTCTCAGATGACTCAGTACCACTCTCAGATGACACTGGATCACTCACAGATGACACTGGACCACTCTCAGATGACACTGGACAACTCTCAGATGACACTGGACCACTCTCAGATGACACTTGACCATTCTCAGATGACACCGGATCTCTCACAGATGACATTGTACCACTTTCAGATGACACTGGACAACTCTCAGATGACACTGGACAACACTCAGATGATACTGGATCACTCTCAGATGACACTGGACCATTCTAACAGACACTGGACAACTCTTAGATGAAACTGGACCAATCTCAGAAGACACTGCACCATTCTCAGATGACACTTCACCACTCTCAGATGACACCGGATAACTCTCAGATTACACTGGACCACTCTCAGATGACACTGGACCACTCTCAGATGACACTGCACCACTATTAGATGACACTGGACCACACTCAGATGACACTGGATCATTCTGAGATGACACTGGACCATTCTCATATGACACTGCACCACTCTCAGAAGACACTGGACCAATCTAAGATGACAATGGACAACTCTCAGATGACACTGGTACAATTTCAGATGACACTTCAACACACTCAGATGACACTGCACCACTCACAGATGACACTGCACCACTCACAGATGACACTGGACTACTCTCAGATGATACTGCACCACTCTAAGATGACACTGGACCACTCTCAGATGACACTGGACCATTCTCAGATGACACTGGAACTCTCTCAGATGATACTGCACCACTCTCAGATGACACTGGAACACATTCAGGTGACACTTGACCACTCTCAGATGACACAGCACCACTCTCAGATGACACCGGATCACTCTCAGATGACATTGGGCCACTTTCAGATGACACTGGACAACTCTCAGATGACACTTGACCACACTCAGATGAAACTGGACCTCTCTCATATGATTCTGCACCACTCTCAGATGACACTGGACCACTCTCAGATGACACTGGTCCACTCTCAGATGACATTGCACTACTCTCAAATGACACTGGACCACACTCAGATGACACTGGATCACTCTCAGATGACACTAGACCATTCTCAGATGACACTGCACCACTCTCAGATGACATTGGACCATTTTAAGAAGACACTGGACCAAACTCAGTTGACATTGGATCATTCTCAGATGACACATGTACCACTCTCAGATGACACAAGATCACTCTAAGATGACACTGCACCGCACTCAGATGACACTGGATCACTCTCAGATGACACCGGATCTTTCTCAGATAACATTGTACCACTTTAGGTGACACTGGATAACTCTCAGATGACACTGGACAACAATCAGATGACATTGGACAAATCTCAGAAGACACTGGACCACTCTCAGATGAAACTGCACAACTCTCAGATTAATCTGGACCATTCTCAGATGACACTGGACCATTCTTAGATGAAACTGGACAACTCACAGATGACACGGCCCAACTCTCAGAATACACTGCTCCACTCTCAGTTGACACTGGACCATTCTCAGATGACACTGAACCACTTTCAGATGACACTGCACCACTCTCATATGACACTGGACCACTCTCAGATGACATTGCTCCACTCTCAGATGACACTGGATTACTCTAAGAAGAAACTACACCAATCTCAGATGACATTGCACCACCCTCAGATGACTCCGGATCACTCTCAGATGACACTGGACCACCCTCAGATGACCTTGGAACACACTCAAAAGATATTGCACCACTCTCAGATGACAACGGATCACTCTCAGATGACATTCCCACACTCAGATGAGACTAGAGCACTCTCAGATGATTCTGCACCACTCTCAGATGACACTGGACCATATTAATATGACACTGGATCATGTCAGATGACACTAGACCACTCTCAGATGACACTGGATCACTCTCAGATGACACTGGACCACTCTCACATGACACTGGACCACTCTCAGATGACACTGGACAACTCTCAGATGACACTTCACCATTCTCAGATGACACTGCACCACTCTCAGATGACACTGCACCACTCTCAGATGACACTTGACCACTCTCAGATGACACCGGATCACTCTCAGATGACATTGTACCACTTTCAGATGACACTGGACAACTCTCAGATGACACTGGACAACACTCAGATGAAACTGGACCACTCTTAGATGACACTGGACAATTCTAACATGACACTGGACAACTCTTAGATGAAACTGGACCAATCTCAGATGACACTGCACCATTCTCAGATGACACTGCACCACTCTCAGATGACATTGGACCATTTTAAGAAGACACTGGACCAAACTCAGATGACATTGGATCATTCTCAGATGACACATGCACCACTCTCAGATGACACAAGATCACTCAAAGATGACACTGCACCGCACTCAGATGACACTGGATCACTCTCAGATGACACCGGATCTTTCTCAGATAACATTGTACCACTTTAGGTGACACTGGATAACTCTCAGATGACACTGGACAACAATCAGATGACATTGGACAAATCTCAGATGACACTGGACCACTCTCAGATGAAACTGCACAACTCTCAGATTAATCTGGACCATTCTCAGATGACACTGGACCATTCTTAGATGAAACTGGACAACTCACAGATGACACGGCCCCACTCTCAGAATACACTGCTCCACTCTCAGTTGACACTGGACCATTCTCAGATGACACTGAACCACTTTCAGATGACACTGCACCACTCTCATATGACACTGGACCACTCTCAGATGACATTGCTCCACTCTCAGATGACACTGGATTACTCTAAGAAGAAACTACACCAATCTCAGATGACATTGCACCACCCTCAGATGACTCCGGATCACTCTCAGATGACACTGGACCACCCTCAGATGACCTTGGAACACACTCAAAAGATATTGCACCACTCTCAGATGACAACGGATCACTCTCAGATGACACTTCCCACACTCAGATGAGACTAGAGCACTCTCAGATGATTCTGCACCACTCTCAGATGACACTGGACCATATTAATATGACACTGGATCATGTCAGATGACACTAGACCACTCTCAGATGACACTGGATCACTCTCAGATGACACTGGACCACTCTCAGATGACACTGGACCACTCTCAGATGACACTGGACAACTCTCAGATGACACTTCACCATTCTCAGATGACACTGCACCACTCTCAGATGACACTGCACCACTCTCAGATGACACTTGACCACTCTCAGATGACACCGGATCACTCTCAGATGACATTGTACCACTTTCAGATGACACTGGACAACTCTCAGATGACACTGGACAACACTCAGATGAAACTGGACCACTCTCAGATGACACTGGACAATTCTAACATGACACTGGACCACTCTTAGATGAAACTGGACCAATCTCAGATGACACTGCACCATTCTCAGATGACACTTCACCTCTCTCAGATGACACCGGATAACTCTCAGATTACACTGGACCACCTCAGATGACACTGGACCAATCTCAGATGACACTGCACCACTCTCAGATGACACTGGACCACACTCAGATGACACTGGATCATTCTGAGATGACACTGGACCATTCTCATATGACACTGCACCACTCTCATAAGACACTGGACTACTCTAAGATGACAATGGACAACTCTCAGATGACACTGGTCCACTTTCAGATGACACTTCACCACCCTCAGATGACACTGCACCACTCTCAAATGACACTGCACCACTCTCAGATGAAACAGGACCTCTCTCAGGTGATACTGCACCACTCTAAGATGACACTGGACCACTCTCAGATGACACTGGACCATTCTCAGATGACACTGGAACTCTCTCAGATGATACTGCACCACTCTCAGATAACACTGGAACACTTTCAGATGACACTTGACCACTCTCAGCTGACACAGCCCAACTCTCAGATGACACCGGATCACTCTCAGATGACATTGGACCACTTTCATATGACACTGGACATTTCTCAGATGACAATGGACCACACTCAGATGAAACTGGACCACACTGAGATGACACTGGACAAATCTCAGATGACACTGGACCACTCTCAGATGAAACTGCACCACTCTCAGATGACACTGGACCACTCTCAGATTACACTGGACCACTCTCAGATGACACTGGACCACTCTCAGATGACACTGGACCACTCTCAGATGACACTGGACAACTCTCAGATGACACTGCACCACTCTCAGATGATACTTTACCACTCTCAGATGACACCGGATCACTCTCAGATGACATTGGACCACTTTCAGATGACACTGGAAAACTTTCAGATGACACTGGAAAACACTCAGATGAAACTGGACCACTCTCAGATGACACTGGACCACTCTCACATGACACTGGACCACTCTTAGATGAAACTGGACCAATCTCATATAACACTGCACCATTCTCAGAACACACTTCACCCCTCTCAGATGACACCGTATAACTTTCAGATTACACTGGACTACTCTCAGATGACATTGGACCACTCTCAGATGACACTGCACCACTCTCAGATGACACTGGTCCATACACAGATGACACTGGATCATTCTGAGATGACACTGGACCATTCTCATGTGACACTGCACCACTCTCAGATGATACTGCACCACTCTCAGATGACACTTGACAACTCTCAGATGACACCGGATCTCTCACAGATGACATTGTACCACTTTCAGATGACACTGGACAACTCTCAGATGACACTGGACAACACTCAGATGATACTGGATCACTCTCAGATGACACTGGACCATTCTAACAGACACTGGACAACTCTTAGAAGAAACTGGACCAATATCAGAGGACACTGCACCATTCTCAGATGACACTTCACCACTCTCAGATGACACCGGATAACTCTCAGATGACACTGGACCACTCTCAGATGACACTGCACCACTATCTGATGACACTGGACCACACTCAGATGACACTGGATCATTCTGAGATGACACTGGACCATTCTCATATGACATTGCACCACTCTCAGAAGACACTGGACCACTCTAAGATGACAATGGACAACTCTCAGATGACACTGGTCCACTTTCAGATGACACTTCAACACACTCAGATGACACTGCACCACTCTCAGATGACACTGCACCACTCACAGATGACACTGGACCACTCTCAGATGATACTGCACCACTCTAAGATGACACTGGACCACTCTCAGATGACACTGGACCATTCTCAGATGACACAGGAACTCTCTCAGATGATACTGCACCACTCTCAGATGACACTGGAACACATTCAGGTGACACTTGACCACTCTCAGATGACACAGCACCACTCTCAGATGAAACCGGATCACTCTCAGATAACATTGGACCACTTTCAGATGACACTGGACAACTCTCAGATGACACTTGACCACACTCAGATGAAACTGGACCTCTCTGATATGATTCTGCACCACTCTCATGTGACACTGGACCACTCTCAGATGACACTGGACCATTCTCAGATATCACTGGAACACTCTTAGATGAAACTCGACCACTCTCAGATGACACTGCACCACTCTCAGATGACACTTAACCACACTCAGATGACACCAGATAAATCTCAGATTACACTGGACAATTCTCAGATGACAATGGACCACTCTCAGATGACACTGCACCACTCTCAGATGACACTGGACCACACTCAGATGATACTGGATCATTCTCAGATGACACTGGACTATTCTCATATGACACTGCACCACTCTCAGAGGACACTGGACCACTCTAAGATGACAATGGACCACTCTCAGATGACACTGGATAATCTTCAGATGACACTACACCACCCTCGGATGACACTGCTCCACTCTCAAATGACACTGAACCACTCTCAGATTACACTGGAACTCTCTCAAATGATACTGAACCACTCTCAAATTATCCTGGACCACTCTCAGATGACACTGGACCACTCTAAGATGACACTGCACCAATCTCAGATGAAACTGGACCACACTCTGATGACACTGGATCACTCATAGATGATACTGGACCGTTCTCAGATGACACTGCAACATTCTCAGGTGACATTGGAACACTCAAAGATGACACTGGACCACTCTCGGATGACATTGGACCATTCTCAGACGACACTTCACCACTCTCAGATGAAACTGCACAACTCTCAGATGACACTGTACCACTCTCAAATGACACTGGACCACTCTACGATGATACTGCACCACTCTCAGATGACACAGGACCACTCTCAGATGACACTGCACCACTTTCAGATGACACTGGACCAAACTCAGATGACACTGGATCACTCTCAGATGACACTGCACCACTCTCAAATGACACTGGACCACTCTTAGATGAAACTGCAACATTCTCAGATGACACTTCACTACTCTCAGATGACACAGGATAACTCTCAGATTACACTGGACCACTCTCAGATGACACTGCACCACTCTCAGATGACACTGGATCACTCTTAGATGACACTGGAGTATTCTCAAATGACACTGGATCATTCTCAGATGACACTGGACCATTCTCATATGACACTGCACCATTCTCAGAGGATACTGGATCAATCTAAGATGACAATGGACCACTCTCAGATGACACTGGACCACTCTCAGATGACACTGGACCATTCTCAGATGACACTGGACCTCTCTCAGAATATACTGCACCATTCTCAGATGACACTGGACCACTCTCAGATGAAACTGGACCACTCTCAGATGATACAGCACCACTCTCAGATGACACCGGATCACTCTCAGATGATATTGGACCACTTTCAGATGACACTGGACAACTCTCAGATGACACTGGACTACACTGAGATGACACTGGACCACTCTCAGATGACACTGGACCACTCTCTGATGACACTGAACCTCTCTCAGATGATACTTCACCATTCTCAGATGACACTGCACCACTCTCAGATGACACTGAACCACTCTCAGATGACACTGGACCACCTTAAGAAACTCCTTCACCACCCTCAGATGACACTGCTCCACTCTCAGATGACACTGCACCATTCTCAGATGAAACTGGACCTCTCTCATATGATACTGCACCAATCTCAGATGACACTGGATCACTCTCAGATGACACTGGTCCACTCTCAGATGACATTGCACTACTCTCAGATGACACTGGACCACACTCAGATGACACTGGATCACTCTCAGATGACACTAGACTGTTCTCAGATGACACTGCACCACTCTCAGATGACATTGGACCATTTTAAGATGACACAGGAGCAAACTTAGATGACATTTGATCATTCTCAGATGACACATGCACCACTCTCAGATGACACTAGATCACTCTAAGATGACACTGCACCGCACTCAGATGACACTGGATCACTCTCAGATGACACCGGATCTTTCACAGATAACATTGGACCACTTTAGGTGACACTGGATAACTCTCAAATGACACTGGAACACACTCAGATGACATTGGACAAATCTTAGATGACACTGGACCACTCTCAGATGAAACTGCACAATCTCAGATTAATCTGGACCACTCTCAGATGAAACTGGACCATTCTTAGATGAAACTGGACAACTCTCAGATGACACTGCCCCACTCTCAGAATACACTGCACAACTCTCAGTTGACACAGGACCACTCTCAGATGACACTGGACCACTTTCAGATGACATTGCACCACTCTCATATGACACTGGACCACTCTCAGATGACATTGTTCCTCTCTCAGATGACACTGGATTACTCTAAGAAGAAACTACACCAATCTCAGATGACATTGCACCACTCCCAGATGACTCCGGATCACTCCCAGATGACACTGGACCATCCTCAGATGACTTAGGACCACTCTCAAAAGATATAGCACAACTCTCAGATGACAACGGATCACTCTCAGATGACACTTCCCACTCTCAGATGAGACTGGAACACTCTCAGATGATTCTGCACCACTCTCAGATGACACTGGACCATATTAATATGACACTGGATCATGTCAGATGACACTAGACAACTCTCAGATGACTCAGTACCACTCTCAGATGACACTGGATCACTCACAGATGACACTGGACCACTCTCAGATGACACTGGACAACTCTCAGATGACACTTCACCATTCTCAGATGACACTGCACCACTCTCAGATGACATTGCACCACTCTCAGATGACACTTGACCATTCTCAGATGACACCGGATCTCTCACAGATGACATTGTACCACTTTCAGATGACACTGGACAACTCTCAGATGACACTGGACAACACTCAGATGATACTGGATCACTCTCAGATGACACTGGACCATTCTAACAGACACTGGACAACTCTTAGATGAAACTGGACCAATCTCAGAAGACACTGCACCATTCTCAGATGACACTTCACCACTCTCAGATGACACCGGATAACTCTCAGATTACACTGGACCACTCTTAGATGACACTGGACCACTCTCAGATGACACTGCACCACTATTAGATGACACTGGAACACACTCAGATGACACTGGATCATTCTGAGATGACACTGGACCATTCTCATATGACACTGCACCACTCTCAGAAGACACTGGACCACTCTAAGATGACAATGGACAACTCTCAGATGACACTGGTCCACTTTCAGATGACACTTCAACACACTCAGATGACACTGCACCACTCTCAGATGACACTGCACCACTCACAGATGACACTGGACTATTCTCAGATGATACTGCACCACTCTAAGATGACACTGGACCACTCTCAGATGACACTGGACCATTCTCAGATGACACTGGAACTCTCTCAGATGATACTGCACCACTCTCAGATGACACTGGAACACATTCAGGTGACACTTGACCACTCTCAGATGACACAGCACCACTCTCAGATGACACCGGATCACTCTCAGATGACATTGGGCCACTTTCAGATGACACTGGACAACTCTCAGATGACACTTGACCACACTCAGATGAAACTGGACCTCTCTCATATGATTCTGCACCACTCTCAGATGACACTGGACCACTCTCAGATGACACTGGTCCACTCTCAGATGACATTGCACTACTCTCAAATGACACTGGACCACACTCAGATGACACTGGATCACTCTCAGATGACACTAGACCATTCTCAGATGACACTGCACCACTCTCAGATGACATTGGACCATTTTAAGAAGACACTGGACCAAACTCAGATGACATTGGATCATTCTCAGATGACACATGTACCACTCTCAGATGACACAAGATCACTCTAAGATGACACTGCACCGCACTCAGATGACACTGGATCACTCTCAGATGACACCGGATCTTTCTCAGATAACATTGTACCACTTTAGGCGACACTGGATAACTCTCAGATGACACTGGACAACAATCAGATGACATTGGACAAATCTCAGATGACACTGGACCACTCTCAGATGAAACTGCACAACTCTCAGATTAATCTGGACCATTCTCAGATGACACTGGACCATTCTTAGATGAAACTGGACAACTCACAGATGACACGGCCCCACTCTCAGAATACACTGCTCCACTCTCAGTTGACACTGGACCATTCTCAGATGACACTGAACCACTTTCAGATGACACTGCACCACTCTCATATGACACTGGACCACTCTCAGATGACATTGCTCCACTCTCAGATGACACTGGATTACTCTAAGAAGAAACTACACCAATCTCAGATGACATTGCACCACCCTCAGATGACTCCGGATCACTCTCAGATGACACTGGACCACCCTCAGATGACCTTGGAACACACTCAAAAGATATTGCACCACTCTCAGATGACAACGGATCACTCTCAGATGACACTTCCCACACTCAGATGAGACTAGAGCACTCTCAGATGATTCTGCACCACTCTCAGATGACACTGGACCATATTAATATGACACTGGATCATGTCAGATGACACTAGACCACTCTCAGATGACACTGGATCACTCTCAGATGACACTGGACCACTCTCAGATGACACTGGACCACTCTCAGATGACACTGGACAACTCTCAGATGACACTTCACCATTCTCAGATGACACTGCACCACTCTCAGATGACACTGCACCACTCTCAGATGACACTTGACCACTCTCAGATGACACCGGATCACTCTCAGATGACATTGTACCACTTTCAGATGACACTGGACAACTCTCAGATGACACTGGACAACACTCAGATGAAACTGGACCACTCTCAGATGACACTGGACAATTCTAACATGACACTGGACCACTCTTAGATGAAACTGGACCAATCTCAGATGACACTGCACCATTCTCAGATGACACTGCACCACTCTCAGATGACATTGGACCATTTTAAGAAGACACTGGACCAAACTCAGATGACATTGGATCATTCTCAGATGACACATGTACCACTCTCAGATGACACAAGATCACTCTAAGATGACACAGCACCGCACTCAGATGACACTGGATCACTCTCAGATGACACCGGATCTTTCTCAGATAACATTGTACCACTTTAGGTGACACTGGATAACTCTCAGATGACACTGGACAACAATCAGATGACATTGGACAAATCTCAGATGACACTGGACCACTCTCAGATGAAACTGCACAACTCTCAGATTAATCTGGACCATTCTCAGATGACACTGGACCATTCTTAGATGAAACTGGACAACTCACAGATGACACGGCCCCACTCTCAGAATACACTGCTCCACTCTCAGTTGACACTGGACCATTCTCAGATGACACTGAACCACTTTCAGATGACACTGCACCACTCTCATATGACACTGGACCACTCTCAGATGACATTGCTCCACTCTCAGATGACACTGGATTACTCTAAGAAGAAACTACACCAATCTCAGATGACATTGCACCACCCTCAGATGACTCCGGATCACTCTCAGATGACACTGGACCACCCTCAGATGACCTTGGAACACACTCAAAAGATATTGCACCACTCTCAGATGACAACGGATCACTCTCAGATGACACTTCCCACACTCAGATGAGACTAGAGCACTCTCAGATGATTCTGCACCACTCTCAGATGACACTGGACCATATTAATATGACACTGGATCATGTCAGATGACACTAGACCACTCTCAGATGACACTGGATCACTCTCAGATGACACTGGACCACTCTCAGATGACACTGGACCACTCTCAGATGACACTGGACAACTCTCAGATGACACTTCACCATTCTCAGATGACACTGCACCACTCTCAGATGACACTGCACCACTCTCAGATGACACTTGACCACTCTCAGATGACACCGGATCACTCTCAGATGACATTGTACCACTTTCAGATGACACTGGACAACTCTCAGATGACACTGGACAACACTCAGATGAAACTGGACCACTCTCAGATGACACTGGACAATTCTAACATGACACTGGACCACTCTTAGATGAAACTGGACCAATCTCAGATGACACTGCACCATTCTCAGATGACACTTCACCTCTCTCAGATGACACCGGATAACTCTCAGATTACACTGGACCACCTCAGATGACACTGGACCAATCTCAGATGACACTGCACCACTCTCAGATGACACTGGACCACACTCAGATGACACTGGATCATTCTGAGATGACACTGGACCATTCTCATATGACACTGCACCACTCTCAGAAGACACTGGACCACTCTAAGATGACAATGGACAACTCTCAGATGACACTGGTCCACTTTCAGATGACACTTCACCACCCTCAGATGACACTGCACCACTCTCAAATGACACTGCACCACTCTCAGATGACACAGGACCTCTCTCAGGTGATACTGCACCACTCTAAGATGACACTGGACCACTCTCAGATGACACTGGACCATTCTCAGATGACACTGGAACTCTCTCAGATGATACTGCACCACTCTCAGATAACACTGGAACACTTTCAGATGACACTTGACCACTCTCAGCTGACACAGCCCAACTCTCAGATGACACCGGATCACTCTCAGATGACATTGGACCACTTTCATATGACACTGGACATTTCTCAGATGACAATGGACCACACTCAGATGAAACTGGACCACACTGAGATGACACTGGACAACTCTCAGATGACACTGGACCACTCTCAGATGAAACTGCACCACTCTCAGATGACACTGGACCACTCTCAGATGACACTGGACCACTCTCAGATGACACTGGACCACTCTCAGATGTCACTGGACCACTCTCAGATGACACTGGACAACTCTCAGATGACACTGCACCACTCTCAGATGATACTTTACCACTCTCAGATGACACCGGATCACTCTCAGATGACATTGGACCACTTTCAGATGACACTGGAAAACTCTCAGATGACACTGGAAAACACTCAGATGAAACTGGACCACTCTCAGATGACACTGGACCACTCTCACATGACACTGGACCACTCTTAGATGAAACTGGACCAATCTCATATAACACTGCACCATTCTCAGAACACACTTCACCCCTCTCAGATGACACCGTATAACTCTCAGATTACACTGGACTACTCTCAGATGACATTGGACCACTCTCAGATGACACTGCACCACTCTCAGATGACACTGGTCCATACACAGATGACACTGGATCATTCTGAGATGACACTGGACCATTCTCATGTGACACTGCACCACTCTCAGATGATACTGCACCACTCTCAGATGACACTTGACAACTCTCAGATGACACCGGATCTCTCACAGATGACATTGTACCACTTTCAGATGACACTGGACAACTCTCAGATGACACTGGACAACACTCAGATGATACTGGATCACTCTCAGATGACACTGGACCATTCTAACAGACACTAAACAACTCTTAGAAGAAACTGGACCAATATCAGAGGACACTGCACCATTCTCAGATGACACTTCACCACTCTCAGATGACACCGGATAACTCTCAGATGACACTGGACCACTCTCAGATGACACTGCACCACTATCTGATGACACTGGACCACACTCAGATGACACTGGATCATTCTGAGATGACACTGGACCATTCTCATATGACATTGCACCACTCTCAGAAGACACTGGACCACTCTAAGATGACAATGGACAACTCTCAGATGACACTGGTCCACTTTCAGATGACACTTCAACACACTCAGATGACACTGCACCACTCTCAGATGACACTGCACCACTCACAGATGACACTGGACCACTCTCAGATGATACTGCACCACTCTAAGATGACACTGGACCACTCTCAGATGACACTGGACCATTCTCAGATGACACAGGAACTCTCTCAGATGATACTGCACCACTCTCAGATGACACTGGAACACATTCAGGTGACACTTGACCACTCTCAGATGACACAGCACCACTCTCAGATGAAACCGGATCACTCTCAGATAACATTGGACCACTTTCAGATGACACTGGACAACTCTCAGATGACACTTGACCACACTCAGATGAAACTGGACTTCTCTCATATGATTCTGCACCACTCTCATGTGACACTGGACCACTCTCAGATGACACTGGTCCACTCTCAGATGACATTGCACTACTCTAAAATGACACTGGACCACACTCAGATGATACTGGATCACTCTCAGATTACACTAGACCATTCTCAGATGACACTGCACCACTCTCAGATGACATTTGACCATTTTAAGATGACACTGGACCAAACTCAGATAACATTGGATCATTCTCAGATGACACATGCACCACTCTCAGATGACACAAGATCACTCTAAGATGACACTGCACCGCACTCAGATGACACTGGATCACTCTCAGATGACACCGGATCTTTCTCAGATAACATTGTACCACTTTAGGTGACACTGGATAACTCTCAGGTGACACTGGACAACAATCAGATGACATTGGACAAATCTCAGATGACACTGGACCACTCTCAGATGAAACTGCACAACTCTCAGATTAATCTGGACCATTCTCAGATGACACTGGACCATTCTTAGATGAAACTGGACAACTCACAGATGACACTGGAACACTCTCAGATGACACTGGACCACTCTCAGATTAAACTGCACAATTCTCAAATGACACTGGACCACTCTCAGATGACACTGGACCTCTCTCATATGACACTGGACCAATCTCAGATGACATTGCTCCACTCTCAGATGACACTGGATTACTCTAAGAAGAAACTACACCAATCTCAGATGACATTGCACCACCCTCAGATGACTCCAGATCACTCTCAGATGACACTGGACCACCCTCAGATGACGTTGGAACACTCTCAAAAGATATTGCACCACTCTCAGATGACAACGGATCACTCTCAGATGACACTTCCCACACTCAGATGAGACTGGAGCACTCTTAGATGATTCTGCACCATTCTCAGATGACACTGGACCATATTAATATGACACTGGATCATGTCAGATGAAACTAGACCACTCTCAGATGACACTGGATCACTCTCAGATGACACAGGACCACTCTCAGATGACACTGGACCACTCTCAGATGACACTGGACAACTCTCAGATGACACTTCACCATTCTCAGATGACATTGCACCACTCTCAGATGACACTGCACCATTCTCAGATGACACTTGACCACTCTCAGATGACACCGGATCACTCTCAGATGACATTGTACCACTTTCAGATGACACTGGACAACTCTCAGATGACACTGGACAACACTCAGATGAAACTGGACCACTCTCAGATGACACTGGACAATTCTAACATGACACTAGACCACTCTTAGATGAAACTGGACCAATCTCAGAAGACACTGCACCATTCTCAGATGTCACTTCACCACTCTCAGATGACACCGGATAACTCTCAGATTACACTGGACCACCTCAGATGACACTGGACAAATCTCAGAAGACACTGGACCACACTCAGATGACACTGGATCATTCTGAGATGACACTGGACCATTCTCATATGACACTGCACCATTCTCAGAAGACACTGGACCACTCTAAGATGACAATGGACAACTCTCAGATGACACTGGTCCACTTTTAGATGACACTTCACCACCCTCAAATGACACTGCACCACTCTCAGATGACACTGCACCACTCTCAGATGACACTGGACCTCTCTCAGATGATACTGCACCACTCTAAGATTACACTGGACCACTCTCAGATGACACTGGACCATTCTCAGATGACACTGGAACTCTCTCAGATGATACTACACCACTCTCAGATGACACTGGAACACTTTCAGATGACACTTGACCACTCTCAGCTGACACAGCCCAACTCTCAGATGACACCGGATCACTCTCAGATGACATTGGACCACTTTCATATGACACTGGACAATTCTCAGATGACAATGGACAACACTCAGATGAAACTGGACCACACTGAGATGACACTGGACAACTCTCAGATAACACTGGACCACTCTCAGATGAAACTGCACCACTCTCAGATGACACTGGACCACTCTCAGATGACACTGGACCACTCTCAGATGACACTGGACCACTCTCAGATGAAACTGGACCACATTCAGATGACACTGGACCACTCTCAGATGACACTGGACCACTCTCAGATGACACTGGACCACTCTCAGATGACACTGGACAACTCTCAGATGACACTGCACCACTCTCAGATGATACTTTACCACTCTCAGATGACACCGGATCACTCTCAGATGACATTGGACCACTTTCAGATGACACTGGAAAACTCTCAGATGACACTGGAAAACACTCAGATGAAACTGGACCACTCTCAGATGACACTGGACCACTCTCACATGACACTGGACCACTCTTAGATGAAACTGGACCAATCTCAGATAACACTGCAACATTCTCAGAACACACTTCACCCCTCTCAGATGACACCGTATAACACTCAGATTACACTGGACTACTCTCAGATGACATTGGACCATTCTCAGATGACACTGCACCACTCTCAGATGACACTGGACCACCTCAGATGACACTGGACAAATCTCAGAAGACACTGGACCACACTCAGATGACACTGGATCATTCTGAGATGACACTGGACCATTCTCATATGACACTGCACCATTCTCAGAAGACACTGGACCACTCTAAGATGACAATGGACAACTCTCAGATGACACTGGTCCACTTTCAGAGGACACTTCACCACCCTCAGATGACACTGCACCACTCTCAGATGACACTGCACCACTCTCAGATGACACTGGACCTCTCTCAGATGATACTGCACCACTCTAAGATGACACTGGACCACTCTCAGATGACACTGGACCATTCTCAGATGACACTGGAACTCTCTCAGATGATACTACACCACTCTCAGATGACACTGGAACACTTTCAGATGACACTTGACCACTCTCAGCTGACACAGCCCAACTCTCAGATGACACCGGATCACTCTCAGATGACATTGGACCACTTTCATATGACACTGGACAATTCTCAGATGACAATGGATAACACTCAGATGAAACTGGACCACACTAAGATGACACTGGATAACTCTCAGATGACACTGGACCACTCTCAGATGAAACTGCACCACTCTCAGATGACACTGGACCACTCTCAGATGACACTGGACCACTCTCAGATGACACTGGACCACTCTCAGATGAAACTGGACCACATTCAGATGACACTGGACCACTCTCAGATGACACTGGACCACTCTCAGATGACACTGGACCACTCTCAGATGACACTGGACCACTCTCAGATGACACTTGACCACTCTCAGATGACACTGGACCACTCTCAGATGACACTGGACCACTCTCAGATGACACTGGACAACTCTCAGATGACACTGCACCACTCTCAGATGATACTTTACCACTCTCAGATGACACCGGATCACTCTCAGATGACATTGGACCACTTTCAGATGACACTGGAAAACTCTCAGATGACACTGGAAAACACTCAGATGAAACTGGACCACTCTCAGATGACACTGGACCACTCTCACATGACACTGGACCACTCTTAGATGAAACTGGACCAATCTCAGATAACACTGCAACATTCTCAGAACACACTTCACCCCTCTCAGATGACACCGTATAACACTCAGATTACACTGGACTACTCTCAGATGACATTGGACCACTCTCAGATGACACTGCACCACTCTCAGATGACACTTGTCCATACTCAGATGACACTGGATCATTCTCAGATGACACTGGACCATTCTCATGTGACACTGCACCACTCTCAGAGGACACTGGACCATTCTAAGATGACACTGCACCACTCTCAGATGACACTGGACCCCACTAAGATGACACTACACCACTCTCAGATTACACTGGACCACTCCCAGATGACACTGGACCACTCTCAGATGACACAGCACCACTCTCAGATGACAATGGACCACTCTCAGATGACACCGGATCACTCTCAGAAGACATTGGACACTTACAGATGACACTGGACAACTCTCTGATGACACTGGACGACACTCAGATGAAACTGAACCACACTCAGATGACACTGGAACACTCTCAGATGACACTGGACCACTCTCAGATTAAACTGCACAATTCTCAAATGACACTGGACCACTCTCAGATGACACTATACCTATCTCAGATGACACTGGACCACTCTCTGACGACACTGCACAACTCTCAGATGACACTTGACCATTCTCAGATGACACCGGATCACTCTCAATTGACATTGGACCACTTTCAGATGACACTGGACAACACTCAGATGAAACTGGACTACTCTCAGATGACACTGGACCACTCTCACATAACACTGGACCAATCTTGATGAAACTGGACCAATCTCATATGACACTGCACCATTCTCATATGACACTTCACCACTCTCAGATGACACCGTATTAATCTCAAATTACACTGGACCACTCTCAGATGACACCGAACCACTCTCAGATGACACTGCACCACTGTCAGATGAAACTGCACCACTCTCAGATCACACTGGACCAATCTCAGAAAACACTGGAACACTCTCAGATGACACTGCACCACTCTCAGATGACACTGGACCACCTCAGATGACACTGGACAAATCTCAGATGACACTGGACCACACTCAGATGACACTGGATCATTCTGAGATGACACTGGACCATTCTCATATGACACTGCACCATTCTCAGAAGACACTGGACCACTCTAAGATGACAATGGACCACTCTCAGATGACACTGGACCACTCTCAGATGACACTGGACAACTCTCAGATGACACTGCACCACTCTCAGATGACACTGCACCACTCTCAGATGACACTGGACCTCTCTCAGATGATACTGCACCACTCTAAGATGACACTGGACCACTCTCAGATGACACTGGACCATTCTCAGATGACACTGGAACTCTCTCAGATGATACTACACCACTCTCAGATGACACTGGAACACTTTCAGATGACACTTGACCACTCTCAGCTGACACAGCCCAACTCTCAGATGACACCGGATCACTCTCAGATGACATTGGACCACTTTCATATGACACTGGACAATTCTCAGATGACAATGGATAACACTCAGATGAAACTGGACCACACTAAGATGACACTGGATAACTCTCAGATGACACTGGACCACTCTCAGATGAAACTGCACCACTCTCAGATGACACTGGACCACTCTCAGATGACACTGGACCACTCTCAGATGACACTGGACCACTCTCAGATGAAACTGGACCACATTCAGATGACATTGGACCACTCTCAGATGACACTGGACCACTCTCAGATGACACTGGACCACTCTCAGATGACACTGGACAACTCTCAGATGACACTGCACCACTGTCAGATGATACTTTACCACTCTCACATGACACCGGATCACTCTCAGATGACATTGGACCACTTTCAGATGACACTGGAAAACTCTCAGATGACACTGGAAAACACTCAGATGAAACTGGACCACTCTCAGATGACACTGGACCACTCTCACATGACACTGGACCACTCTTAGATGAAACTGGACCAATCTCAGATAACACTGCAACATTCTCAGAACACACTTCACCCCTCTCAGATGACACCGTATAACACTCAGATTACACTGGACTACTCTCAGATGATATTGGACCACTCTCAGATGACACTGCACCACTCTCAGATGACACTTGTCCATACTCAGATGACACTGGATCATTCTCAGATGACACTGGACCATTCTCATGTGACACTGCACCACTCTCAGAGGACACTGGACCACTCTAAGATGACACTGCACCACTCTCAGAAGACACTGGACCCCACTAAGATGACACTACACCACTCTCAGATTACACTGGACCACTCCCAGATGACACTGGACCACTCTCAGATGACACAGCACCACTCTCAGATGACAATGGACCACTCTCAGATGACACCGGATCACTCTCAGAAGACATTGGACACTTACAGATGACACTGGACAACTCTCTGATGACACTGGACGACATTCAGATGAAACTGAACCACACTCAGATGACACTGGAACACTCTCAGATGACACTGGACCACTCTCAGATTAAACTGCACAATTCTCAAATGACACTGGACCACTCTCAGATGACACTATACCTCTCTCAGATGACACTGGACCACTCTCTGACGACACTGCACAACTCTCAGATGACACTTGACCATTCTCAGATGACACCGGATCACTCTCAATTGACATTGGACCACTTTCAGATGACACTGGACAACACTCAGATGAAACTGGACTACTCTCAGATGACACTGGACCACTCTCACATAACACTGGACCAATCTTGATGAAACTGGACCAATCTCATATGACACTGCACCATTCTCATATGACACTTCACCACTCTCAGATGACACCGTATTAATCTCAAATTACACTGGACCACTCTCAGATGACACCGAACCACTCTCAGATGACACTGCACCACTGTCAGATGAAACTGCACCACTCTCAGATCACACTGGACCAATCTCAGAAAACACTGGAACACTCTCAGATGACACTGGACCACTCTCAGATGACACTGGAGCACTCTCAGATGACACTGGATCACTCTCAGATGACACAGCATCACTCTTAGATGACACTTGACCACTCTCAGATGACACCGGATCTCTCTCAAATGACTTTGGACCACTTTCAGGTGACACAGGACAACTCTCAGATGACACTGGACAACACTCAGATGAAACTGGACCACTCTCAGATTACACTTGACACTCTCAGATGACACTGGACCACTCTTAGATTAAACTGGACCAATCACAGATGACACTACACCACTCTCAGATGACACCGGATAACTCTTAGATTACAGTGGACAAGTCTAAGATGACACTTGACCATTCTCAGATGACACTGCACCATTCTCAGATGACACTGGACCACACTCAGATGACACTGGATCATTCTCAGATGACACTGGACCATTCTCATATGACACTGCACCACTCTCAGAGGACACGGGACCACTCTAAGATGACAATGGACCACTATCAGATGACATTGGACCACCTTAAGATGACACTTCACCACCCTCAGATGACACTGGACACTCTCAGATGACACTGCACTACTCTCAGATGACACTGGACCACACTAAGATGTCACTGGATCACTCTCAGATGACACTGTGCCATTCTCAGATGAAACTGCACCACTCTCAGATGACACTGGACCACTCTAATATGACATTGGACCATTCTGAGATGACACTGAACCATTCTCAGATGACACTTGACCACTCTTAGATGACACCGGATAACTCTTAGATGACATTGGACCACTTTCAGATGGCACTGGACAACTCTCAGATGACACTGGACAACACTCAGATGAAACTGGACCACTCTCAGACAACACTGGACCACTCTCACATGACACTGGACCAATCTTAGATGAAACCGGACCAATCTCAGATGACACTGCACCATTCTCAGATGACACTTCACCACTCTCAGATGATACCGGATAACTCTCATATTACACTGGACCACTCTCAGATGACACTTGACCACTCTCAGATGACACTGCAGCACTCTCAGATGACACTGGACCACACTCAGATGACACTGAATCATTCTCAGATGACACTGGGCCATTTTCATATAACACTTCACCACTCTCAGAGGACACTGGATCACTCTAATATGAAAATGGACAACTCTCAGATGACACTGGTCCACTTTCAGATGACGCTTCATCACACTCAGATGACACTGCACCACTCTCAGATACACTGCACCAATCTCAGATGACACTGAACCATTCTCAGATGTTACTGCACCACTCTCAGATGAAACTTGACCATTCTCAGATGACATGTACCATTCTCAGATGAAACTGGCCCTCTCTCAGATGATACTAAACCACTCTCAGATGACACTGGACCACTCTCAGATGACACTGGACCACTCTAAGATGACACAGCACCACTCTCAGATGACACCGGATCATTCTCAGATGACATTGGACCATATTCAGATGACATTGGACAACTCTCAGATGACACTGGACCACACTCAGATGAAACTGGACCAAACTGAGATGACACTGGACCAATCTCAAATGACACTGGACCACTCTCAGGTGAAACTGGACCACACTGAGATTACAATGGACCACTCTCAGATGACACTGGACCAAACTCAGATGAAACTGGATACACTGAGATGACACTGGACCACTCTCAGATGACACTGGACCATTCTCAGGTGAAACTGCACCACTCTCACATGACACTGGACCACTTTCAGATGACACTGGACCAATCTCAGATGTCACAGGACCTTTCTCAGATGACACTGGACCACTCTCAGATGACACTGGAACACTCTCAGATGGTCAATACTCAGATGACACTGGATCATTCTGAGATGACACTGGACCATTCTCATGTGACACTGCACCACTCTCAGAGGACACTGGACCACTCTAAGATGACAATGGACCACTCTCAGATAACACTGGTCCATTTTCAGATGACACTTCACCACCCTCAGATGACACTGCACCACTCTAAGATGACACTGCACCACTCTCAGATGACTCTGGACCTCTCTCAGATATTACTGCACCACTCTCAGATGACACTGGACAACTTTCAGATGACACTGGACCACTCTCAGATGACACTGGACCACTCTCAGATGACACTGGACCAATCTCAGATGAAACTGGACCACATTCAGATGACACTGAACCACTCTCAGATGACACTGGACCACTCTTAGATGACACTGGACCACTCTCAGATGACACTGGACAACTCTCAGATGTCACTGCACCACTCTCAGATGATACTTTACCACTCTCAGATGACACCGGATCACTCTCAGATGACATTGGACCACTTTCAGATGACACTGGAAAACTCTCAGATGACACTGGAAAACACTCAGATGAAACTGGACCACTCTCAGATGACACTGGACCACTCTCACATGACACTGGACCACTCTTAGATGAAACTGGACCAATCTCAGATAACACTGCACCATTCTCAGAACACACTTCACCCCTCTCAGATGACACCGTATAACTCTCAGATTACACTGGACTACTCTCAGATGATATTGGACCACTCTCAGATGACACTGCACCACTCTCAGATGACACTGGTCCATACTCAGATGACACTGGATCATTCTGAGATGACACTTGACCATTCTCATGTGACACTGCAACACTCTCAGAGGACACTGGACCACTCTAAGATGACACTGCACCACTCTCAGATGACACTGGACCCCACTAAGATGACACTACACCATTCTCAGATGACACTGGACCACTCTCAGATGACACTGGACCATTCTCAGATGACACAGCACCACTCTCAGATGACAATGGACCACTCTCAGATGACACCGGATCACTCTCAGAAGACATTGGACACTTTTCAGATGACACTGGACAACCCTCTGATGACACTGGACGACACTCAGATGAAACTTAACCACACTCAGATGACACTGGACCACTCTTAGATGACACTGGACCACTCTCAGATGAAACTGGACCACATTCAGATGACACTGGACCACTCTCAGATGACACTGGACCACTCTTAGATGACACTGGACCACTCTCAGATGACACTGGACAACTCTCAGATGACACTGCACCACTCTCAGATGATACTTTACCACTCTCAGATGACACCGGATCACTCTCAGATGACATTGGACCACTTTCAGATGACACTGGAAAACTCTCAGATGACACTGGAAAACACTCAGATGAAACTTGACCACTGTCAGATGACACTGGACCACTCTCACATGACACTGAACCACTCTTAGATGAAACTGGACCAATCTCAGATAACACTGCACCATTCTCAGAACACACTTCACCCCTCTCAGATGACACCGTATAACTCTCAGATTACACTGGACTACTCTCAGATGACATTGGACCACTCTCAGATGACACTGCACCACTCTCAGATGACACTGGTCCATACTCAGATGACACTGGATCATTCTGAGATGACACTTGACCATTCCCATGTGACACTGCACCACTCTCAGAGGACACTGGACCACTCTAAGATGACACTGCACCACTCTCAGATGACACTGGACCCCACTAAGATGACACTACACCACTCTCAGATGACACTGGACCACTCTCAGATGACACTGGACCATTCTCAGATGACACAGCACCACTCTCAGATGACAATGGACCACTCTCAGATGACACCGGATCACTCTCAGAAGACATTGGACACTTTTCAGATGACACTGGACAACTCTCTGATGACACTGGACGACACTCAGATGAAACTTAACCACACTCAGATGACACTGGAACACTCTCAGATGACACTGGACCACTCTCAGATTAAACTGCACAATTCTCAAATGACACTGGACCACTCTCAGATGACACTGGACCTCTCTCATATGACACTGGACCACTCTCTGACGACACTGCACAACTCTCAGATGACACTTAACCATTCTCATATGACACCGGATCACTCTCAATTGACATTGGACCACTTTCAGATGACACTGGACAACACTCAGATGAAACTGGACTACTCTCAGATGACACTGGACCACTCTCACATAACACTGGACCAATCTTGATGAAACTGGACCAATCTCATATGACACTGCACCATTCTCAGATGACACTTCACCACTTTCAGATGACACAGTATTAATCTCAAATTACACTGGACCACTCTCAGATGACACCGAACCACTCTCAGATGACACTGCACCACTCTCAGATGACACTGGACCATACTCTAATGACACTGGATCATTCTGAGATGACACTGGACCATTTTCATATGACACTGCACCATTCTAAGATGACACTGCACCACTCTCAGATGACACTGGACCCCACTAAGATGACACTACACCACTCTCAGATTACACTGGACCACTCCCAGATGACACTGGACCACTCTCAGATGATACAGCACCACTCTCAGATGACAATGGACCACTCTCAGATGACACCGGATCACTCTCAGAAGATATTGGACACTTACAGGTGACACTGGACAACTCTCTGATGACACTGGACGACACTCAGATGAAACTGAACCACACTCAGATGACACTGGAACACTCTCAGATGACACTAAACCACTCTCAGATTAAACTGCACAATTCTCAAATGACACTGGACCACTCTCAGATGACACTGGACCTCTCTCAGATGACACTGGACCACTCTCTGACGACACTGCACAACTCTCAGATGACACTTGACCATTCTCAGATGACACCGGATCACTCTCAATTGACATTGGACCACTTTCAGATGACACTGGACAACACTCAGATGAAACTGGACTACTCTCAGATGACACTGGACCACTCTCACATAACACTGGACCAATCTTGATGAAACTGGACCAATCTCATATGACACTGCACCATTCTCATATGACACTTCACCACTCTCAGATGACACCGTATTAATCTCAAATTACACTGGACCACTCTCAGATGACACCGAACTACTCTCAGATGACACTGCACCACTCTCAGATGAAACTGCACCACTCTCAGATCACACTGGACCACTCTCAGAAAACACTGGAACACTCTCAGATGACACTGGACCACTCTCAGATGACACTGGACCACTCTCAGATGACACTGGATCACTCTCAGATGACACAGCATCACTCTCAGATGACACTTGACCACTCTCAGATGACACCGGATCTCTCTCAAATGACTTTGGACCACTTTCAGGTGACACAGGACAACTCTCAGATGACACTGGACAACACTCAGATGAAACTGGACCACTCTCAGATTACACTTGACACTCTCAGATGACACTGGACCACTCTTAGATTAAACTGGACCAATCACAGATGACACTACACCACTCTCAGATGACACCAGATGACTCTTAGATTACAGTGGACAAGTCTAAGATGACACTTGACCATTCTCAGATGACACTGCACCATTCTCAGATGACACTGGACCACACTCAGATGACACTGGATCATTCTCAGATGACACTGGACCATTCTCATATGACACTGCACCACTCTCAGAGGACACGGGACCACTCTAAGATGACAATGGACCACTCTAAGATGACATTGGACCACCTTCAGATGACACTTCACCACCCTCAGATGACACTGGACACTCTCAGATGAATCTGCACTACTCTCAGATGACACTGGACCACACTAAGATGTCACTGGATCACTCTCAGATGACACTGTACCATTCTCAGATGAAACTGCACCACTCTCAGATGACACTGGACCACTCTAATATGGCATTGGACCATTCTGAGATGACACAGAACCACTCTCAAATGACACTTGACCACTCTTAGATGACACCGGATCACTCTCAGATGACATTGGACCACTTTCAGATGGCACTGGACAACTCTCAGATGACACTGGACAACACTCAGATGAAACTGGACCACTCTCAGATAACACTGGACCACTCTCACATGACACTGGACCAATCTTAGATGAAACCGGACCAATCTCAGATGACACTGCACCATTCTCAGATGACACTTCACCACTCTCAGATGACACCGGATAACTCTCATATTACACTGGACCACTCTCAGATGACACTGGACCAATCTCAAATGACACTGGACCACTCTCAGGTGAAACTGGACCACACTGAGATTACAATGGACAACTCTCAGATGACACTGGACCAAACTCAGATGAAACTGGACCACACTGAGATGACACCTGACCACTCTCAGATGACACTGGACCATTCTCAGGTGAAACTGCACCACTCTCAGATGACACTGGACCACTTTCAGATGACACTGGACCACTCTCAGATGTCACAGGACCTTTCTCAGATGACACTGGACCACTCTCAGATGACACTGGACCACTCTTAGATGACACTGGACCACTCTCAGATGACACTGGACAACTCTCAGATGACACTGCACCACTCTCAGATGATACTTTACCACTCTCAGATGACACCGGATCACTCTCAGATGACATTGGACCACTTTCAGATGACACTGGAAAACTTTCAGATGACACTGGAAAACACTCAGATGAAACTGGACCACTCTCAGATGACACTGAACCACTCTCACATGACACTGGACCACTCTTAGATGAAACTGGACCAATCTCAGATAACACTGCACCATTCTCAGAACACACTTCACCCCTCTCAGATAACACCGTATAACTCTCAGATTACACTGGACTACTCTCAGATGACATTGGACCACTCTCAGATGACACTGCACCACTCTCAGATGACACTGGTCCATACTCAGATGACACTGGATCATTCTGAGATGACACTTGACCATTCTCATGTGACACTGCACCACTCTCAGAGGACACTGGACCACTCTAAGATGACACTGCACCACTCTCAGATGACACTGGACCCCACTAAGATGACACTACACCACTCTCAGATGACACTGGACCACTCTCAGATGACACTGGACCATTCTCAGATGACACAGCACCACTCTCAGATGACAATGGACCACTCTCAGATGACACCGGATCACTCTCAGAAGACATTGGACACTTTTCAGATGACACTGGACAACTCTCTGATGACACTGGACGACACTCAGATGAAACTTAACCACACTCAGATGACACTGGAACACTCTCAGATGACACTGGACCACTCTCAGATTAAACTGCACAATTCTCAAATGACACTGGACCACTCTCAGATGACACTGGACCTCTCTCATATGACACTGGACCACTCTCTGACGACACTGCACAACTCTCAGATGACACTTGACCATTCTCATATGACACCGGATCACTCTCAATTGACATTGGACCACTTTCAGATGACACTGGACAACACTCAGATGAAACTGGACTACTCTCAGATGACACTGGACCACTCTCACATAACACTAGACCAATCTTGATGAAACTGGACCAATCTCATATGACACTGCACCATTCTCAGATGACACTTCACCACTCTCAGATGACACAGTATTAATCTCAAATTACACTGGACCACTCTCAGATGACACCGAACCACTCTCAGATGACACTGCACCACTCTCAGATGACACTGGACCATACTCTAATGACACTGGATCATTCTGAGATGACACTGGACCATTTTCATATGACACTGCACCATTCTAAGATGACACTGCACCACTCTCAGATGACACTGGACCCCACTAAGATGACACTACACCACTCTCAGATTACACTGGACCACTCCCAGATGACACTGGACCACTCTCAGATGACACAGCACCACTCTCAGATGACAATGGACCACTCTCAGATGACACCGGATCACTCTCAGAAGATATTGGTCACTTACAGATGACACTGGACAACTCTCTGATGACACTGGACGACACTCAGATTAAACTGAACCACACTCAGATGACACTGGAACACTCTCAGATGACACTGGACCACTCTCAGATGACACTTTACCACTCTCAGATGACACCGGATCACTCTCAGATGACATTGGACCACTTTCAGATGACACTGGAAAACTCTCAGATGACACTGGAAAACACTCAGATGAAACTGGACCACTCTCAGATGACACTGGACCACTCTCACATGACACTGGACCACTCTTAGATGAAACTGGACCAATCTCAGATAACACTGCACCATTCTCAGAACACACTTCACCCCTCTCAGATGACACCGTATACCTCTCAGATTACACTGGACTACTCTCAGATGACATTGGACCACTCTCAGATGACACTGCACCACTCTCAGATGACACTGGTCCATACTCAGATGACACTGGATCATTCTGAGATGACACTTGACCATTCTCATGTGACACTGCACCACTCTCAGAGGACACTGGACCACTCTAAGATGACACTGCACCACTCTCAGATGACACTGGACCCCACTAAGATGACACTACACCACTCTCAGATGACACTGGACCATTCTCAGATGACACTGGACCATTCTCAGATGACACAGCACCACTCTCAAATGACAATGGACCACTCTCAGATGACACCGGATCACTCTCAGAAGACATTGGACACTTTTCAGATGACACTGGACAACTCTCTGATGACACTGGACGACACTCAGATGAAACTTAACCACACTCAGATGACACTGGAACACTCTCAGATGACACTGGACCACTCTCAGATTAAACTGCACAATTCTCAAATGACACTGGACCACTCTCAGATGACACTGGACCTCTCTCATATGACACTGGACCACTCTCTGACGACACTTGACCATTCTCATATGACACCGGATCACTCTCAATTGACATTGGACCACTTTCAGATGACACTGGACAACACTCAGATGAAACTGGACTACTCTCAGATGACACTGGACCACTCTCACATAACACTGGACCAATCTTGATGAAACTGGACCAATCTCATATGACACTGCACCATTCTCAGATGACACTTCACCACTCTCAGATGACACAGTATTAATCTCAAATTACACTGGACCACTCTCAGATGACACCGAACCACTTTCAGATGACACTGCACCACTCTCAGATGACACTGGACCATACTCTAATGACACTGGATCATTCTGAGATGACACTGGACCATTTTCATATGACACTGCACCATTCTAAGATGACACTGCACCACTCTCAGATGACACTGGACCCCACTAAGATGACACTACAACACTCTCAGATTACACTGGACCACTCCCAGATGACACTGGACCACTCTCAGATGACACAGCACCACTCTCAGATGACAATGGACCACTCTCAGATGACACCGGATCACTCTCAGAAGATATTGGACACTTACAGATGACACTGGACAACTCTCTGATGACACTGGACGACACTCAGATGAAACTGAACCACACTCAGATGACACTGGAACACTCTCAGATGACACTGGACCACTCTCAGATTAAACTGCACAATTCTCAAATGACACTGGACCACTCTCAGATGACACTGGACCTCTCTCAGATGACACTGGACCAATCTCTGACGACACTGCTCAACTCTCAGATGACACTTGACCATTCTCAGATGACACCGGATCACTCTCAATTGACATTGGACCACTTTCAGATGACACTGGACAACACTCAGATGAAACTGGACTACTCTCAGATGACACTGGACCACTCTCACATAACACTGGACCAATCTTGATGAAACTGGACCAATCTCATATGACACTGCACCATTCTCATATGACACTTCACCACTCTCAGATGACACCGTATTAATCTCAAATTACACTGGACCACTCTCAGATGACACCGAACCACTCTCAGATGACACTGCACCACTCTCAGATGAAACTGCACCACTCTCAGATCACACTGGACCACTCTCAGAAAACACTGGAACACTCTCAGATGACACTGGACCACTCTCAGATGACACTGGACCACTCTCAGATGACACTGGATCACTCTCAGATGACACAGCATCACTCTCAGATGACACTTGACCACTCTCAGATGACACCGGATCTCTCTCAAATGACTTTGGACCACTTTCAGGTGACACAGGACAACTCTCAGATGACACTGGACAACACTCAGATGAAACTGGACCACTCTCAGATTACACTTGACACTCTCAGATGACACTGGACCACTCTTAGATTAAACTGGACCAATCACAGATGACACTACACCACTCTCAGATGACACCAGATAACTCTTAGATTACAGTGGACAAGTCTAAGATGACACTTGACCATTCTCAGATGACACTGCACCATTCTCAGATGACACTGGACCACACTCAGATGACACTGGATCATTCTCAGATGACACTGGACCATTCTCATATGACACTGCACCACTCTCAGAGGACACGGGACCACTCTAAGATGACAATGGACCACTCTAAGATGACATTGGACCACCTTCAGATGACACTTCACCACCCTCAGATGACACTGGACACTCTCAGATGACACTGCACTACTCTCAGATGACACTGGACCACACTAAGATGTCACTGGATCACTCTCAGATGACACTGTACCATTCTCAGATGAAACTGCACCACTCTCAGATGACACTGGACCACTCTAATATGACATTGGACCATTCTGAGATGACACAGAACCACTCTCAAATGACACTTGACCACTCTTAGATGACACCGGATCACTCTCAGATGACATTGGACCACTTTCAGTTGGCACTGGACAACTCTCAGATGACACTGGACAACACTCAGATGAAACTGGACCACTCTCAGATAACACTGGACCACTCTCACATGACACTGGACCAATCTTAGATGAAACCGGACCAATCTCAGATGACACTGCACCATTCTCAGATGACACTTCACCACTCTCAGATGACACCGGATAACTCTCATATTACACTGGACCACTCTCAGATGACACTTGATCACTCTCAGATGACACTGCAGCACTCTCAGATGACACTGGACCACACTCAGATGACACTGGATCATTCTCAGATGACACTGGACCATTTTCATATAACACTTCACCACTCTCAGAGGACACTGGACCACTCAAAGATGACAATGGACAACTCTCAGATGACACTGGTCCACTTTCAGATGACGCTTCATCACACTCAGATGACACTGCACCACTCTCAGATACACTGCACCAATCTCAGATGACACTGAACCATTCTCAGATGTTACTGCACCACTCTCAGATGACACTGGACTATTCTCAGATAACATGTACCATTCTCAGATGAAACTGGCCCTCTCTCAGATGATACTAAACCACTCTCAGATGACACTGGACCATTCTCAGATGACACTGGACCACTCTAAGATGACACAGCACCACTCTCAGATGACACCGGATCATTTTCAGATGACATTGGACCATACTCAGATGACACTGGACAACTCTCAGATGACACTGAACCACACTCAGATGAAACTGGACCAAACTGAGATGACACTGGACCAATCTCAAATGACACTGGACCACTCTCAGGTGAAACTGGACCACACTGAGATTACAATGGACCACTCTCAGATGACACTGGACCAAACTCAGATGAAACTGGACCACACTGAGATGACACTGGACCACTCTCAGATGACACTGGACCATTCTCAGGTGAAAGTGCACCACTCTCAGATGACACTGGACCACTTTCAGATGACACTGGACCACTCTCAGATGTCACAGGACCTTTCTCAGATGACACTGGACCACTCTCAGATGACACTGGAACACTCTCAGATGGTCCATACTCAGATGACACTGGATCATTCTGAGATGACACTGGACCATTCTCATGTGACACTGCACCACTCTCAGAGGACACTGGACCACTCTAAGATGACAATGGACCACTCTCAGATAACACTGGTCCATTTTCAGATGACACTTCACCACCCTCAGATTACGCTGCACAACTCTAAGATGACACTGCCCCACTCTCAGATGACTCTGGACCTCTCTCAGATATTACTGCACCACTCTCAGATGACACTGGACAACTTTCAGATGACACTGGACCACTCTCAGATGACACTGGACCACTCTCAGATGACACTGGACCACTCTCAGATGAAACTGGACCACATTCAGATGACACTGCACCACTCTCAGATGACACTGGACCACTCTCAGATGACACTGGACCACTCTCAGATGACACTGGACAACTCTCAGATGACACTGCACCACTCTCAGATGATACTTTACCACTCTCAGATGACACCGGATCACTCTCTGATGACATTGGACCACTTTCAGATGACATTGGAAAACTCTCAGATGACACTGGAAAACACTCAGATGAAACTGGACCACTCTCAGATGACACTGGACCACTCTCACATGACACTGGACCACTCTTAGATGAAACTGGACCAATCTCAGATAACACTGCACCATTCTCAGAACACACTTCACCACTCTCAGATGACACCGTATAACTCTCAGATTACACTGGACTACTCTCAGATGACATTGGACCACTCTCAGATGACACTGCACCACTCTCAGATGACACTGGTCCATACTCAGATGACACTGGATCATTCTGAGATGACACTTGACCATTCTCATGTGACACTGCACCACTCTCAGAGGACACTGGACCACTCTAAGATGACACTGCACCACTCTCAGATGACACTGGACCCAACTAAGATGACACTACACCACTCTCAGATGACACTGGACCACTCTCAGATGACACTGGACCATTCTCAGATGACACAGCACCACTCTCAGATGACAATGGACCACTCTCAGATGACACCGGATCAATCTCAGAAGACATTGGACACTTTTCAGATGACACTGGACAACTCTCTGATGACACTGGACGACACTCAGATGAAACTTAACCACACTCAGATGACACTGGAACACTCTCAGATGACACTGGACCACTCTCAGATTAAACTGCACAATTCTCAAATGACACTGGACCACTCTCAGATGACACTGGACCTCTCTCATATGACACTGGACCACTCTCTGACGACACTGCACAACTCTCAGATGACACTTGACCATTCTCATATGACACCGGATCACTCTCAATTGACATTGGACCACTTTCAGATGACACTGGACAACACTCAGATGAAACTGGACTACTCTCAGATGACACTGGACCACTCTCACATAACACTGGACCAATCTTGATGAAACTGGACCAATCTCATATGACACTGCACCATTCTCAGATGAGACTTCACCACTCTCAGATGACACAGTATTAATCTCAAATTACACTGGACCACTCTCAGATGACACCGAACCACTCTCAGATGACACTGCACCACTCTCAGATGACACTGGACCATACTCTAATGACACTGGATCATTCTGAGATGACACTGGACCATTTTCATATGACACTGCACCATTCTCAGAGGACACTGGACCACTCTAAGATTACAATGGAACACTCTCAGATAAAAATGGTCCACTTTCAGATGACACTTCACCACCCTCAGATGACACTGCACCATTCTCAGATGACACTGCACCACTCTCAGATGACACTGGAGATCTCTCAGATGATACTGCAGCACTCTCAGATGACACTGGACCACTCTCAGATGACACTGGACCACTCTCCGATGACACTGGACCACTCTCAGATGACACTGGACCACTCTCAGATGACACTGGACCACTCTCAGATGACACAGCACCACTCTTAGATGACACCGGATCACTCTCAGATGACATTGGACCACTTTCAGATGACACTTGACAATTCTCAGATGACACAGGACCACACTAAGATGAAACTGGACCACACTGAGATGACACTGGAGCACTCTCAGATGACACTGGAGCACTCTCAGATAACACTGCACAACTCTCAGATGACACTGGACCACTCTCAGAAAACACTGGAACACTCTCAGATGACACCGGACCACTCTCAGATGACAATGGACCACTCTCAGATGACACTGGATCACTCTCAGATGACACAGCATCACTCTCAGATGACACTTGACCACTCTCAGATGACACCGGATCTCTCTCAAATGACATTGGACCACTTTCAGGTGACACAAGACATCTCTCAGATGACACTGGACAACACTCAGATGAAACTGGACCACTCTCATTTTACACTTGACACTCTCAGATGACACTGGACCACTCTTAGATTAAACTGGACCAATCACAGATGAAACTACACCACTCTCAGATGACACTTCACCACTCTCAGACGACACCGGATAACTCTTAGATTACAGTGGACAAGTCTAAGATGACACTTGACCATTCTCAGATGACACTGCACCATTCTCAGATGACATTGGACCACACTCAGATGACACTGGATCATTCTCAGATGACACTGGACCATTCTCATATGACACTGCACCACTCTCAGAGGACACGGTACCACTCTAAGATGACAATGGACCACTCTCAGATGACATTGGACCACCTTCAGATGACACTTCACCACCCTCAGATGACACTGGACACTCTCAGATGACACTGCACTACTCTCAGATGACACTGGACCACACTAAGATGTCACTGGATCACTCTCAGATGACACTGGACCACTCTAAGATGACATTGGACCATTCTGAGATGACACTGAACCACTCTCAGATGACACTTGACCACTCTTAGATGACACCGGATCACTCTCAGATGACATTGGACCACTTTCAGATGGCACTGGACAACTCTCAGATGACACTGAACAACACTCAGATGAAACTGGACCCCTCTCAGATAACACTGGACCACTCTCACATGACACTGGACCAATCTTAGATGAAACCGGACCAATCTCAGATGATACTGCACCATTCTCAGATGACACTTCACCACTCTCAGATGACACCGGATAACTCTCATATTACACTGGACCACTCTCAGATGAAACTTGACCACTCTCAGATGACACTGCACCACTCTCAGATGGCACTGGACCACACTCAGATGACACTGGATCATTCTCAGATGACACTGGACCATTTTCATATGACACTGCACCACTCTCAGAGGACACTGGAGCACTCTAAGATGACAATGGACAACTCTCAGATGACACTGTTCCACTTTCAGATGACCCTTCACCAAACTCAGATGACACTGCACCAATCTCAGATACACTGCACCAATCTCAGATGACACTGAACCATTCTCAGATGTTACTGCACCACTCTCAGATGACACTGGACCATTCTCAGATGACATGTACCATTCTCAGATGAAACTGGCCCTCTCTCAGATGATACCAAACCACTCTCAGATGACAGTGGACCACTATCAGATGACACTGGACCAAACTCAGATGAAACTGGACCACACTGAGATGACACTGGACCACTCTCAGATGACACTGGACCATTCTCAGGTGAAACTGCACCACTCTCAGATGACACTGGACCACTTTCAGATGACACTGGACCAATCTCAGATGTCACAGGACCTATATCAGATGACACTGGACCACTCTCAGATGACACTGGAACACTCTCAGATGGTCCATACTCAGATGACACTGGATCATTCTGAGATGACACTGGACCATTCTCATGTGACACTGCACCACTCTCAGAGGACACTGGACCACTCTAAGATGACAATGGATCACTCTCAGATAACACTGGTCCATTTTCAGATGACACTTCAACACCCTCAGATGACACTGCACCACTCTAAGATGACACTGCACCACTCTCAGATGACTCTGGACCTCTCTCAGATATTACTGCACCACTCTCAGATGACACTTGACAACTTTCAGATGACACTGGACCATTCTCAGGTGACACTGGACCCCTCTCAGATGATACTGCACCATTCTCAGATGACACTGGACCATTCTCAGATGACACTGGACCACTCTCAGATGACACAGCACCACTCTCAGATGACATTGGATCACTCTCAGATGACATTGGACCACTTTCAGATAACACTGGACAACTCTCAGATGACACTGGACCACTCTCAGATGACACTGGACCATGCTCAGATGACACTGGACCATTCTAAGATGACACTGGACCACTCTCAGATGACACTGGACCACACTCAGATGACACTGGACCACTCTCAGATGACACAGCACCACTCTCAGATGACACTTGACCACTCTCAGATGACACCGGATCACTCTCAAATGACATTGGACCACTTTCAGATGACACAGGACAACACTCAGATGACACTGATCAACACTCAGATGAAACTGGACCACTCTCAGATTACACTTTACACTGTCAGATGACACTGGACCATTCTTAGATTAAACTGGACCAATCACAGATGACAATGCATCACTCTCAGATAACACTTCACCACTCTCAGATGACACCGGATAACTCTAAGATTACCTTGGACTACTCTAAGAACACACTGGACCATTCTCAGATGCCACTGTACCACTCTCAGATGACACTGGACCACACTCAGATGACACTGGATCATTCTCAGATGACCTTGGACCATTCACATATGACACTCTACCACTCTCAGAGTACACTGGACCAATCTAAGATGACAATGGACCACTCTCAGATGACATTGGACCACCTTCAGATGACACTTCACCACCATCAGATGACACTGGACACTCTCAGATGACACTGATATACTCTCAGATGACACTGGACCACTCTCACATGAAACTGCACAACTCTCAGATTAATCTGGACCACTCTCAGATGACACTGGACCACTCTTAGATGAAACTGGACAACTCTCAGAAGACACTACCCCACTCTCAGAATACAATGCACCACTCTCAGTTGACACTAGACCACTCTCAGATGAAACTGGACCACTCTCAGATGATACTGCACCACTCTCAGATGACACTGGACCACTCTCAGATGACATTGCTCCACACACAGATGACACTGGATCACTCTAAGAAACACTACAACAATCTCAGGTGACATTGCACCACTCTCTGATGACTCCGGATCACTATCAGATGACACTGGACCACCCTCTGATGACTCTGGACCACTCTCAAAAGACATTGCACTACTCTCAGATGACACCGGATCACTCTCAGATGACACTTCACCACTCTCAGATGAGACTGGACAACTCTTATATGATTCTTCATCACTCTCAGATGACACTGGACCTTATTAATATGACACTGGATCACTGTCAGATGACACTAGACCACTCTCAGATTACAGAGTACCACTCTCAGATGACACTGGACCACTCTCAGATGACACTTCACCATTCTCAGATGACACTGCACCACACTCAGATGACACAGCCCCACTCTCAGATGACACCAGATCACTCTAAGATGATACTTGACCACTCTCAGATGATACTGGACCACTCTAAGATGACACTGCACCACTCTCAGATGACACTGGACCCAACTAATCTGACACTACACCACTCTCAGATGACACTGGACTACTCTCAGATGACAATGGACCATTCTCAGATGACACAGCACCACTCTCAGATGACAATGGATCACTCTCAGATGACACCGGATCACTCTCAGAAGACATTGGACAATTTTCAGATGACACTGGACAACTCTCAGATGACACTGGACGACACTTAGATGAAACTGAGCCACACTCAGATGACACTGGAACACTCTCAGATGTCACTGGACCACTCTCAGATTAAACTGCACAATTTTCAAATGACACTGGACCAATTTCAGATGACACTGGACCACCCTCAGATGACACTGGACCACACTCTGATGACACTGCACAACTCTCAGATGACACTTGACCATTCTCAGATGACACCGGATCACTCTCAATTGACATTGGACCACTTCCAGATGACACTGGACAACACTCAGATGAAACTGGACCACTCTCAGATGACACTGGACCACTCTCACATAACACTGGACCACTCTTGATGAAACTGGACCAATCTCATATGACACTGCACCATTCTCAGATGACACTTCACCACTCTCAGATGACACCGTATTAATCTCAGATTACACTGGACCACACACAGATGACACCGAACCACTCTCAGATGACACTGTACCACTCTCAGATGACACTGGACCATACTCTAATGACACTGGATCATTCTGAGATGACACTGAACCATTTTCATATGACACTGCACCATTCTCAGAGAACACTGGACCACTCTAAGATTACAATGGACCACTCTCAGATAACAATGGTCCACATTCAGTTGATATTTCACCACACTCAGATGACACTGCACCACTCTCAGATACACTGCACCAATCTCAGATGACACTGGACCCAACTAATCTGACACTACACCACTCTCAGATGACACTGGACTACTCTCAGATGACACTGGACCATTCTCAGATGACACAGCACCACTCTCAGATGACAATGGATCACTCTCAGATGACACCGGATCACTCTCAGAAGACATTGGACAATTTTCAGATGACACTGGACAACTCTCAGATGACACTGGACGACACTTAGATGAAACTGAACCACACTCAGATGACACTGGAACATTCTCAGATGTCAATGGACCACTCTCAGATTAAACTGCACAATTTTCAAATGACACTGGACCAATCTCAGATGACACTGGACCACCCTCAGATGACTCTGGACAACTCTCTGATGACACTGCACAACTCTCAGATGACACTTGACCATTCTCAGATGACACCGGATCACTCTCAATTGACATTGGACCACTTTCAGATGACACTGGACAACACTCAGATGAAACTGGACCACTCTCAGATGACACTGGACCACTCTCACATAACACTGGACCACTCTTGATGAAACTGGACCAATCTCATATGACACTGCACCATTCTCAGATGACACTTCACCACTCTCAGATGACGCCGTATTAATCTCAGATTACACTGGACCACACTCAGATGACACCGAACCACTCTCAGATGACACTGTACCACTCTCAGATGACACTGGACCATACTCTAATGACACTGGATCATTCTGAGATGACACTGAACCATTTTCATATGACACTGCACCATTCTCAGAGAACACTGGACCACTCTAAGATTACAATGGACCACTCTCAGATAACAATGGTCAACTTTCAGATGATATTTCACCACCCTCAGATGATACTGCACCATTCTCAGATGACACTGCACCACTCTCAGATGACACTGGACCTCTCTCAGATGATACTGCACCACTCTCAGATGACACT
The DNA here is from genome assembly GCA_963969325.1 of Lycopodina hypogea. Classification (NCBI taxonomy): domain Eukaryota; kingdom Metazoa; phylum Porifera; class Demospongiae; order Poecilosclerida; family Cladorhizidae; genus Lycopodina; species Lycopodina hypogea. Next base: position 13,864,999 of record OZ017789.1, on the reverse strand, counting down.
GGACCACTCTCAGATGACACTGGACCACTCTCAGATGACACTGGACCACTTTCAGATGACACTGGACCACTCCCAGATGACACAGCACCACTCTTAGATGACACCGGATCACTCTCAGATGACATTGGACCACTTTCAGATGACACATGACAATTCTCAGATGACACAGGACCACACTCAGATGAAACTGGACCACACTGAGATGACACTGGACCACTCTCAGATGACACTGGAACACTCTCAGATAAAACTGCACCACTCTCAGAAAACACTGGAACACTCTCAGATGACACTGGACCACTCTCTGATGACACTCGACCACTCTCAGATGACACTGGATCACTCTCAGATGAAACAGCATCACTCTCAGATGACACTTGACCATTCTCAGATGACACCGGATCACTCTCAAATGACATTGGACCACTTTCAGATGACACAGGACAACTCTCAGATGACACTGGAGAACACTCAGATAAAACTGGACCACTCTCAGATTACACTTGACCAATCACAGATGACACTACACCACTCTAAGATGACACTTCACCACACTCAGATGACACTGGACACTCTCAGATGACACTGCACTACTCTAAGATGACACTGGACCACACTCAGATATCACTGGATCACTCTTAGATGACACTGTACCATTCTCAGATGAAACTGCACCACTCTCAGATGACACTGGACCACTCTAAGATGACATTGGACCATTCTGAGATGACACTGCACCACTCTCAGATGACACTTGACAACTCTTAGATGACACCGGATCACTCTCAGATGACATTGGACCACTTTCAGATGGCACTGGACAACTCTCAGATGACAGTGGACAACACTCAGATGAAACTAGACCATTCTCAGATAACACTGGACCACTCTCACATGACACTGGACCACTCTTAGATGAAACCGGACCAATCATAGATGACACTGCACCATTCTCAGATGACACTTCACCACTCTCAGATGACACCGGATAACTTTCATATTACACTGGACCACTCTCAGATGACACTTGACCACTCTCAGATGAACCTGCAGCACTCTCAGATGACACTGGACCATACCCAGATGACACTGGATCATTCTCAGATGACACTGGACCATTTTCATATGACACTGCAACACTCTCAGAGGTCACTGGACCACTCTAAGATGACAATGGACAACTCTCAGATGACACTGGTCCATTTTCAGATGACGCTTCACCACACTCAGATGACACTGCACCACTCTCAGATGATACTGAACAATTTTAGATGTTACTGCACCACTCTCAGATGACACTGGACCATTCTCAGATGACATGGACCATTCTCAGATGACAATGGACCTCTCTCAGATGATACTGCACCACTCTCAGATGACACTGGACCACTCTCAGATGACACTGGACGACTCTCAGATGACACAGCACCACTCTCAGATGACACCGGATCACTCTCAGATGACATTGGACCACATTCAGATGACAATGGACAACTCTCAGATGACACTGGACCACACTCAGATGAAACTGGACCACACTGAGATGACACTGGACCAATCTCAAATGACACTGGACCACTCTCAGGTGAAACTGGACCACACTGAGATGACAATGGACCACTCTCAGATGACACTGGACCACACTCAGATGAAACTGGACCACACTGATGTGACACTGGACCACTCACAGATGACACTGGACCATTCTCAGGTGAAACTGAACAACTCTCAGATGACACTGGACCACTTTATGATTACACTGGACCACTCTCAGATGTCACTGGACCACTCTCAGATGACACTGGACCACTCTAAGATGACACTGGAACACTCTCAGATGATCCATACTCAGATGACACTGGATCATTCTGAGATGACATTGGACCATTCTCATGTGAAACTGCACCTCTCTCAGAGGACATTGAACCACTCCAAGATGACAATGGACCACTCTCAGATAACACTGGTCCATTTTCAGATGACACTTCACCACCCACAGATGACACTGCACCACTCTAAGATGACACTGCACCACTCTCAGATGACTCTGGACCTCTATCAGATATTACTGCACCACTCTCAGATGACACAGGACAACTTTCAGATGATACTGGACCATTCTCAGGTGACACTGGACCCCTCTCAGATGATACTGCACCATTCTCAGATGACACTGGACCATTCTCAAATGACACTGGACCACTCTCAGATGACACAGCACCACTCTCAGATGACACCGGATCACTCTCAGATGACATTGGACCACTTTCAGATAACACTGGACAACTCTCAGATGACACTGGACCACTCTCAGATGACACTGGACCATGCTCAGATGACATTGGACTACTCTCAGATGACACTGGACCACTCTCAGATGACACTGGACCACACTCAGATGACACTGGACCACTCTCAGATGACACAGCACCACTCTCAGATGACACTTGACAACTCTCAGATGACACCGGATCACTCTCAAATGACATTGGACCACTTTCAGATGACACAGGACAACTCTCAGATGACACTGATCAACACTCAGATGAAACTAGACCACTCTCAGATTACACTTGACACTCACAGATGACACTGGACCATTCTTAGATTAAACTGGACCAATCACAGATGACACTGCATCACTTTCAGATGACACTTCACCACTCTCAGATGACACCGGATAACTCTCAGATTACACTGGACTACTCTAAGAACACACTGGACCACTCTCAGATGCCACTGTAAAACTCTCAGATGACACTGGACCACACTCAGATGACACTGGATCATTCTCATATGACACTGGACCATTCTCATATGACACTGTACCACTCTCAGAGGACACTGGAACAATCTAAGATGACAATGGACCACTCTCAGATGACATTCGACCACCTTCAGATGACACTTCACCACCCTCAGATGACACTGGACACTCTCAGATGACACTGCAATACTCTCAGATGACACTGGACCACTCTCACATGAAACTGCACAACTCTCAGATTAATCTGGACCACTCTCAGATGACACTGGACCACTCTTAGATGAAACTGGACAACTCTCAGATGACACTGCCCCACACTCAGAATACACTGCACCACTCTCAGTTGACACTGGACCACTCTCAGATGACACTGCACTACTCTTAGATGACACTGGACCAAACTCAGATGTAACTGGACCACTCTCAGATGACACTGCACTACTCTCAGATGACACTGCACCACTCTCAGATGACACTGGACCACTCTCAGATGACATTGCTCCACTCACAGATGACACTGGATCACTCTAAGAAACATTACAACAATCTCAGGTGACATTGCACCACTCTCTGATGACTCCGGATCACTATCAGATGACACTGGACCACCCTCTGATGACTCTGGACCACTCTCAAAAGACATTGCACTACTCTCAGATGACACCGGATCACTCTCAGATGACACTTCACCACTCTCATATGAGACTGGACAACTCTTATATGATTCTGCACCACTCTAAGATTACACTGGACCTTATTAATATGACACTGGATCACTGTCAGATGACACTAGACCACTCTCAGATTACACAGTACCATTCTCAGATGACACTGAACCACTCACAGATGACACTTTACCATTCTCAGATGATACTGCACCACACTCAGATGACACAGCCCCACTCTCATATGACACCAGATCACTCTAAGATGATACTTGACCACTCTCAGATGATACTGGACCACTCTAAGATGACACTGCACCACTCTCAGATGACACTGGACCCAACTAATCTGACACTACACCACTCTCAGATGACACTGGACTACTCTCAGATGACACTGGACCACTCTCAGATGACACAGCACCACTCTCAGATGACAATGGACCACTCTCAGATGACACCGGATCACTCTCAGAAGACATAGGACAATTTTCAGATGACACTGGACAACTCTCAGATGACACTGGACGACACTCAGATGAAACTGAACCACACTCAGATGACACTGGAACACTCTCAGATGACACTGGACCACTCTCAGATGAAACTGCACAATTTTCAAATGACACTGGACCAATCACAGATGACACTGGACCACTCTCAGATGACATAGGACCACTCTCTGATGACACTGCACAACTCTCAGATGACACTTGACCATTCTCAGATGACACCGGATCACTCTCAATTGACATTGGACCACTTTCAGATGACACTGGACAACACTCAGATGAAACTGGACCACTCTCAGATGACACTGGACCACTCTCACATAACACTGGACCACTCTTGATTAAACTGGACAAATCTCATATGACACTGCACAATTCTCAGATGATACTTCACCACTCTCAGATGACACCGTATTAATCTCAGATTACACTGGTCCACTCTCAGATGACACCGAACCACTCTCAGATGACACTGCACCACTCTCAGATGACACTGGACCATACTCTAATGACACTGGATCATTCTGAGATGACACTGGACCATTTTCATATGACACTGCACCATTTTCAGAGAACACTGGACCACTCTAAGATTACAATGGACCACTCTCAGATAACAATGGTCCACTTTCAGATGACACTTCACCACCCTCAGATGACACTGCACCATTCTCAGATGACACTGCACCACTCTCAGATGACACTGGACCTCTCTCAGATGACACTGCACCACTCTCAGATGACACTGGACCATTCTCAGATGACACTGAACCGCTCTCACATGATACTGCACCATTCTCAGACGACACTGAACCACTCTCAGATGATAATGGACCACTCTCAGATGACACAGCACCACTCTTAGATGACACCGGATCACTCTCAGATGACATTGGACCACTTTCAGATGACACTTGACAATTCTCAGATGAGACAGGACCACACACAGATTAAACTGGACCACACTGAGATGACACTGGACCACTCTCAGATGACACTGGAACACTCAGATGAAACTGCACCATTCTCAAATAACACTGGACCACCCTCAGAAGACACTGGACCACTCTCAGATGACACTGGACCACTCTCAGATGACACTGGATCACTCTCAGATGACACAGCATCACTCTCAGATGACACTTGACCACTCTCAGATGACACCGGATTACTCTCAAATGACATTGGACCACTTTCAGATGACACCGGACAACTCTCAGATGACACTGGACAACACTCAGATGAAACTGGACCACTCTCAGATTACACTTGACACTCTCAAATGACACTGGACCACTCTTAGATTAAACTGGACCAATCATAGATGACACTGCATCACTTTCAGATGACACTTCACCACTCTCAGATGACACCGGATAACTCTCAGATTACACTGGACTACTCTAAGAACACACTGGACCACTCTCAGATGCCACTGTACAACTCTCAGATGACACTGGACCACACTCAGATGACACTGGATCATTCTCAGATGACACTGGACCATTCTCATATGACACTGTACCACTCTCAGAGGACACTGGACCAATCTAAGATGAAAATGGACCACTCTCAGATGACATTGGACCACCTTCAGATGACACTTCACCACCCTCAGATGACACTGGACACTCTCAGATGACACTGCAATACTCTCAGATGACACTGGACCACTCTCACATGAAACTGCACAACTCTCAGATTAATCTGGACCACTCTCAGATGACACTGGACCACTCTTAGATGAAACTGGACAACTCTCAGATGACACTGCCCCACACTCAGAATACACTGCACCACTCTCAGTTGACACTTGACCACTCTCAGATGACACTGGACCACTCTCAGATGACACTGCACCACTCTCAGATGACACTGGACCACTCTCAGATGACATTGCTCCACTCACAGATGACACTGGATCAATCTAAGAAACACTACAACAATCTCAGGTGACATTGCACCACTCTCTGATGACTCCGGATCACTATCAGATGACACTGGACCACCCTCTGATGACTCTGGACCACTCTCAAAAGACATTGCACTACTCTCAGATGACACCGGATCACTCTCAGATGACACTTCACCACTCTCAGATGAGACTGGACAACTCTTATATGATTCTTCACCACTCTAAGATTACACTGGACCTTATTAATATGACACTGGATCACTGTCAGATGACACTAGAACACTCTCAGATTAAAAAGTACCATTCTCAGATGACACTGAACCACTCTCAGATGACACTTCACCATTCTCAGATGACACTGCACCACACTCACATGACACAGCCCCACTCTCAGATGACACCAGATCACTCTAAGATGATACTTGACCACTCTCAGATGATACTGGACCACTCTAAGATGACACTGCACCACTCTCAGATGACACTGGACCCAAATAATCTGACACTACACCACTCTCAGATGACACTGGACTACTCTCAGATGACACTGGACCATTCTGAGATGACACAGCACCACTCTCAGATGACAATGGACCACTCTCAGATGACACCGGATCACTTTCAGAAGACATTGGCAATTTTCAGATGACACTGGACAACTCTCAGATGACACGGGACCACTCTCAGATGAAACTGCACAATTTTCAAATGACACTGGACCAATCTCAGATGACACTGGACCACCCTCAGATGACACTGGACCACTCTCTGATGACACTGCACAACTCTAAGATGACACTTGACCATTCTCAGATCACACCGGATCACTCTCAATTCACATTGGACAACTTTCAGATGACACTGGACAACACTCAGATGAAACTGGACCACTCTCAGATGACACTGGACCACTCTCACATAACACTGGACCACTCTTGATGAAACTGGACCAATCTCATATGACACTGCACCATTCTCAGATGACACTTCACCACTCTCAGATGACACCGTATTAATCTCAGATTACACTGGACCACTCTCAGATGACACCGAACCACTCTCAGATGACACTGCACCACTCTCAGATGACACTGGACCATCTTCTAATGACACTGGATCATTCTTAGATGAAACTGGACCATTTTTCATATGACACTGCACCATTTTCAGAGAACACTGGACCACTCTAAGATTACAATGGACCACTCTCAGATAACAATGGTCCACTTACAGATGACACTTCACCACCCTCAGATGACACTGCACCATTCTCAGATGACACTGCACCACTCTCAGATGACACTGGACCTCTCTCAGATGATACTGCACCACTCTCAGATGACCCTGGACCAATCTCAGATGACACTGGACCACTCTCAGATGACACTGGACCACTCTCAGATGACACTGGACCATATTCAGATGACACTGAACCGCTCTCACATGATACTGCACCATTCTCAGATGACACTGGACCACTCTCAGATGACACTGGACCACACTCAGATGACACAGCACCACTCTTAGATGACACCGGATCACTCTCAGATGACATTGGACCACTTTCAGATGACACTTGACAATTCTCAGATGACACAGGACAACACTCAGATTAAACTGGACCACACTGAGATGACACTGGAACACTCTCAGATGACACTGGAACACTCTCAGATGAAACTGCATCATTCTCAGATGACACTGGACCACTCTCAGAAGACACTGGAACACTCTCAGATGACACTGGACCACTCTCAGATGACACTGGACCACTCTCAGATGACACTGGATCACTCTCAGATGACACAGCATCACTCTCAGATGACACTTGACCACTCTCAGATGACACCGGATCACTCTCAAATGACATTGGACCACATTCAGATGACACAGGACAACTCTCAGATGACACTGGACAACACTCAGATGAAACTGGACCACTCTCAGATTAAACTTGACACTCTCAAATGACACTGGACCACTCTTAAATTAAACTGGACCAATCATAGATGACACTACACCACTCTAAGATGAAACTTCACCACTCTCAGATGACACCGGATAACTCTTAGATTACAGTGGACCAGTCTAAGATGACACTGGACCATTCTCAGATGACACTGCACCATTCTCAGATGACACTGGACCACACTCAGATGACACTGGATCATTCTCAGATGACACTGGACCATTCTCATATGACACTGCACCATTCTCAGAGGACACGGGACCACTCTAAGATGGCAATGGACCACTCTCAGATGACATTGGACCACCTTCAGATGACACTTCACCACCCTCAGATGACACTGGACACTCTCAGATGACACTGCACTACTCTCAGATGACACTGGACCAAACTCAGATGTAACTGGATCACTCTCAGATGACACTGTAACATTCTCAGATGAAACTGCACCACTCTCAGATGACACTGGACCACTCTCAGATGACATTGCTCCACTCACAGATGACACTGGATCACTCTAAGAAACACTACAACAATCTCAGGTGACATTGCTCCACTCTCTGATGACTCCGGATCACTATCAGATGACACTGGACCACCCTCTGATGACTCTGGACCACTCTCAAAAGACATTGCACTACTCTCAGATGACACCGGATCACTCTCAGATGACACTTCACCACTCTCAGATGAGACTGGACAACTCTTATATGATTCTGCACCACTCTCAGATGACACTGGACCTTATTAATATGACACTGTATCACTGTCAGATGACACTAGACCACTCTCAGATTACACAGTACCACTCTCAGATGACACTGGACACTCTCAGATGACACTTCACCATTCTCAGATGACACTGCACCACACTCAGATGACACAGCCCCACTCTCAGATGACACCAGATCACTCTAAGATGATACTTGACCACTCTCAGATGATACTGGACCACTCTAAGATGACACTGCACCACTCTCAGATGACACTGGATCACTCTCAGATGACACTGGACCACCCTCAGATGATACTGGACCACTCTAAGATGACACTGCACCACTCTTAGTTAACACTGGACCAATTTTAGATGAAACTGCACAATTTTCAAATGACATTGCACCATTCTCAGATGACACCGGATCACTCTCAGATGACACTGGACCACTCTCATATGACTCTGAAACACTCTCAAATGACATTGAACCACTCTCCGATGACATCGGATCACTCTCAGATGACACTGCACCACTTTCAGATGAGACTGGACCACACTCAGATAATACTGCACCACGATCAAATGACACTGGACCATATTAATATGACACTGGATCACTGTATGATGACACTAGACCACTCTCAGATAACACTGCACCACTCTCAGATGACACTGGATCACTCTCAGATGACACTGGACCACCCTCAGATGATACTGGACCACTCTAAGATGACACTGCACCACTCTTAGTTAACACTGGACCAATCTCAGATGATATTGCACCACACTCAGATGACACTGGACCACTCTTTGATGACACTCGACCACTCTCAGATGACACAGCACCACTCTCATATGACACTTGACCACTCTAAGATGACACCGGATCACTCTCAGATGATACTGTACCATTCTCAGATGAAACTGCACCACTCTCAGATGACACTGGAACACTCTAAGATGACATTGGACAATTCTCAGATGACACTGCACCACTCTAAGATGACACTTGACCACTCTCAGATGACACCGGATCACTCTCAGATGACATTGGACCACTTTCAGATGGTACTGGTCCACTTTCAGATGACACTTCACCACCCTCAGATGACACTGCACCACTCTCAGATGACACTGCACAACTCTCAGATGTCACTGAACCTCTCTCAGATGTTACTGCACCATTCACAGATGACATTTGACCACTCTCAGAAGAAACCTGATCACTCTCAAATGACATTGGACCATTTTCAGATGACAGAGGACAACTCTCAGATGACACTAAACAACACTCAGGTGAAACAGGACCACTCTCAGATTAAACTTGACACTCTCAGATAACACTGGACCACTCTTAGATTAAACTGGACCAATCACAGATGACACTGCACCATTCACAGATAACACTTCACCACTCTCAGATGACACAGGATAACTCTCAGATTACACTGGACAACTCTAAGAAGACACTGGACCACTCTCAGATGACACAGCACCACTCTCAGATGACACTGGACCACACTCAGATGACACTGGATCATTCTCAGATGACACTGTACCATTCACATATGACACTGCACCACTCTCAGAGTACACTGGACCACTCTAAGATGACAATGGACCATTCTCAGATGACATTGGAACACATTCGGATGACACTTCACCACCCTCAGATGACACTGGACACTCTCAGATGACACTGCACTACTCTCAGATGACACTGCACCACACTCAGATGACACTGCACCATTCTCAGAAGACACTGGACCACTCTCAGATTATACTGGACAACTCTCAGATGACACTGGTCTACTCTAAGATGACGATGCACCACTCTCAGATGACACTGGACCACTCTCAGATGACACTGAACTACTCTTAGATGTCACTGTCCATTCTCAGATTACACTGGACCAATCTCAGATGACACTGAACCATTTTCAGATGACACTTGACCACTATCAAATGACACTGGAACTCTCTCAGATGAGACTGGACTATTCTAAGATGACAATGGACCACTCAAAGATGACACTGGACCACCCTCAGATGACACTGGACCACTCTCAGATGACACTGGACAAATCTCAGAAGTCACTGGACCACTCTCAGATGATACTGGACCACTCTCAGATAAAACTGCACCACTCTCAGAGGGCACTGGACCAATCTCAGATGACACTGGACCACTCTCAGAGGGCACTGGACCAATCTCAGATGACACTGGACCACTCTCAGATGACACTGCTCTACTCTCAGATGACACTTCACCAATCTCAGATGACACCGGATAACTCTCAGATTACTCTGAACCACACTCAAATGACACTGGATCACTCTCAGATGACACTGCACCACTTTCAGATGACACTGGACCACACTTAGATGACACTTGATCATTCTCAGATGACACTGGACAATTCTCAAATGACACTGCACCATTCTCAGAGGACACTGGACCACTCTAAATGATATTGCTCCACTCCCAGATGACACTGGATCACTCCTAGGTGACACTACACCAATCTCAGATGACATTGCACCACTCTCAGATGACACCGGATCATTCTCAGATGACACTGGACCACTCTCAGATGACTCTGGACCACTCTCAAATGACATTGCACTACTCTCCTATGACATCGGATCACTCTCAGATCACACTGCACCACACTCAGATGAAACTGGACCACACTCAGATAATACTGCCCCGCCATCAAAAGACACTGGACCACATTAATATTACACTGGATCACTGTAAGGAGACACTAGACCACTCTTACATAACACTGCACCACTCTCAGATGACACTGGATCACTCTCAGATGACACTGGACCACCCTCAGATGATACTGGACCACTCTCAGATGACACTGCAACACTCTTCGTTAACACTGGACCAATATCAGATGACATTGCACCACACTCAGATGACACTGGACCACTCTCAGATTACACTCGACCACTCTCATATGACACTGCACCACTCTCAGATGACACTTGACCACTCTCAGATGACACCGGATCACTCTCAGATGAAATTGGACCACTTTCAGATGACACTGGACAACTCTCAGATGACACTGGACCACACAAAGATGAAACTGGACAACCACCAGATGACACTGGACCTCTCTCAGATGACACTGGACAACTCTTACATGAAACTGGACCACTCACAGATGACAGTGCACCACTCTCAGATGACACTTCACAAACCTAAGATGACACCGGATAACTCTCTGATAACATTGGAGCACTCTCAGATGACACTGGACCACTCTCAGATAACACTGCACCATTCTCAGAAGACATTGGACCACTCTAATATGACACTGGACCATACTCAGATGATATTGGACCACTCTCAGATGACACTTCACCACTCTCTGATGACACTGCACCACTCTCAGATTACACTGCTTCACTCTCAGATAACACTGGACCACTCTCAGATGATACTGCACCACTCTCAGATGACACTGGACCACTCTCAGATGACACTGCACCACAATCAGATGACATTGGACCATACTCAGATGTCACTGGATCAATCTCAGATGACACTGCTCCACTCTCAGATGACACTAGACCACTCTAAGAATATACTGCACCACTCTCAGATGACACTGGACCACTCTCAGATGAAACCGAATCACTTTCAGATAGTATTGGACCAATTTGAGATGACACTGGAAAACTCTCAAATGACACTGCACTACTCTCAGATGACACTGGACCACACTCAGATGACACAGGATCACTCTCAGATGACACTGTACCATTCTCAGATGAAACTGCACCACAATCAGATGACACTGGACCACTCTAAGATGACACTGGACAACTCTCAGATGACACTGGACCACACTAAGATGAAACTGGACAACCACCAGATGACACTGGACCTCTCTCAGATGACACTGGACAACTCTTACATGAAACTGGACCACTCACAGATGACAGTGCACCACTCTCAGATGACACTTCACAAACCTAAGATGACACCGGATAACTCTCTGATAACATTGGACCACTTTCAGATGACACTGGACCACTCTCAGATAACACTGCACCATTCTCAGATGACATTGGACCACTCTAATATGACACTGGACCATACTCAGATGATATTGGACCACTCTCAGATGACACTTCACCACTCTCAGATGACACTGCACCACTCTCAGATTACACTGCTTCACTCTCAGATAACACTGGACCACTCTCAGATGATACTGCACCACTCTCAGATGACACTGGACCACTCTCAGATTACACTGCACCACAATCAGATGACATTGGACCATACTCAGATGTCACTGGATCAATCTCAGATGACACTGCTCCACTCTCAGATGACACTAGACCACTCTAAGAATATACTGCACCACTCTCAGATGACACTGGACCACTCTCAGATGAAACCAAATCACTTTCAAATAGTATTGGACCAATTTGAGATGACACTGGAAAACTCTCCGATGACACTGCACTACTCTCAGATGACACTGGACCACTCTCAGATTACACTCGACCACTCTCATATGACACTGCACCACTCTCAGATGACACTTGACCACTCTCAGATGACACCGGATCACTCTCAGATGAAATTGGACCACTTTCAGATGACACTGGACAACTCTCAGATGACACTGGACCACACTAAGATGAAACTGGACAACCACCAGATGACACTGGACCTCTCTCAGATGACACTGGACAACTCTTACATGAAACTGGACCACTCACAGATGACAGTGCACCACTCTCAGATGACACTTCACAAACCTAAGATGACACCGGATAACTCTCTGATAACATTGGAGCACTCTCAGATGACACTGGACCACTCTCAGATAACACTGCACCATTCTCAGAAGACATTGGACCACTCTAATATGACACTGGACCATACTCAGATGATATTGGACCACTCTCAGATGACACTTCACCACTCTCTGATGACACTGCACCACTCTCAGATTACACTGCTTCACTCTCAGATAACACTGGACCACTCTCAGATGATACTGCACCACTCTCAGATGACACTGGACCACTCTCAGATGACACTGCACCACAATCAGATGACATTGGACCATACTCAGATGTCACTGGATCAATCTCAGATGACACTGCTCCACTCTCAGATGACACTAGACCACTCTAAGAATATACTGCACCACTCTCAGATGACACTGGACCACTCTCAGATGAAACCGAATCACTTTCAGATAGTATTGGACCAATTTGAGATGACACTGGAAAACTCTCAAATGACACTGCACTACTCTCAGATGACACTGGACCACACTCAGATGACACAGGATCACTCTCAGATGACACTGTACCATTCTCAGATGAAACTGCACCACAATCAGATGACACTGGACCACTCTAAGATGACACTGGACAACTCTCAGATGACACTGGACCACACTAAGATGAAACTGGACAACCACCAGATGACACTGGACCTCTCTCAGATGACACTGGACAACTCTTACATGAAACTGGACCACTCACAGATGACAGTGCACCACTCTCAGATGACACTTCACAAACCTAAGATGACACCGGATAACTCTCTGATAACATTGGAGCACTCTCAGATGACACTGGACCACTCTCAGATAACACTGCACCATTCTCAGAAGACATTGGACCACTCTAATATGACACTGGACCATACTCAGATGATATTGGACCACTCTCAGATGACACTTCACCACTCTCTGATGACACTGCACCACTCTCAGATTACACTGCTTCACTCTCAGATAACACTGGACCACTCTCAGATGATACTGCACCACTCTCAGATGACACTGGACCACTCTCAGATGACACTGCACCACAATCAGATGACATTGGACCATACTCAGATGTCACTGGATCAATCTCAGATGACACTGCTCCACTCTCAGATGACACTAGACCACTCTAAGAATATACTGCACCACTCTCAGATGACACTGGACCACTCTCAGATGAAACCGAATCACTTTCAGATAGTATTGGACCAATTTGAGATGACACTGGAAAACTCTCAAATGACACTGCACTACTCTCAGATGACACTGGACCACACTCAGATGACACAGGATCACTCTCAGATGACACTGTACCATTCTCAGATGAAACTGCACCACAATCAGATGACACTGGACCACTCTAAGATGACACTGGACAACTCTCAGATGACACTGGACCACACTAAGATGAAACTGGACAACCACCAGATGACACTGGACCTCTCTCAGATGACACTGGACAACTCTTACATGAAACTGGACCACTCACAGATGACAGTGCACCACTCTCAGATGACACTTCACAAACCTAAGATGACACCGGATAACTCTCTGATAACATTGGACCACTTTCAGATGACACTGGACCACTCTCAGATAACACTGCACCATTCTCAGATGACATTGGACCACTCTAATATGACACTGGACCATACTCAGATGATATTGGACCACTCTCAGATGACACTTCACCACTCTCAGATGACACTGCACCACTCTCAGATTACACTGCTTCACTCTCAGATAACACTGGACCACTCTCAGATGATACTGCACCACTCTCAGATGACACTGGACCACTCTCAGATTACACTGCACCACAATCAGATGACATTGGACCATACTCAGATGTCACTGGATCAATCTCAGATGACACTGCTCCACTCTCAGATGACACTAGACCACTCTAAGAATATACTGCACCACTCTCAGATGACACTGGACCACTCTCAGATGAAACCAAATCACTTTCAAATAGTATTGGACCAATTTGAGATGACACTGGAAAACTCTCCGATGACACTGCACTACTCTCAGATGACACTGGACCACTCTCAGATTACACTCGACCACTCTCATATGACACTGCACCACTCTCAGATGACACTTGACCACTCTCAGATGACACCGGATCACTCTCAGATGAAATTGAACCACTTTCAGATGACACTGGACAACTCTCAGATGACACTGGACCACACTAAGATGAAACTGGACAACCACCAGATGACACTGGACCTCTCTCAGATGACACTGGACAACTCTTACATGAAACTGGACCACTCACAGATGACAGTGCACCACTCTCAGATGACACTTCACAAACCTAAGATGACACCGGATAACTCTCTGATAACATTGGAGCACTCTCAGATGACACTGGACCACTCTCAGATAACACTGCACCATTCTCAGAAGACATTGGACCACTCTAATATGACACTGGACCATACTCAGATGATATTGGACCACTCTCAGATGACACTTCACCACTCTCTGATGACACTGCACCACTCTCAGATTACACTGCTTCACTCTCAGATAACACTGGACCACTCTCAGATGATACTGCACCACTCTCAGATGACACTGGACCACTCTCAGATGACACTGCACCACAATCAGATGACATTGGACCATACTCAGATGTCACTGGATCAATCTCAGATGACACTGCTCCACTCTCAGATGACACTAGACCACTCTAAGAATATACTGCACCACTCTCAGATGACACTGGACCACTCTCAGATGAAACCGAATCACTTTCAGATAGTATTGGACCAATTTGAGATGACACTGGAAAACTCTCAAATGACACTGCACTACTCTCAGATGACACTGGACCACACTCAGATGACACAGGATCACTCTCAGATGACACTGTACCATTCTCAGATGAAACTGCACCACAATCAGATGACACTGGACCACTCTAAGATGACACTGGACAACTCTCAGATGACACTGGACCACACTAAGATGAAACTGGACAACCACCAGATGACACTGGACCTCTCTCAGATGACACTGGACAACTCTTACATGAAACTGGACCACTCACAGATGACAGTGCACCACTCTCAGATGACACTTCACAAACCTAAGATGACACCGGATAACTCTCTGATAACATTGGACCACTTACAGATGACACTGGACCACTCTCAGATAACACTGCACCATTCTCAGATGACATTGGACCACTCTAATAATACACTGGACCATACTCAGATGATATTGGACCACTCTCAGATGACACTTCACCACTCTCAGATGACACTGCACCACTCTCAGATTACACTGCTTCACTCTCAGATAACACTGGACCACTCTCAGATGATACTGCACCACTCTCAGATGACACTGGACCACTCTCAGATTACACTGCACCACAATCAGATGACATTGGACCATACTCAGATGTCACTGGATCAATCTCAGATGACACTGCTCCACTCTCAGATGACACTAGACCACTCTAAGAATATACTGCACCACTCTCAGATGACACTGGACCACTCTCAGATGAAACCGAATCACTTTCAGATAGTATTGGACCAATTTGAGATGACACTGGAAAACTCTCAAATGACACTGCACTACTCTCAGATGACACTGGACCACACTCAGATGACACAGGATCACTCTCAGATGACACTGTACCATTCTCAGATGAAACTGCACCACAATCAGATGACACTGAACCACTCTAAGATGACACTGGACCATTCTCAGATGACACTGGACCATTCTCAGATGACACTACACCACTCTTAGATGACACTGCACCACTCTCAGATGACTCTGCACCACTCTCTGAAGACACTGGACCACTCTCAGATGATACTGGACAACCCTCAGATGACACTGGACTACTCCAAGATGACACTGCACCACTCTCAGATGAAACTGGACAACTCTCAGATGACACTTCACCACTCTCAGAAGACACTGCACCACTCTCAGATGACACTGCACCATTCTCAGAAGACACAGCACCACTCTCAGATGACACTGGACCACTCTCAGATGACACTGGATCATTCTCAGATGACATTGTAACACTTTCAGATGACACTGGACAATTCTCTGATGACACTGGACCACACTCAGATGAAACTGGACCAAACTCAGATGACACTGGACCACTCTCAGATCACACTGGACCACTCTCAGATGAAACTGCACCACTCTCAGATGACATTTGAGCACTCACAGATGACACCGGATCACTCTCAGATGACATTGGACCACTTTCAGATGACACTGGAAAAATCTCAGATGACACAGGACAACACTTAGATGAAACTGGACAATTCCCAGATGACACTGGACCACTCTCAGATGACACTGGACCAATCTTAGATGAAACTGGACCACTATCAGATGACACTGCACCACTCTCAGATGACACTTCACCACTCTCAGATGACACTGGATAAATCTCAGATGACACTTGACAATTCTCAGATGACACTGGACCACTCTCAGATGACACTGGACAAATCTTAGATGATACTGGACCACTCTCAAATGAAACTGCACCACTCTCAGATGACACTTCACCACTCTCAGATGACACCGGATAAATCTCAGATGACACTGGATAATTCTCCGATGACACTGCACCAATCTCAGATAACATTGGACCACTCTAAAATGACACTGGACTATACTCAGATGACACTGGATTATTCTCAGAATACACTGGACCATTCTCATATGACACTGCACCACTCAGAGAGGACACTGGACCACTCTAAGATGACACTGGACCACTCTCAGATAACACTGGACCAACTTCAGTTGACACTTTACCACCTCTAGATGATACTGCACAACTCTCAGATGATACTGCACAACTCTCAGATGACACTGGACCACTCCCAGATAACACTGCACCACTTTCAGATGAAACTGGACCACACTCAGATTACACTGGATCACTCTCAGGTGACACTGCACCACTCGCAGTTGAAACTAGCCACTCTAAGATGACACTGCACCACACTCAGTTGACACTGGACCACTCTAAGACGACACCGGATCATTCTCAGATATCATTGGACCACTTTCAGATGATAATGGACAATTCTCAGATGACACTGGACCACACTCAGGTGTAACTGGACCACTCTCAGATGACACTGGACCACTCTCAGATGAAACTGGACCACACTCAGGTGAAACTGAACCACTCTCAGATGACACTGGACCACTCTCAGATGAAACTTCACAACTCTCAGATTACACTGGACCACTCTCAGATGACACAGGATCACTCTTAGATGATACTGGACAACTCTCAGATGACACTGCCCCACACTCAGAATATACTGCACCACTCTCAGTTGACACTGGACCATTCTCAGATGACACTGGACCAATCTCAGATGACACTGCACCATTCTCAGATGTCACTGGACCACTCTCACATTACATTGGACAAAACTAAGATGACACTTGATCACTCTCAGATGTCACTGAACCGTTCTCAGATGACACTGCACCACTCTAAGATGACACTGGACCACTCTCATATGACACTGGACCAACTTCAGATGACACCACCACTTTCAGATGACACTGCAACACTCTCAGATTATACTGCACCACTCTCAGATGACACTGGACCACACTCAGAAGACACTGCACCACTCTCAGATGACATTGGACCACACTTAGATGACACTGGATCACTCTCAGATTTCACTGGACCGTTCTCAGATAACACTGCACCACTCTCAGATTACATTGGACCACTCTAAGATGACACTGGACCACTCTCAGATGACATTGGACCACTCTCAGACGACACTTCACCACTCTCAGATGACACTGCACCACTCTCAGATGACACTACACCACTCTCAGATGACACTGCAACACTCTCAGATGACACTGGACCACACTCATATGATATTGCACCACTTTCAGATGACACTGGACATCTCTCTGATAACACTGCACCACTTTCAGATGACACTGGACCACACTCATGTGACACTGGATCACTCTCAGGTGACACTGCACCACTCGCAGATGACACTAGACCATTCTAAGATGACACTGCACCACACTCAGTTGACAATGGACAACTCTCAGATGACACCGGATCACTCTTAGATAACATTGGACCACTTTCAGATGACACTGAAGAACTCTCAGACGACACTGGACCACACTCAGATGACACTGGACCACTCTTAGATGACACTGGACCACTCTCAGATGAAATTGCGCAACTCTAAGATTACACTGGACCATTATCGGATGACACTGGACCAAATTTAGAAGAAACTGGACAACTCTCAGATATCACTACCCCACTCTCAGAATACACTGCATCACTCTCTGTTGACATTGGACCACTCTCAGATGACACTGGACCACTCTCAGATGACACT
This sequence comes from Lycopodina hypogea, assembly GCA_963969325.1. Taxonomy (NCBI): domain Eukaryota; kingdom Metazoa; phylum Porifera; class Demospongiae; order Poecilosclerida; family Cladorhizidae; genus Lycopodina; species Lycopodina hypogea. The sequence goes on along the minus strand of OZ017789.1, from coordinate 13,845,226 downwards.
GCACAAATCTCAAATGACACTGGACCACTATAACATTACATTGCTCCACTCACAGATGACACTGGAATACTCTAAGAAGACACTTCACAAATCTAAGATGATATTATACCACTCTCAGATGATACTGGACCACTCTCAGATGACCCTGGACCACTCTCAAAAGACATTGCACCACTCTCAGACGACACCGGATCACTATCAGATGACACTGCACCACTCTCAGATGAGACTGGACCACTCTCAGATGATATTGCACCACTCTCAGATGACACTGGACCACATTAAAATGACACTGGATAATTGTCAGTTGACACTAGACCATTCTCAGATGACATTGCACCACTGTCAGATGACACTGTATCACTCTCAGATGACACTGGACCACTCTAAGATGACACTGGACCACTCTCAGATGACACTGGACCACTCTCAGATCACACTTCATCATTCTCAGATGACATTGCACCACTCTCAGATGACACTGCACCATTCTCAGATTACACCATATCATTGTCAGATGACACTTGACCACTCTCAGATGACACTGGACCACTCTAAGATGACTCTGCACCACTCTCAGATGACACTGCATCACTCTCAGATGACAGTGGACCAAACTCAGATACACTGGACCATTCTCAGATGAAACAGCAACATTCTCAGATGACACTGGACCACTCTCAGATGACACTGGACCACACTCAGATGAAACTGGACCAAACTCAGATGACACTGGACCAATCTCAGATGACTCTTGACCACTCACAGATGAAACTGCACCACTCTCAGATGACACTGGACCACTCTCAGGTGACACTGGACCACACTCAGATGAAACTGGACCAAACTCAGATGACACTGGACCAATCTCAGATGACTCTTGACCACTCACAGATGAAACTGCACCACTCTCAGATGACACTGGACCACTCTCAGGTGACACTGGACCACTCTCAGATGACACTGGACAACTCTCAGATGACACTGCACCACTCTCAGATGACACTTCACCACTCTCAGATGAAAATGGACCACACTCAGATGACACTGGATCATTCTAAGATGACACTGGACCATTCTCATATGACACTGCACCACTCTCATAGGACATTAGACCACTCAAAGATGACAATGGACCACTCTCATATGACACTGGACCACCTTCAGATGACACTTCACCACCCTCAGATGACACTGCTCAACTCTCAGATGACACTGCACAACTCTCAGATGACACTGCACCTCTCTCATATGATACTGCACAACTCTTAGATGACACTGGACCACTCTCAGATGACAATGGACCACTCTCAGATGACACTGCACCTCTCTCAGAAGACACTGGACCACACTCAGATGACACTGGATCACTCTCAGATGACACTGGACTGTTCTCAGATGACACTGCACCACTCTCATATGACATTGGACCATTTTAATATGACACTGGCACACTCTCAGATGATACTGGACAACCCTCAGATGACACTGGACTACTCTAAGATGACACTGCACCACTCTCAGATGACACTGGACCACTCTCAGATGACACTTCACCACTCTCAGATGACACTGCACCACTCTCAGATGACACTGCACCAATCTCAGATGACACTGCACTACTCTCAGATGACACTGGACCAATCTCAGATGAAACAGCACCACTCTCAGATGACACTGTACCACTCTCAGATGACACTGGATCATTCTCAGATGACATTGGAACACTTTCAGATGACACTGGACAATTCTCAGATGACACTGGACCACACTCAGAAGAAACTGGACCACACTTAGATGACACTGGACCACACTCAGATGAAACTGGACCACTCTTAGATGAAACTGCACCACTCTCAGATGATACTTGACCACTCACAGAATGCACCGGATCACTCTCAGATGATATTGGACTACTTTCAGATGACACTGGAAAACTCTCAGATGAAACTGGACAACACTTAAATGAAACTGGACAATTCCCAGATGATACTGGACCACACACAGATGACACTGGATCATTCTCAGATGACACTGGACAATTCTCATATGACACTTCAGCATTCTCAGAGGACACTAGACCACTCTATGATGACAAAGGACCACTCTCAGATGACACTGGACCTCTCTCAGATGATACTGCACCACTCTCAGATGAAACTGGAGAAATCAAAGATGACACTGGACCACTCTCAGATGACACTGCACCACTCTCAGATGACACTGGACCCCACTCTGATGACACTGGATTATTCTCAGATGACATTGGACCTTTCTCATATGACACTGCACCACTCACAGAAAACATTGGTCCAATCTAAGATGACACTGGACCACTCTTAGATGACACTGGACCACTTTCAGATGACACTTCACCAACCTCAGATGACACAGCACCACTCTCAGATGAAACTGCACCACTCTCAGATGACACTGGCCAACACTCTGATGATATTGGATCACTCTCAGATGACACTGGACCGTTCTCAGATGACACTGTACCGTTCTCAGATGACACTGCACCAATCTCAGATGACATTGGACCAATCTAAGATGACACTGGACCATACTCAGATGACACTGGATTATTCTCAGATGACACTGGACCACTCTCAGATCACACTGCAACATTCTCTGATGACATTGGACCACACTCAGATGACACTGGATCACTCTCAGATGTCACTGGACCGTTCTCAGACGACACTTCACCACTCTCAGATGACACTGGACCACTCTCAGATGACCCTTGACCACTCTCAGATGTCACTGGACCACTCTCAGATGACACAGCATCACTCTCAGATGACACTTCACCACTCTCAGATGACACCGGATCACTCTCAAATGACATTGGACCACTTTGAGATGACACAGGACAACTCTCAGATGACACTGGACAACACTCAGATGAAACTGGACCACTCTCAGATTACACTTGACACTCTCAGATGACACTGGACCACTCTTAGATTAAACTGGACCAATCACAGATGACACTACACAACTCTCAGATGACACTGAACAATTCTCAAATGTTACTGCACCACTCTCAGATAACACTGGACCATTCTCAGATGACATGGACCATTCTCAGATGACATTGGACCTCTCTCAGATGATACTGCACCACTCTCAGATGACACTGGACCACTCTCAGATCACACTGGACCACTCTCAGATGACACAGCACCACTCTCAGATGACACAAGATCACTCTCAGATTACATTGGACCATATTCAGATGACACTGGACAACTCTCAGATGACACTGGACCACACTCAGATGAAACTGGACCAAACTGAGATGACACTGGACCAATCTCAGATGACACTGGACCACTCTCAGGTGAAACTGGACCAAACTGAGATTACACTGGACCACACACAGATAACACTGCAACTCTCTCAGATGACATTGGACCACACTTAGATGACACTGGATCACTCTCAGATTTCACTGGACCGTTCTCAGATGAAACTGCACCACTCTCAGATTACATTGGACAACTCTAAGACGACACTGGACCACTCTCAGATGACATTGGAACACTCTCAGACGACACTTCACCACTCTCAGATGACAATGCACCACTCTCAGATGACACTGCAACACCCTCAGATGACACTGGACACCTCTCATATGATATTGCACCACTCTCAGATGACACTGGACAACTCTCTGATAACACTGCACCACTTTCAGATGACACTGGAACACACTCAGATAACACTGGATCACTCTCAGGTGACAATGCATCACTCGCAGATGGCACTAGACCATTCTAAGATGACACTGAACCACACTCAGTTGACAATGGACAACTCTCAGATGACATGGACTATTCTCAGATGACAATGGACCTCTCTCAGATGATACTGAACCACTCTCAGATGACACTGGACCACTCTCAGATGACACCGGATCACTCTCAGATGACATTGGACCATATTCAGATGACACTGGACAACTCTCAGATGCCACTGGACCACACTCAGATGAAACTGGACCACAATGAGATGACATTGGACCACTCTCAGATGACACTGGACCATTCTCACGTGAATCTGCACCACTCTCAGATGACACTGGACCACTGTCAGATGACACTGGACCACTCTCAGATTTCACTGGACCACTCTCAGATGACACTGGACCAATCTAAGATGACACTGGAACATTCTCAGAAGACACAGCACCACTCTTAGATGACATTTGACCACTCTCAGGTGAAACCTGATCACTCTCAAATGACATTGGACCACTTTCAGATGACACCGGACAAATCTCAGATGACACTAAACAACACTCAGATGAAACTGGACCACTTTCAGATTACACTTGACATTCTCAGATGAAACTGGACCACTCTTAGATTAAACTGGACCAATCACAGTTGACACTGCACCACTCTCAGATGAGACTTCACCACTCTCAGATGACACAGGATAACTCTCAGATTACACTGGACAACTCTAAGATGACACTGGACCACTCTCAGATGACACAGCACCACTCTCAGATGACATTGGACCACACTCAGATGAAACTGGATCATTCTCAGATGACACTGAACCATTCTCATATGACACTGCACCACTCTCAGAGGACACTGGACCACTCTAAGATGACAATGGACCACACTCAGATGACATTGGACCACCTTCGGATGACACTTCACCACCCTCAGATGACACTGGACACTCTCAGATGACACTGCACTACTCTCAGATGACACTGGACCACACTCAGATGGCACTGGATCACTCTCAGAAAACACTGTACCATTCTCAGATGAAACTGCACCACTCTCAGATGACACTGGACCACTCTAAGATGACATTGGATCATTCTCAGATGACACTGGACCACTCTCAGATGACACTTCACCACTCTCAGATGACACTGCACCACACTCAGATGACACTTAACCATTCCCAGAAGACACTGGACCATTCTCATATTATACTGGACAACTCTCAGATGACACTGGTCTACTCTAAGATGACACTGCACCACTCTCAGATGACACTGGACCATTCTCAGATGACACTGAACTACTCATAGATGACACTGGACCATTCTCAGATGACACTGGACCAATCTCAGATGACACTGGACCATTTTCAGATGACACTTGACCACTATCAAATGAAACTGGAACTCTCTCAGATGACTATGGACTATTCTAAGATGACAATGGACCACTCAAAGATGACACTGGACCACCCTCAGATGACACTGGATCACTCTCAGATGACACTGGACAAATCTCAGATGTCACTGGACCACTCTCAGATGACACTGGACCACTCTCAGATGAAACTGCACCACTCTCAGATGGCACTGGACCAATCTCAGACGACACTGGACCACTCTCAGATGACACTGCTCCACTCTCAGATGACACTTCACCACTCTCAGATGACACCGGATAACTCTCAGATTACCCTGAACCACTCTCAAATGACACTGGATCACTCTCAGATGACACTGCACCACTTTCAGATGACACTGGATCACACTTAGATGACACTGGATCACTCCTAGATGACACTACACCAATCTCAGATGACATTGCACCACTCTCAGATGACACCGGTTCAATCTCAGATGACACTGGATCATTCTCAGATGAATCTGAACCACTCTCAAATGACATTGCACCACTCTCCGATGACATCGGATCACTCTCAGATGACACTGCACCACTCTCAGATGAGACTGGACCACACTCAGATAATACGTAACCATGATTAAATTATACTGGACCACATTAATATGACACTGGATCACTGTAAGATGACACTAGACCACTCTCAGATAACACTGCACAAATCTCAGATGACACTAGATCACTCTCAGATGACACTGGACCACCCTCAGATGATACTGGACCACTCTAAGATGACACTGCACCATTCTTAGTTAACACTGGACCAATCTCAGATGACATTGCACCACACTCAGATAACACTGGACCACTCTTTGATGACACTCGATCACTCTCAGATGACACTGCACCACTCCCATATGACACTTGACCACTCTAAGATGACACCGGATCACTCTCAGATGACACTGTACCATTCTTAGATGAAACTGCACCACTCTCAGATGACACTGGACCACTATAAGATGACATTGGACCATTCTCAGATGACACTGCACCATTCTCAGATGACACTTGACCACTCTCAGATGACACCGGATCACTCTCAGATGACATTGGACCACTTTCAGTTGGCACTGGCACCTCTCATATGACACTGGACAACACTCAGATGAAACTGGACCACTCTCAGATAACACTGGACCACTCTCACATGACACTGGACCATTCTTAGATAAAACTGGACTAATCTCAGATGACACTGCACCATTCTCAGATGACACTTCACCACTCTCAGATGACACCGGATAACTCTCAGATTACACTGGACCAATCTTAGATGACACTGCACCATTCTCAGATGACCCTGCAGCACTCTCAGATGACACTGGACCACACTCAGATGACACTGGATCATTCTGAGATGACACTGGACCATTTTCACATGACACTGCACCACTCTCAGAGAACACTGGACCACTCTAAGATGACAATGGACCACTCTCAGATGACACTGGTCCACTTTCAGATGACACTTCACCACCCTCAGATGACACTGCACCACTCTCAGACGACACTGCACAACTCTCAGATGACACTGAACCTCTCTCAGATGTTACTGCACCACTCTCAGAACACATTTGACCACTCTCAGATGAAACCTGATCACTCTCAAATGACATTGGACAACTTTCAGATGACACAGGACAACTCTCAGATGACACTAAACAACACTCAGATGAAACAGGACCATTCTCAGATTACACTTGACACTCTCAGATGACACTGGACCACTCTTAGATTAAACTGGACCAATCACAGTTGACACTGCACCACTCACAGATAACACTTCACCACTCTCAGATGACACAGGATAACTCTCAGATTACACTGGACAACTCTAAGAAGACACTGGACCACTCTCAGATGACACAGCACCACTCTCAGATGATACTGGACCACACTCAGATGACACTGGATCATTCTCAGACGACACTGAACCATTCACATATGACACTGCACCACTTTCAGAGTACACTGGACCACTCTAAGATGACAATGGACAACTCTCAGATGACACTTCACCACACTCAGATGACACCGGATAAATCTCAGATGACACTGGACAATTCTCAGATGACACTGCAACAATCTCAGATGACATTGGACCATTCTAAAATGACACTGGACCATACTCAGATGACACTGGATTATTCTCAGAATACACTGGACCATTCTCATATGACACTGCACCACTCAGAGAGGACACTGGACCACTCTAAGATGACACTGGACCACTCTAAGATAACACTGGACCAACTTCAGATGACACTTTACCACCCTTAGATGACACTGCACCACTCTCAGATGATACTGCACCACTCTCAGATGACACTGGACCACTCCCAGATAACACTGCACCACTTTCAGATGAAACTGGACCACACTCAGATTACACTGGATCACTCTCAGGTGACACTGCACCACTCGCAGTTGAAACTAGACCACTCTAAGATGACACTGCACCACACTCAGTTGAAAATGGACCATTCTAAGACGACACCGGATCATTCTCAGATATCATTGGACCACTTTCAGATGATAATGGACAATTCTCAGATGACACTTGACCACACTCAGGTGAAACTGGACCACTCTCAGATGACACTGGACCATTCTCAGATGAAACTGCACAAATCTCAGATTACACTGGACTACTTTCAGATGACACTGGACCACTCTTAGATGAAACTGGACAAATCTCAGATGACATTGCCCCACACTCAGAATATACTGAACCACTCTCAGTTGACACTGGACCACTCTCATGTGACACTGGACCACCTTCAGATGACAATTCACCACCCTCAGATGACACTGCACCACTCTAAGATGACACTGCACCATTCTCAGATGACACAGGACCACTCTCAGATGATACTGCACCACTCTCAGATGACACTGGACCACACTCAGATAACACTGCACCACTCTCAGATGACATTGGACCACACTTAGATGACACTGGATCACTCTCAGATTTCACTGGACCGTTCTCAGATGACACTGCACCACTCTCAGATTACATTGGACTACTCTAAGACGACACTGGACCACTCTCAGATGACATTGGAACACTCTCAGATGACACTTCACCACTCTCAGATGACACTGCACCACTCTCAGATGATACTACACAACTCTCAGATGACACTTCAACACTCTCAGATGACACTGGACCACTCTCATATGATATTTCACCACTCTCAGATGAAACTGGACAACTCTCTGATAACACTGCACCACTTTCAGATGACACTGGACCACACTCAGATGACACTGGATCACTCTCAGGTGACACTGCACCACTCGCAGATGGCACTAGACCACTCTAAGATGACACTGCACCAAACTCAGTTGACAATGGACAACTCTCAGATGACACCGGATCACTCTTAGATAACATTGGACCACTTTTAGATGACACTGGACAACTCTCAGACAACACTGGACCACACTCAGATCACACTGGACCACTCTTAGATGACACTGGACCACTCTCAGATGAAATTGCACAACTCTCAGATTACACTGGACCATTCTCAGATGACACTGGACCAATTTTAGAAGAAACTGGACAACTCTCAGATGTCACTGCCCCACTCTCAGAATACACTGCATCACTCTAAGTTGACATTGGACCACTCTCAGATGACACTGGACCACTCTCAGATGACACTGCACAACTCTCAGATGACACTGGACCACTCTTAGATGAAATTGGACAACTCTCAGATGACATTGCCCCACACTCAGAATATATTGAACCACTCTCAGTTGACACTGGACAACTCTCAGATAACACTGGACCAATCTCAGATGACACTGAACCATTCTCAGATGACACTGGACCACTCTCAGATGACATTGGACCAAACTAAGATGACACTTGATCACTCTCAGATGTCACTAGACCGTTCCCAGATGACACTGCACCACTCTAAGATGACACTGGACCACTCTCATATGACACTGGACCACCTTCAGATGACACTTCACCACCCTCAGATGACACTGCACCACTCTAAGATGACACTGCACCATTCTCAGATGACACTGGACCACTCTCAGATGATACTGCACCACTCTCAGATGACACTGGACCACACACAGATAACACTGCAACTCTCTCAGATGACATTGGACCACACTTAGATGACACTGGATCACTCTCAGATTTCACTGGACCGTTCTCAGATGACACTGCACCACTCTCAGATTACATTGGACAACTCTAAGACGACACTGGACCACTCTCAGATGACATTGGAACACTCTCAGACGACACTTCACCACTCTCAGATGACAATGCACCACTCTCAGATGACACTGCAACACCCTCAGATGACACTGGACACCTCTCATATGATATTGCACCACTCTCAGATGACACTGGACAACTCTCTGATAACACTGCACCACTTTCAGATGACACTGGACCACACTCAGATAACACTGGATCACTCTCAGGTGACACTGCATCACTCGCAGATGGCACTAGACCATTCTAAGATGACACTGCACCACACTCAGTTGACAATGGACAACTCTCAGATGACACCGGATCACTCTTAGATAACATTGGACCACTTTTAGATGACACTGGACAACTCTCAGACAACACTGGACCACACTCAGATCACACTGGACCACTCTTAGATGACACTGGACCACTCTCAGATGAAATTGCACAACTCTCAGATTACACTGGACCATTCTCAGATGACACTGGACCAATTTTAGAAGAAACTGGACAACTCTCAGATGTCACTGCCCCACTCTCAGAATACACTGCATCACTCTCAGTTGACATTGGACCACTCTCAGATGACACTGGACCACTCTCAGATGACACTGCACAACTCTCAGATGACACTGGACCACTCTTAGATGAAATTGGACAACTCTCAGATGACATTGCCCCACACTCAGAATATACTGAACAACTCTCAGTTGACACTGGACAACTCTCAGATAACACTGGACCAATCTCAGATGACACTGAACCATTCTCAGATGACACTGGACCACTCTCAGATGACATTGGACCAAACTAAGATGAAACTTGATCACTCTCAGATGTCACTAGACCGTTCCCAGATGACACTGCACCACTCTAAGATGACACTGGACCACTCTCATATGACACTGGACCACCTTCAGATGACACTTCACCACCCTCAGATGACACTGCACCACTCTAAGATGACACTGCACCATTCTCAGATGACACTGGACCACTCTCAGATGATACTGCACCACTCTCAGATGACACTGGACCACACACACATAACACTGCAACTCTCTCAGATGACATTGGACCACACTTAGATGACACTGGATCACTCTCAGATTTCAATGGACCGTTCTCAGATGACACTGCACCACACTCAGATTACATTGGACAACTCTAAGACGACACTGGACCACTCTCAGATGACATTGGAACACTCTCAGACGACACTTCACCACTCTCAGATGACAATGCACCACTCTCAGATGACACTGCAACACCCTCAGATGACACTGGACACCTCTCATATGATATTGCACCACTCTCAGATGACACTGGACAACTCTCTGATAACACTGCACCACTTTCAGATGACACTGGACCACACTCAGATAACACTGGATCACTCTCAGGTGACACTGCATCACTCGCAGATGGCACTAGACCATTCTAAGATGACACTGCACCACACTCAGTTGACAATGGACAACTCTCAGATGACACCGGATCACTCTTAGATAACATTGGACCACTTTTAGATGACACTGGACAACTCTCAGACGACACTGGACCACACACAGATGACACTGGACCACTCTTAGATGACACTGGACCACTCCTAGATGAAATTGCACAACTCTCAGATTACACTGGACCATTCTCAGATGACACTGGACCAATTTTAGAAGAAACAGGACAACTCTCAGATGTCACTGCCCCACTCTCAGAATACACTGCATCACTCTCAGTTGACATTGGACCACTCTCAGATGACACTGGACCACTCTCAGATGACACTGCACAACTCTCAGATGACACTGGACCACTCTTAGATGAAATTGGACAACTCTCAGATGACATTGCCCCACACTCAGAATATACTGAACCACTCTCAGTTGACACTGGACAACTCTCAGATAACACTGGACCAATCTCAGATGACACTGAACCATTCTCAGATGACACTGGACCACTCTCAGATGACATTGGACCAAACTAAGATGACACTTGATCACTCTCAGATGTCACTAGACCGTTCCCAGATGACACTGCACCACTCTAAGATGACACTGGACCACTCTCATATGACACTGGACCACCTTCAGATGACACTTCACCACCCTCAGATGACACTGCACCACTCTAAGATGACACTGCACCATTCTCAGATGACACTGGACCACTCTCAGATGATACTGCACCACTCTCAGATGACACTGGACCACACACAGATAACACTGCAACTCTCTCAGATGACATTGGACCACACTTAGATGACACTGGATCACTCTCAGATTTCACTGGACCGTTCTCAGATGACACTGCACCACTCTCAGATTACATTGGACAACTCTAAGACGACACTGGACCACTCTCAGATGACATTGGAACACTCTCAGACGACACTTCACCACTCTCAGATGACAATGCACCACTCTCAGATGACACTGCAACACCCTCAGATGACACTGGACACCTCTCATATGATATTGCACCACTCTCAGATGACACTGGACAACTCTCTGATAACACTGCACCACTTTCAGATGACACTGGACCACACTCAGATAACACTGGATCACTCTCAGGTGACACTGCATCACTCGCAGATGGCACTAGACCATTCTAAGATGACACTGCACCACACTCAGTTGACAATGGACAACTCTCATGTGACACCGGATCACTCTTAGATAACATTGGACCACTTTTAGATGACACTGGACAACTCTCAGACGACACTGGACCACACTCAGATGACACTGGACCACTCTTAGATGACACTGGACCACTCCTAGATGAAATTGCACAACTCTCAGATTACACTGGACCATTCTCAGATGACACTGGACCAATTTTAGAAGAAACTGGACAACTCTCAGATGTCACTGCCCCACTCTCAGAATACACTGCATCACTCTCAGTTGACATTGGACCACTCTCAGATGACACTGGACCACTCTCAGATGACACTGCACAACTCTCAGATGACACTGGACCACTCTCAAAAGACATTGCACCTCTCTCAGACGACACCGGATCACTCACAGATGACACTGCACCACTCTCAGATGAGAATGGACCACTCTCAGATGATATTGCACCAATCTCAGATGACACTGGACCACATTAAAATGACACTGGATAATTGTCAGTTGACACTAGACCATTCTCAGATGACACTGCACCACTGTCAGATGACACTGTACCACTCTCAGATGACACTGGACCACTCTAAGATGACACTGGACCACTCTCAGATGACACTGGACCACTCTCAGATCACACTTCATCATTCTCAGATGACATTGCACCACTCTCAGATGACACTGCACCATTCTCAGATTACACCATATCATTCTCAAATGACACTTGACCACTCTCAGATGACACTGGACCACTCTAAGATGAATCTGCACCACTCTCAGATGACACTGCACCACTCTCAGATGACACTGGACCAAACTCAGATACACTGGACCATTCTCAGATGACACAGCAACACTTTCAGATGACACTGGACCACTCTCAGATGACACTGGACCACTCTCAGATGACACAGCACCACTCTCAGATAACACTGGACCACACTCAGATGAAACTAGACCACACTCAGATGACACTGGACCACTCTCAGATGACACTGGACCACTCTCAGATGAAACTGAACCACTCTCAGATGACACTGGACTACTCTCAGGTGACACTGGACCACTCTCAGATGACACTGGACAACTCTCAGATGACACTGCACCACTCTCAGATGACACTTCACCACTCTCAGATGACACTGGATCATTCTAAGATGACACTGGATCATTCTCATATGACACTGCACCACTCTCATAGGACATTAGACCACTCTAAGATGACAATGGACCACTCTCAGATGACACTGGACCACCTTCAGATGACACTTCACCACCCTCAGATGACACTGCTCAACTCTCAGATGACACTGTACCACTCTCAGACGACACTGGACCTCCCTCAGTTGATACTGCACCACCCTTAGATGACACTGGACCACTCTCAGATGACAATGGACCACTCTCAGATGACACTGCACCTCTCTCAGATGACACTGGACCACACTCAGATGACACTGGATCACTCTCAGATGACACTGGACTCTTCTCAGATGACACTGCACCACTCTCATATGACATTGGACCATTTTAATATGACACTGGACCACTCTCAGATGATACTGGAACACCCTCAGATGACAATGGACTACTCTAAGATGACACTGCACCACTCACAGATGACACTGGACCACTCTCAGATGACACTTCACCACTCTCAGATGACACTGCACCACTCTCAGATGACACTGCACTACTCTCAGATGACACTGGACCACTCTCAGATGAAACAGCACCACTCTCAGATGACACTGGACCACTCTCAGATGACACTGGATCATTCTCAGATACATTGGAACACTTTCAGATGACACTGGACAATTCTCAGATGACACTGAACCACACTCAGACGAAACTGGACCTCAATCAGGTGACACTGGACCACCCTCAGATGACACTGGACCACTCTCAGATGAAACTGCACCACTCTCAGATGATACTTGACCTCTCACAGAATACACCGGAGCACTCTCAGATGACATTGGACCACTTTCAGATGACACTGGAAAACTCTCAGATGAAACTGAACAACACTTAAATGAAACTGGACAATTCCCAGATGACACTGGACCACACTCAGATGACACTGGATCATTCTCAGATGACACTGGACCATTCTCATATGACACTGCTGCATTCTCAGAGGACACTGGACCACTCTAAGATGACAATGGACCACTCTCAGATGACACTAGACCTCTCTCAGATGATACTGCACCACTCTCAGATGAAACTGGAGAAATCTCAGATGACAGGGGACCACTCTCAGATGACACTGCACCACTTTCAGATGACACTGGACCACTCTCAGATGACACTGGACCATTCTCAGATGACACTGCACCACTCACAGAAAACACTGGACCACTCTAAGACGACACTGGACCACTCTCAGATGACACTGGACCACCTTCAGATGACACTTCACCACCCTCAGATGACACAGCACCACTCTCAGATGACACTGCACCACTCTCAGATGACACTGGACCAAACTCTGATGACATTGGTTCACTTTCAGATGACACTGGACCGTTCTCAGATGACACTGCACCTATCTCAGATGATATTGGACCACTCTAAGATGACACTGGACCATACTCAGATGACACTGGATTATTCTCAGATGACACTGGACCCTTCTCATATGACACTGCACCACTCACAGAGGACACTGGACCCCTCTAAGATGACACTGGTCAACTCTCAGATGACACTGGACCACCTTCAAATGACACTTCACCACCCTCAGATGACACTGCACCACTCTCAGATGACACTGCACCATTTTAAGATGACACTGGACCACTCTCAGATGATACTGCACCAATCTCAGATGACACTGGATTACTCTCACATCACACTGCACCACTCTCTGATGACATTGGACCACACTCAGATGACACTGGATCACTCTCAGATGTCACTGGACAGTTCTCAGACGACACTGCACCACTTTCAGATGACATTGGACCACACTCAGATGACACTGGATCACTCTCAGGTGACACTGCACCACTCGCAGATGACACTAGACCACTCTAAGATGACACTGCACCACACTCTGTTGACACTGGAGCACTCTAAGACGACACCGGATCACTCTCAGATAACATTGGACCACTTTCAGATGACAAAGGAAAACTCTGAGATGACACTGGACCACACTCAGATAACACTGGACCACTTTCAGATGACACTGGACCACTCTCAGGTTAAACTGCACAACTCTCAGATTACACTGCACCACTCTCAGATGACACTGGACCACTCTTAGATGAAACTGGACCACTCTCAGATGACACTGCCCCACTCTCAGAATACACTGCACCACTCTCAGTTGACACTGGACAACTCTCAGATTACACTGCACCACTCTCAGATAGCATTGGACCACTGTCAGATAATATTGGACCACACTCAGATGACACTGGATCACTCTTAGATGTCACTGGACCCTTCTCAAATGACACTGCACCACTCTAAGATGACACTGGAAAACTCTCATATGACACTGGACCACCTTCAGATGACACTTCACCACCCTCAGATGACACTGCACCACTCTCAGATGACACTGCACCATTTTAAGATGACACTGGACCACTCTCAGATGATACTGCACCAATCTCAGATGACACTGGATTACTCTCAAATCACACTGCACAACTCTCTGATGACATTGGACCACACTCAGATGACACTGGATCACTCTCAGATGTCACTGGACCGTTCTCAGATGACACTGCACCACTTTCAGATGACATTGGACCACACTCAGATGACACTGGATCACTCTCAGGTGACACTGCACCACTCGCAGATGACACTAGACCACTCTAAGATGACACTGCACCACACTCAGTTGACACTGGAGCACTCTAAGACGACACCGGATCACTCTCAGATAACATTGGACCACTTTCAGATGACAAAAGAAAACTCTGAGATGACACTGGACCACACTCAGATAACACTGGACCACTTTCAGATGACACTGGACCACTCTCAGGTTAAACTGCACAACTCTCAGATTACACTGCACCACTCTCAGATGACACTGGACCACTCTTAGATGAAACTGGACCACTCTCAGATGACACTGCCCCACTCTCAGAATACACTGCACCACTCTCAGTTGACACTGGACCACTCTCAGATTACACTGCACCACTCTCAGATAGCACTGGACCACTGTCAGATAATATTGGACCACACTCAGATGACACTGGATCATTCTTAGATGTCACTGGACCCTTCTCAAATGACACTGCACCACTCTAAGATGACACTGGAACACTCTCATATGACACTGGACCACCTTCAGATGACACTTCACTATCCTCAGATGTCACTGCACCACTCTAAGATGACACTGCATCATTCTCAGATGACACTGGACCACTCTTAAATGATACTGCACCACTCTCAGATGACACTGGACCACTCTCAGATGACACTGCACCACTCTCAGATGACACTGGACCACTCTCAGATGACAATGGACCACTCTCAGATGACACTGCACCTCTCTCAGAATACACTGGACCACACTCAGATGACACTGGATCACTCTCAGATGACACTGGACTGTTCTCAGATGACACTGCACCTCTCTCATATGACATTGGACCATTTTAATATGAAACTGGACCACTCTCAGATGATACTGGACAACCCTCAGATGACACTGGACTACTCTAAGATGACACTGCACCACTCTCAGATGACACTGGACCACTCTCAGATTACACTTCACCACTCTCAGATGACACTGCACCACTCCCAGATGACACTGCACCAATCTCAGATGACACTGCACTACTCTCAGATGACACTGGACCACTCTCAGATGAAACAGCACGACTCTCAGATGACCCTGGACCACTCTCAGATGACACTGGATCATACTCAGATGACATTGGACATCTTTCAGATGACACTGGACAATTCTCAGATAACACTGGACCACACTCAGACGAAACTGAACCTCACTCACATGATACTGGAACACTCTCAGATGACACTGGACCACTCTCAGATGAAACTGCACCACTCTCAGATGATACTTGACCACTCAGAGAATACACCGGATCACTCTCAGATTACATTGGACCACTTTCAGATGACACTGGAAAACTCTCAGATGAAACTGGACAACAATTAAATGAAACTGGACAATTCCCAGATGACACTGGACCACACTCAGATGACACTGGATCATTCTCAGATGACACTGGACCATTCTCATATGACACTGCAGCATTCTAAGAGGACGCTGGACCACTTTAAGATGACAATGGACCACTCTCAGATTACACTGGACCTCTCTCAGATGATACTGCACCACTCTTAGATGAAACTGGACTACTCTCAGATTACACTTCACCACTCTCAGATGACACTGCACCACTCCCAGATGACACTGCACCAATCTCAGATGACACTGCACTACTCTCAGATGACACTGGACCACTCTCAGATGAAACAGCACGACTCTCAGATGACCCTGGACCACTCTCAGATGACACTGGATCATACTCAGATGACATTGGACATCTTTCAGATGACACTGGACAATTCTCAGATAACACTGGACCACACTCAGACGAAACTGAACCTCACTCACATGATACTGGAACACTCTCAGATGACACTGGACCACTCTCAGATGAAACTGCACCACTCTCAGATGATACTTGACCACTCAGAGAATACACCGGATCACTCTCAGATTACATTGGACCACTTTCAGATGACACTGGAAAACTCTCAGATGAAACTGGACAACAATTAAATGAAACTGGACAATTCCCAGATGACACTGGACCACACTCAGATGACACTGGATCATTCTCAGATGACACTGGACCATTCTCATATGACACTGCAGCATTCTAAGAGGACGCTGGACCACTTTAAGATGACAATGGACCACTCTCAGATTACACTGGACCTCTCTCAGATGATACTGCACCACTCTTAGATGAAACTGGAGAAATCTCAGATGACACTGGACCACTCTCAGATGACCCTGCACCACTCTCAGATGACACTGGACCCCACTCTGATGACACTGAATTATTCTCAGATGACACTGGACCATTCTCATATGAAACTGCACCACTCACAGAGGACACTGGACCACTCTAAGATGACACTAGACCACTCTCAGATGACACTGGACCACCTTCAGATGACACTTCACCACCCTCAGATGACACTGCACCACTCTCAAATGAGACTGCACCATTTTAAGATGACACTGGACCACTCTCAGATGATACTGCACCAATCTCAGATGACACTGGACCACTCTCAGATCACACTGCACCACTCTCTGATGACATTGGACCACACTCAGATGACCCTGGATCACTCTCAGATGTCATTGGACCGTTCTCAGATGACACTGCACCACTTTCAGATGATATTGGACCACACTCAGATGAAACTGGATCACTCTCAGGTGACACTGCACCATTCGCAGATGACACTAGACCACTCTAAGATAACACTGCACCAAACTCAGTTGACATTGGACCACTCTAAGACGACACCGGATCACTCTCAGATAACATTGGACCACTTTCAGATGACAATGGAAAACTCTGAGATGACACTGGAACACATGCAGATGACACTGGACTACTCTCAGGTTAAACTGCACAACTCTCAGATTACACTGCACCACTCTCAGATGACACTGGACCACTCTTAGATGAAACTGGACAACTCTCAGATGACACTACCCCACTCTCAGAATACACTGCACCACTCTCAGTTGACACTGGACTACTCTCAGATGACACTGCACCACTCTCAGATGACACTGGACCACTGTCAGATAGTATTGGACCACACTCAGATGACACTGGATCATTCTTAGATGTCACTGGACCGTTCTCAGATGACACTGCACCACTCTAAGATGACACTGGACCATTCTCATATGACACTGGACCACCTTCAGATGACACTTCACTACCCTCAGATGACACTGCACTGCACCACTCTAAGATGACACTGTACCATTCTCAGATGACACTGGACCACTCTTAAATGATACTGCACCACTCTCAGATGACACTGGACCACTCTCAGATGACACTGCCCCACTTTCAGATGACATTGGACCACACTCAGATGACACTGGATCAATCTCAGAAATCACTGGACCGTTCCCAGATGACACTGCACCACTCTCAGATGACATTGAACCATTCTAAGATGACACTGGACCACTCTCATATGACATTGACCACTCTCAGACGACACTTCACCACTCTCAGATGACACTGCACCACTCTCAGATGACACTGCACCACTCTCAGATGACACTGCACCACTCTCAGATGACACTGGACCACTCTCAGATGATACTGCACCACTCTCAGATGACACTGGACCACTCTCTGATAACACTGCACCACTTTCAGATGACATGGACCACACTCAGATGACACTGGATCACTCTCAGATGTCACTGGACCGTTCTCAGATGACACTGCACCACTTTCAGATGACATTGGACCACACTCAGATGACACTGGATCACTCTCAGGTGACACTGCACCATTCGCAGATGACACTAGACCACTCTAAGATGACACTGCACCACACTCAGTTGACACTGGAGCACTCTAAGACGACACCGGATCACTCTCAGATAACATTGGACCACTTTCAGATGACAAAAGAAAACTCTGAGATGACACTGGACCACACTCAGATAACACTGGACCACTTTCAGATGACACTGGACCACTCTCAGGTTAAACTGCACAACTCTCAGATTACACTGCACCACTCTCAGATGACACTGGACCACTCTTAGATGAAACTGGACCACTCTCAGATGACACTGCCCCACTCTCAGAATACACTGCACCACTCTCAGTTGACACTGGACCACTCTCAGATTACACTGCACCACTCTCAGATAGCACTGGACCACTGTCAGATAATATTGGACCACACTCAGATGACACTGGATCACTCTTAGATGTCACTGGACCCTTCTCAAATGACACTGCACCACTCTAAGATGACACTGGAACACTCTCATATGACACTGGACCACCTTCAGATGACACTTCACTATCCTCAGATGTCACTGCACCACTCTAAGATGACACTGCATCATTCTCAGATGACACTGGACCACTCTTAAATGATACTGCACCACTCTCAGATGACACTGGACCACTCTCAGATGACACTGCACCACTCTCAGATGACACTGGACCACTCTCAGATGACAATGGACCACTCTCAGATGACACTGCACCTCTCTCAGAATACACTGGACCACACTCAGATGACACTGGATCACTCTCAGATGACACTGGACTGTTCTCAGATGACACTGCACCTCTCTCATATGACATTGGACCATTTTAATATGAAACTGGACCACTCTCAGATGATACTGGACAACCCTCAGATGACACTGGACTACTCTAAGATGACACTGCACCACTCTCAGATGACACTGGACCACTCTCAGATTACACTTCACCACTCTCAGATGACACTGCACCACTCCCAGATGACACTGCACCAATCTCAGATGACACTGCACTACTCTCAGATGACACTGGACCACTCTCAGATGAAACAGCACGACTCTCAGATGACCCTGGACCACTCTCAGATGACACTGGATCATACTCAGATGACATTGGACATCTTTCAGATGACACTGGACAATTCTCAGATAACACTGGACCACACTCAGACGAAACTGAACCTCACTCACATGATACTGGAACACTCGCAGATGACACTGGACCACTCTCAGATGAAACTGCACCACTCTCAGATGATACTTGACCACTCAGAGAATACACCGGATCACTCTCAGATTACATTGGACCACTTTCAGATGACACTGGAAAACTCTCAGATGAAACTGGACAACAATTAAATGAAACTGGACAATTCCCAGATGACACTGGACCACACTCAGATGACACTGGATCATTCTCAGATGACACTGGACCATTCTCATATGACACTGCAGCATTCTAAGAGGACGCTGGACCACTCTAAGATGACAATGGACCACTCTCAGATTACACTGGACCTCTCTCAGATGATACTGCACCACTCTCAGATGAAACTGGAGAAATCTCAGATGACACTGGACCACTCTCAGATGACCCTGCACCACTCTCAGATGACACTGGACCCCACTCTGATGACACTGAATTATTCTCAGATGACACTGGACCATTCTCATATGAAACTGCACCACTCACAGAGGACACTGGACCACTCTAAGATGACACTAGACCACTCTCAGATGACACTGGACCACCTTCAGATGACACTTCACCACCCTCAGATGACACTGCACCACTCTCAAATGAGACTGCACCATTTTAAGATGACACTGGACCACTCTCAGATGATACTGCACCAATCTCAGATGACACTGGACCACTCTCAGATCACACTGCACCACTCTCTGATGACATTGGACCACACTCAGATGACCCTGGATCACTTTCAGATGTCATTGGACCGTTCTCAGATGACACTGCACCACTTTCAGATGACATTGGACCACACTCAGATGAAACTGGATCACTCTCAGGTGACACTGCACCATTCGCAGATGACACTAGACCACTCTAAGATAACACTGCACCAAACTCAGTTGACATTGGACCACTCTAAGACGACACCGGATCACTCTCAGATAACATTGGACCACTTTCAGATGACAATGGAAAACTCTGAGATGACACTGGAACACATTCAGATGACACTGGACCACTCTCAGGTTAAACTGCACAACTCTCAGATTACACTGCACCACTCTCAGATGACACTGGACCACTCTTAGATGAAACTGGACAACTCTCAGATGACACTACCCCACTCTCAGAATACACTGCACCACTCTCAGTTGACACTGGACTACTCTCAGATGACACTGCACCACTCTCAGATGACACTGGACCACTGTCAGATAGTATTGGACCACACTCAGATGACACTGGATCATTCTTAGATGTCACTGGACCGTTCTCAGATGACACTGCACCACTCTAAGATGACACTGGACCATTCTCATATGACACTGGACCACCTTCAGATGACACTTCACTACCCTCAGATGACACTGCACTGCACCACTCTAAGATGACACTGCACCATTCTCAGATGACACTGGACCACTCTTAAATGATACTGCACCACTCTCAGATGACACTGGACCACTCTCAGATGACACTGCCCCACTTTCAGATGACATTGGACCACACTCAGATGACACTGGATCAATCTCAGAAATCACTGGACCGTTCCCAGATGACACTGCACCACTCTCAGATGACATTGAACCATTCTAAGATGACACTGGACCACTCTCATATGACATTGACCACTCTCAGACGACACTTCACCACTCTCAGATGACACTGCACCACTCTCAGATGACACTGCACCACTCTCAGATGACACTGCACCACTCTCAGATGACACTGGACCACTCTCAGATGATACTGCACCACTCTCAGATGACACTGGACCACTCTCTGATAACACTGCACCACTTTCAGATGACACTGGACCACACTCAGATGACACTGGATCACTCTCAGGTAACACTGCACCACTCGCAGATGACACTAGACCACTCTAAGATGACACTGCACCAAACTCAGTTGACAATGGACAACTCTCAGATGACACCGGATCACTCTTAGATAACATTGGACAACTTTCAGATGACACTGGACAACTCTCAGACGACACTGGACCACACTCAGATGACACTAGACCACTCTCAGATGACAATGGAACACTCTCAAATGACACTGGATCACACTGATAAAACAAATCCAAAATCGAGTTGTTAAACTCAGACGACATAAAAGTCCAAATCTTCAGTGCCAATGATGGTCAAATGTTTATCAAGTGACTACACAGATGAAATGCCAGTCAGATGTTAATATACCATGTTCTAAATAGTAGGATATGCCATAATCATACTAGTAATCACAAAACAAACCAAAATAAAAATCTATCTGACATAAAATAATTAAACTTTGAATATACAAAATCAAAATCCCTGGATAGTTACTTTGAAAGTCATATGTTTATCAAGTGACGAATCCGATGAAAATTTATTTTGTGATTCCTACCCTTCGTGAAAACCAGTTGTATCATTCACCAAAACAGTTCCAAAATTATGATTTAATGACACACACAATTAATTATTTTAAGTCAACTTTTTTCCCCATTGTAAACATCCTCCATAGCTTTCAAACATCATGTGTTTATGGAAACTAATAGTATTTAAAAAGTGTACTTTACCATTCTCTCACCTTTACCACTGCTAGAAGACATGCTGACATCTTCGGCAAAAGAGATCGCTAGTAATGATGCCCCACACTTATTAATGACATCGTGGTATATTGCTTTGATTATTATTTGAAATATGTAAGAAATTCTTCCTTATATCTTGGGACAGCATCAGGCATCGCAACATATTTTTATACATCTTTACATTGTCACAGTTTTGTTTCCTATATTTCTTCAATGGCTAGTTCAAATAGTTATTGATTCTAAAATGAAAAGTAATTTATTTTCTTAATGAAATATTTCCAAACAGTCAGGATTATTCCTAACCAATCTGATGAAAATAGAGAGGAAATAAAGCATGAACTCTATACTGAGAGCTTTCTTTTGGGTCCGAATAGTGCTCTCATAACCACCAACCTACTCACCCAGTGTCCAGTCGGATGACAAAGCAGTTGTGGTGAGATGTGCAGGTATTGGCATGGAGGAAGAAGCACCCTCTGGTTTATTAGCCGAAGGGCAGCCATGCTTGCTGAGTGGAGAGTCAGCCACAGACTCACTTATATCTGCATGCACTTGTCTGGAGATAGAGATCTCGTCAACAAGTTCCTAGAGTAAAGTGAAAGGGATGTGGCAATCAAAGCAACAGTGAAAAAGGCATTGATGATAAACACAGAATACTGGTAAAATTAATCAATATTATCATCATTATTGTTGTTGTTCTTCTTTTAATAATTATTTTGTTGTTAAGTATTATTACTAGTGATATTATTGACATCATATCAGTTACTGCTAATACAAATATTTATATTATTATTAATAAGTACTGTCAAAATAGCAAAGCTAATGTTAAAATGGGGGTTAATAAATATATCTATAATTCTTACAGAGCATGATTTCTTGAGGATGTGTATAACAGAACGAGGTACATCAATGTTGCCAGCCAGAGCAAGTCCAACAGCATCACTGAGGGATATTAGCCTGATGTCTTCTGCAGGGAGGTTCAACATGGAATATAGGACAAATTGATCAAAAGCTAACTGACTGACATAAAGTAATCAATTATATTTCATGGATTCACTAAAGAGAAGGAGAGGAGAGGATGGGGGTTAGAAAAAAAAATCACCCCATCTTTAACAATTAATCAATTAATTTACAAATAATGATAGTGATAAACTCGACATTATTAATACAAGAAATTATCAATCTTGCTAAGTTCCAGTCATTACAGAAAAATTTCACAATTTTTCATTAGTGTGATATATTTTGAGTAATTATAATGCAATACTCTCTGCATTTTTCTCTCCTTGAAGTCCTCCTAGATAGTGAAATGAATACAATGAAACCTTAAACTCCCATAATCTTTGCTTTCTGGATTAATTTAGGTTGGGATCTCACTCTTGAAAACTTTCAGGTGTTACAGAAAAAAATGTGTGGACATCTTCATTTTGTGACAGACATATAATAGTGGTTGCCAAAGCTGACCATTATGCAAGTGGTAGAAATAATTGTAAAAACTCTCATAATGATAATATTCAAAATCAACAAAATATTTTAAAGTAGCCTACTATAGTCATAACAACAACATATAATACAGATATGCAAGAGATTAAAAATATTTCATATAAATTCATTACATCTTTCCAATAAAACAAAATTTTTAAAGATATCACCACTTCTAAACACGCAGAGAAATGAATATTTCAAAGAAAGAATTCACCCTGATACAAAATTGAGACTTCATCAGAAAAATTAACTACATGGAATTGACTGAATTAATGTGATATTAATGTGCGAAATGTCTGTCTGTTTTTCTGTCAGTCTGCCTACCTGTCTCACTGCCTGCCTCTCCATCTCTCTCATTGTCACTCTATCCTTTTGTCCATACGTTCGTCAATCTATCTCTCCATCTATCCAACCATCTCTCTGTCTGCCTGATTATTTCTCTGTCTATCTGGTTATATACCTGTCTCTCTATCTGTCTCTCTTTCTGTGTGACTGTCTGTCTGTTTGTAAGAACTGTGTCTCCAACTAAGCTGCTTCTACTACAGCCACCAAAACTCAGCATGGCCAAGCCTATGGGAATAAGCAAGTTACAGGGTAAATTGCATAAGTGCCTACTTAGAGTGCTTTCATACATATTAACTATTATTTGGATTTATATTATATTAATATAAGTTGAAGCATATATGAATGAATAGGCCTAATTAAGTAATGTTGCTGTTATTTTTTATAACACTGTTAATGGGAGCTATTTATTTGTGTTCTGTTTTATATTAGATAACAACCCCATGTAATTATGTTGGTCTACTCTAGAAAATAATTGAGGATGTGTTTGGTATTTTTATTAAGTTAGTTTAGTTATTTATTATTATTTTTTTTTAATATTTAGTTTAATATATTCAATTAATTTTAGTTTGATATAGCTGAAACAACTATTGAAATCACTGGTAATGTATCACACATAGAATGCTAGATATAAACACATCTCATTACACCCCAAAAAGATGAGCTATACATTTTTTTGATTTTTTTTTAAAGGAATAACAATAAAATGAATAATCACTTTTAAGGGAAAAATAGAATTTTTAAGCAACAAAAGCATTTTATGTTAAAAACTCTTCTTTAGCACTTAACACTTACCGGTCATGGTTTCTATGCTCCCCCGTGTCCTTAGGTTCAGAATCTGATGGGCACTTGCTGGGAGAATTTGTATTCCAAGATTTGCTTGAACTTCACTAAATATGTGGAATCGGGACTTAAGAACCTTGTTAACAAGTTCTGGAACTGCCAGATACCCTTCCCTATAGAGATTAGGGGTCAGGAAGGTAAGGGTTTCACTCCCCCAATTCAAAGCAGAGTATTCCATCACTACAATACGATAACAGGGAGAGTGTTAAAGTATAATCATTAACAATGCATTTCGGAAAACTAATCCAGCAATTGACAAAAATACACACACACTCAAACACACACACTGACATGAACTGTCACGCACACTGACACACACATACACACAGATAGTCGCACATTCCGACACACACAAACACACTTACTACGATCACTTAAGGGTTTAATCCATACTTGTTCCCTCCCTCTTGTAGAGCACTCCCTAACCAAATGGGAAGGGAAATGTTTGTGCTGATGGTCAGTCACAAGACCATTCACATGATCCACAGCAGAAAAATTAGACACCGACAAGTTGGACCAGAGATTTGGTTGGCAATAAAACTGGCAATAGATGAAACTTTTGAGTTCAACATTTGGACTGACAACTCGAAATTCTCAGGGACTAAGGATAGAATATGAGAGGAGTTTGCAGGATTCACACCCAATCTTTCGGTCAACAAACCTGCACTCATCGGTTCAATTGCTTGGCCAGAATTACATAAGATTGATTGTCTGTTTTTCGCATTGGAAGGCACTGTGTGCTCTGACAATCCAGCAGGATTAATCAACACCTTGCAATTAAAACTCGTAACCACAACCTCCTCTTCCGGGATCTGTGAACCCAAAATAATCACAAATAAAACAACAAATGAATGCAGTAGCTGCGGACAATGAATAAACTACGAAAATTAGTGTATATATACTCCACTGACCATTTCCAAGACCACTAAACTTTTTCAGCATGAAATTAAAATAATTCAAGCAATACAACACTCCAACACAAAAAAGAAATATCGAGAAAAAAAGGAAAAAAAAGTATCAAAGAAAACTGAAGATTGAAAAAGAAATTCACTTAAAAATTAGTGACCATATGTGTTTCATGAACTAGATAAATGTGTGAATACAATGAATAGTAGCTGATGATTAACATACTTGGATTCTTCGAAATATGCTACTTCATATTGAATGGAAGATTTTAGGAATTAGGAGAGGAAGAATGGGGTGGCATTCCTTTAAATGCAATTTGTTTTAATACCATTGCCTTTGGAAGTATAAAATATTTGCTATGGGAAAATTAAGTGACACCACCCACACAGAACTTATTATTTACAGAGTGTGAATAGATTAAAGCCCAAACACATCCATATATTAACCACACCCACCTTGCCCTGTGCCATATCAATGATGAAATATGGTATGCTTGTGTTCCAGTGTTTGAATATGGTAACAACATCCACTGCCCTATAGAGAAAGGTCAAGCTTGTCTTCATACCAACCACACCCAGGTGCTTCAATATCGATATAACAGTCTTGTTAGCCTATGGATATCAGTAGGTAATCAACAACAATAATAATATGGGGTTTATTTAATTAGATGGGAGAGAAAGGAAGGATAATCTTCAACTTCAGATCTCTCCCTCCCCAGCCCTATATATAGGCAGTAATGATACAGTCAATATTTAATGTCATCCTACCAAGTGTCAATAATGCAAAAAATTAATAAAAAAAATACAGATAGTAAACATTCATGCTAAATATTCATACACAAATTTTTCTAAATCTATTTATCAATGATTAATTAGTTCAGCAGAATAAGCAATGCATTGTGGTTCAGTGAAATCTTGTAAATTTATAAAAATATACACACGCACACACACACATCACATATATATGTGTATATGTATGCATACAAATATACATATATATGTATATGTATATTGGTGTATATATATATATATATATAAGCTAGTTAATCATGACAAGGATAGGAATATAAATATGCTATACATTGAATGGTGAGAATATATTTATGGTAGATTAGTGGTCTTCATTGAACTGATAAAGCTCTTAATGAAGCTGTCAAACAAGGTTTCCACTGAATTTAACAACACAGGCAAACAACCAACAACTAACTATGCATCCATAGTTCATGCTAACAAACTACAAAATTAAGGCTAATTTATACAAATGGCATTACTATCACCCCCCCCCCCTCAAAATATCACAGATAAAACATTTGTAGTGCACAATATGCCACAACCCTTTACCTCCCTCCATCTCTCTCACCCGCTCCACACTAATGGAATAGAAGTTCCTGATCTGTTTCATGGCAGTCCAGCCAACTACAGGTAAGATTTTGGCTAACTCAGGGGTGGGCAATAGTGCCACACCATCTTTGATGATCACATAGAGAGAGTTGCCATCAAGGAGGCTCACTCGCTGAGCATCAACTATGGAGACAAATTACCATGAAACACAGTCCATGTTATGAATAGAAATGGCATATATGTGTCTATCTATTAAATAAGCAACATCTTATGACAAATATGTCCAGGAAGTAAATAAGGTGTGGAATAGTGATTAAATTACAGATTAAAATACAACTTGTTTTTCCACCATCTGCTTGATGAAATAATCTGATAATGATAAGAAAAGCCATGTTCATTCAGTGTAAAACAAAGGAAAACATGGTGAACCTTTCTTTCCTCTCATTCCTTCTTATTTCCCCACCGGCTTAAATAACTTGTGCTATATCTAAATCAGTGATACAAATCACATTAATCTAAGAATATGATACAATTAAAGAAGGTAAATGTTCTGTGGTGTAGTTTATGTGCCTATCTCCATGAGTTTTCATCAACATGTTACAACCAATTGTGATGTTAGTACGGCGCATGTCCGCCTATAGCTATTTCAACCTATTTCAACCTGTAGCAATCGTGTGTGGGGAATTGATCCAATGTGTGTTTTGTTGACCTACTTTGACCTATCTCAACCCAGTGTGACGTTGGTTCAGTATGTATCCCCACAGAGCTATTATCAACCTACTTCAATTTGCCACAACCCAGTATGATGTTAGCCCAATATGTATTTCCCCATATGGTAACTGTCCACCTACTTCAACCAGATTCAACCTAGTTTGATGTTGGTCCAGCGTCTTTACTCATATAGCTATTACCACCCTATGGTAACCTATTTCCAACCAGAGTGATGTTGGTCAGATCTGTTTCCTCATAGACCTATTGTCAACCTACTTCACCCTACCACAACACATTTTAAATTATTTCAGTGTAGTGAGGATGGATCTAGAAAATTTCAGGAAAGGGAGCAGGAGGGAGGAAGTGGCAGGATCATGTAAATTAACTATAGACTATTTTTATGGAGCATAGTTAAACCCTAGATGGCTGTACTATACTGATCAAGTTTTTGAAAGATTAGCATAGATTTCTTCTTTCCCCCTTCAAATCTTCCATTTTAAGCAACTCCCATGTAGCCTGCTCTCTATGGTTGTATGGAGCATAATTAGCCACTAGCTGGCTATATTCTGCTGAATAAGTTTTTGAAAGATAGGCATATTCTTCAGTTTCCCCTTTCAAATATTCTACATCCAGCAAATTCTAAGATGTATCATAGCATTTATTGGTAGAGGATCAGGCTATTTAAGATTACTCACTTACAAATTTGGAGTGATTCCTGAGGTTCTTTCATTGAAAATAATATATGCCACACCAGTTAGGCCTGACCCTGCGAATGCTCTAGTGAAGTTAACATTGTCTGGTTTGTTATGGTGACTAAATTTTACTTGCAGTCATGAAATTTTTGCCTAATTTGGTGCTTTTTGAGTTTTGCTTCTTTTTTTTTACCCCCCTTATCCACAAAAAGTAAAAAAAAATAAGAAGCAAATCTCAGAGAGCACCAAATTAGGCAAAAATTTCATACCAAAATTGCCTGAATACGAAATGGGAATGACATGGTAGTACTATTTAATGAAGGAGATATTTAGTGTAACAGTAACAGCTACAAAAACTGTATGGCAATTCCAGAACTCTCATTGACACAACTTATTCTAATTGACACAACTTACTCAACATAAAACATACGAAATAACAAAATTTTGGTATGGAAAATTTAATTTTACTTTCTTTCACCAGTGTTTCCAATTTTTTTTTTACCAATGTTTGTATATATATTTAATATATATATATGTGTATACACATGTATATATGTGTGTATATGTGTTGCATAATTGTGTTTATATATCTGTCTATTTGAGCATTAATGCGGTGTGTATATAGGTATATATATAAATATAGAGTCACAGGTAAATATAAATTTAAAGAGGAAATAATTAAAAAAAAAAATTTTTTTAACTAATGTCAAACATAAATATAGCCACTAGGGCATGCCAGGGATATATTTAAAGCATTAGTGCTTCAAATTGTAAGGATCAAAATGATTAGAAGAATATGATGACAATGTCTTGGCTGATTCTTAATAAGATACCCTTATTTCTTAATTTGATGATGCCTAACTCCTGACTAATTGATAATAAAAAAAAAAAATTAACCACCCAATAGCTAACATTGCCTTTTTCTTTTCTTTTGAACTAAATAAGATATATTGGGGAAGAAACCAAGTTAATGAGGTTAAGCGTTGAGCTATGATTTATTCTTAAGGGTGAGAAGGTAAAGGGTCGTTCTTGTTCAATACTCCATATCCACTTTTTAATGTACTCTACTAGAAATATCCCAGAAAAAAAAAATTTTACAGCGCATGCTCGCTCAGTGTGGCCATTGTATTTAGTACCTCGTGCCATCACGGTCAGCATCACGGTCAGCATCATGGTCAACAGCTAGGTTCCGAGCAGTTTGGGAAGTAAGGATTGCTGTATGGAAAGTAGGCGTCCCACAGTGGAAAACCTGCTAGCTGGGAGGTTTTCTGGCGTCAGCAAGAGCATGGGTTTGGCCCTGATTGGTGAGTCAACAGAAGGTTTGGTTTCATAATGATATAGATGTTTGGGTGTGAAAATATTCTTGCCATTTGTAGCGTTTAAGAGTTACAACGTGTGATCAACTCTCTTTTTTTTTGGACTGTTGGAATGACCGAAATCAGTAGATCAAAATTTAAAAAAAATAATATGGAAACCCGTGGTTACAATTATGTACTTTTACTGTATAGAAACCTAAAATTTTAAGTGTTACCAAAACTTTAACCTCATCTTAAATTTTCTGAATAATTATTTTGCTTTGTATAAAATACTACTTTAAATAAATAGTATTGTAATTGTCTGCCACAGTTCTTAGTGCGGACCACTCTTGTTAAATAAATACAAATAAATTTTGAAAAATAATCACTTAAGAAAGCATGTTATGTTTCCACCTGTGCATATACACTATTTTGCAACTTTATCCACTCACTCAATTCTATTACAATAACTACTACATAATTGATGTAAAAAAAAAGTAAATAAGTTTTTAGTGAACTTTATGCAAAAAATATCTTAAATTAAGTAAACTAATCTCTTAACCAGCAGGAGAAGAAACAGATGGCATATATTGTGGGATTCCATCCTTACAGAGCTTCTAGTTATCTTACAGATTTAATATAATTTTGTCCACAATAATCTTGCTATTATTTACTAGTAGACTTACCCTATGATTTGCCTGGGATTTGATATACCCTCAGGAAAAGGTGTGACCAAGTGTGACCAGCACTTTCTCATTCATAGTTAATTGTTCGAATTTGATCATTCAAAAGTATAAAAAATAGATCACACTATTTTGACTCTTTAGGCCTGACATGTCTGAAGGAAGAGGTGTGGTCAAATATCCTAAAATGGTTGGATAAAAACATTCTTGCTATAGTATTTGACTGTCAGGAAAAGATTTTATTATTATTTTTTTTTGTGGCGATAAAATGATTTGGACCGAGCCCATAGCCAAGGGTTTTGCCTAGGTACCATTTTTTTGGCATTTTAAACCTTACAAACCCAGAGAAAGATTTATGATTATGATGTCTCCAGTTCCCCAGAATGGTGATGTGTCTTCAGCTGCATATGTTCATCATATCAAGTTATTGATATTGTCTTGTGAATTTTTTTTGGTTTTAATGAGTGGAAGTTCGAAAGATTGTCAATTCTCAGCCTTAGAGTTCATCGAGTTTCTGGACCCGATGGTAATTGGAATCAATAAGTTTGAATATTTTCGTGCATAATTCATTTTAGAAGTGTAGCTATAAATTTTATTTTATTTTTCCAGTCTTTTTTTTTTCAAAACCATATTTTTTTGTTACATACTGTGGCATTAAGGAATATTTATTGCTCCATCCTGTGCTTTATAAAGATAACTCTTTATAAAAAAAGCTGAAAATTTCTTGCCTAAGCTCATGCCCTAGTCCAATCCAAACTTTATATTTTTTCAGTCACAAACTTGTGTAATAGGAAATATTCAAGCAGACTTTCATCACAATTTGTCCATGTGACCAAGAAGAATACCAGGAACACAGATGACTGACATTTGTGATTCATTATCAGGAATAGCATTGTTTTCAATTTTTTAAAAATTTTGTTATACTAAATTTTGTGACAAATATATTCATTTAGGCAAGGACACTTGTAGGTGGATTCCAAATATAAAGTGTCATCTTGATGTTATATTATCAAAGTCCATAATGATTTTATCTAATGTATTTTCACAGGTATTAATTAATTAAAAGAAATATAACATTTTTCCCTGTAAGCCATCGATGTTTATCCAATTCAGGATGATGTTTCCATTGATGGAGGTATCCATCAGTGGCAGGTTCCAAAACTCAAATACAGCACATCTCTGGAGTTCATTCCCATGGATAATAGTCTCTATAAGTTACTTATCTCCAAGTGGTATCATTATGGTGATTTTTTACACAATATATGGCTTTTACAATTATTCTCTCCATAGGTGTGTAACTATGATCCTCCTGATTCTTGCAGACCTACAAGGGCACTTTCTCTGAAGAATGCCAAAGGTAAAATAAATGACTTGTTTACAAATACATCCAAAAATGTCAAGTGTGAGTGGTGTTATGCCAATCCTTTATAAATATCTCAGTTCACATAGACCAGTAGAGCATACCATACATTATTATTACATCCTCTGCTGCATCTACACATTATTTAAAACTTTTTGCTTTCAATTTTTTAGGAACCAAGATGTCCATGAAATCTAATACTGGCAAAAACATGTATGCTGACACCAGTGATGAATCTACTTTGGGTACACACTCTAGTCATAGTGAGGTGGATGAGCCAACCAAGAAAGAAAGAACAAAAAATGTGTACAACAACTTCCAGTTAGATGAACTGGAGAATGCCTCTGATGTAACCCAATACCCTGGTCGTCAGGCAATTTATCTTCTTTCGAAGAATCTGAACATCCCAGAAAACAATATTCGGGTAATATACCATAAATTATCTCAAATAATTTGATCTCTTTGTCATACTTGAAATAAGTAGGTAAAATGAAATAATTAATTAATTGAATATATATATGATTAAAATTTCTACTGCGAAATTTTGGTCCATGTTACTATAAAAGCATGCCTTATTACTATGAAGTTATATATAGTTCAGCCAATATCTCATCCATGAGTTCAGATGGTTTAGCTGCACCCAAGGGTGAATTTACACATGTCAATGATTGTAATCAATGACCATTTAAGTTACTCCACTGCAATACGTCAAGATAAGTCATAGAGAATAATTTTTATTATATAGAGCATTATCAATATTGTTTGTCCTCGTATAGCTAATCACGAACATTATATTTGGTGTCGTATTTGAAAAATATTATATATTTGCATTTATAATCTTACTTTTAAGGTTTGGTTTCAGAATAGATGCGCTTTATATAGAAAACAAGATGAGACAGGCTGTGCCATTCAGCAGAGCAAGGGTCGAAGGAAGTACCTAAAAATCAAGCATCAGATGCAAGTTGCTGCAGCTGCCTCTAATAGAAATGGTATTTATTCTGGATGCTACCCGGATGTTCCCTACACAACATTTGGAGGAGTCCCAACATCCCCACAGTTTGTGGCTTTGTCACCTTTCATGACCGGCTCAGCCATACCATGCAATCCTATGCAGAGCTGTGTTGGTCCTGCAAGCTTCTTTGCTAACAGTACGCCTAGTTGTGGACGAGATTCACTTGACACTCCAGAATCCCACCAGTAATGTGAAGCTTATGCCATCATAGATGAAGAAAAATTATAACCAGTTGATATTTAATAGGACTCAATGTACTGAATTTTTCTTGGTAATATATATAGTTCTTTATTTCTGCTGTATTATACATTTATTAACATTTGTGTACCACTGAAAAATGTGGTAATCTTTTGCATGGGGCTTGTAGAATTAGAATTAACAAAAAAGTAAATATTATCAATTATATATTTTTTTGTGTAAGTACACTTTTAAGTTAGTATGTATATTAGTCTAGGCATGATATTTAGGCTAATATTTATTTGGTGTGGTTTTAGGATGGGAGATTCAAGAAATATTTGTAAGGGGTGTGGAAGATTCCAGAACCCATTGAAGAGGGATTGGGGGGGAAAAAGATTTCAGAGCCCATATCTATAGGAGAGGTTGTGTGAGGTTGTGAGAGATACAAGGATCCCAATCTAGGGAGGTTGTGGGTGACCCATGTGCCCATGTTTAGGAGAGGGTGGGGAAAGATCCCACAGCCCATGCGTGTGAGTAGGGGATGAGGGGTGTTACCAATTAACTAGTTTTCAATGTCCATGTGTAAAAAGTGGATGTACCTGGGACAACATGCAATTTGTGTGGGGATTTTGGAGTGTTTGGAGTGGGTGGTGGGGGTTAATCTTGTGTATATATTCAGTAGAAATTTATTCCTGGTCTCATGAGTTGTGTGTAGGGAGGATACAGAGTTGATCAGGATTGAGGAGTAGGGGAATATTAAAGGGTCATGAACATTATATATGATCCCTCCAAAAATATTTAAAAATAGCAAAAAAAAGCAACTGTCAAAACTTGCTAACAACTTCTTTTACGCAAATGCTATGGGATGCTGTATACACAAGTAGCTTCCCCAAATATGCACTTGGTTTATTTAACTGTCAATCCAGCCTCCCTTAATTTGTCGAATACGATGATCAAATTTTCTAAATGTTTCTCCAATGTACTGCTATGGATAAGTATGTCGTCTAAATAAGCGACTGCAAATCCATGCAATCCTTGCAAGATTCTATCCATGAGCCTCTGAAAAGTAATGGGGGCTGTTACTAAGCCGAAGGGTATGGTTAAATATTAATACTTTCCATAAGGGGCAATGAAGGCGGTTTTCTCAATCTGATCTTTCTTTACAGGCACTTGATAGCCTTTAGTGAGGCCAAACGTTGTTATTTAACTGGAATTGCCGAGGTTAGCAATTAGTTGCTCTATGTTAGGAAGTGGATAAAGGACGTTAGTGGTGATAGATTTCAATTTCCTATAGACAACACACATTCTCCTGGTGCCATCCTTTTTAGGCACGAGCACTATGGGGGCTGCCCATGGACTAGTGGATGGTCTTATAATCCCTGGCCTAATAAGGTCTTAATCTCTTCCCTTAAGGTGTCCTGAGCCTTTTTTGCCAGTCTATACGTGGGTAGTCTCACTGGGCAAGTATCTCCTGTAGGAATACTATGATACTCTCGACTATTTTTCCCTGGGAAATCTCTCAGCACATCCCAATAATTACTTTTAAATTTCTCTAGTTCACGTAGCTGAGAGCCGTGCAGGCTGGTTTCTCTCTTCCCTTTCCTTTCCTCTTCCAGGCCCTCCCACTCCTCAGACTCAGCTAGAAAAACAGCTGCCAAAGGGAAGTTCCATTTCTTCATGCAATTTACATGATAGGTACGGGGTTTGGTATACTTTTCTCACACATCTATTCTGTAAGTCACTGGTGTCACAACTTCTGTAATCGGGTAGGGTCCTTGCCACTGGTAAAGTAGCTTATTCACTAGTGCCAATCTAAATACTACGACGAAACTACCCACTTCAAAGCTACACTCTATAGCTTCCTGGTCATAGTAGCCTTTCCGTTTCACTTTCTCACTCATTTCCTTCTCATAGGCTAGGTCCCGGACTAGTTCTATATTAGCCCGTAAGGTTTGTACATACTCTGATGTACTATTGGCATCCTCCCCCTCCTTCCTATTCCAGAAACGTACTAACTGGTTGAGGGGCATCCTCATGGTCTTTCCAAATAACAGTTGGAATTGGGAGTAACCCGTGGACTTATGGATAGTTCCCCGATAAGCCCATAGTACATAGGGTATACAATTGTCCCATTCCACATCTGGGTTGGACACTAGCTTCCTTAACAAATGCTTGATGGTACCATTAAACCTTTCTACCATGCCGTTGGTCTGGGGATGTTAAGGGGAAGTTCTTATTTGTTTAATCCCTGTTACTGTGCAAAACATTTGCATCACCTTTGATACGAAATTGGACCAGTTATCGCTCAATAACTGCTGGGACACGCCCAGCCTGGCCGTTACTTCCACAAGTCGCTCTACCACTGTCTCAGTGAGGGTGTTTCGTAGGGTAAAAGCTTCAGGCCACTTTGTAGCATAGTCCATTATAACAGGAATGTACTTATTTCCCTTCTTTTTACTTTTCAGGGGTCCCACTATATCCTTAGCCAACCTAGCTAATGATTCTTTAATTACAAGTAGGGGCTGCAATATTGCCTTGGTGGTAATAGCTGGCTTGGCCTTTTGAAAATTAGGGCAAGCTGCCCACAACCTATTGACGTCACGGACCACCCCCAGCCAATCCATTCTCCCTCTAATAGTCGGCAGGGTTTTCTCTCTCCCAAAGTGTCCTCCTATTGGGGAGTTGTGAGCCATGGTCAAAACTTTCTGGCGAGCTATTTTAGGCAAAATCAATAAGTTCTTCCCTAGGATCTGATAGGATTCCCTCATTAATGGAGGAGATGGGAAGGAGGAGAGGGGAGGGAGGAGAGGGGAGGGAGGAGAGGGGAGGGAGGAGAGGGGAGTGAGGAGAGGGGAAGGAGGAGAGGGGAGGGAGCAGAGGGGAGTGAGGAGAGGGGAGGGAGCAGAGGGGAGGGAGGAGAGAGGAGGGAGGAGAGGGGAGGGAGGAGAGGGGAGGGAGGAGAGGGGAGGTAGGAGAAGGGAGGTAGGAGAAGGGAGGAGATGGGAAGGAGGAGAGGGGAGGGAGGGGAGGGGAGGGAGGAGAAGGGAGGGAGGAGAGGGAGTGAGGAAAGGGGAGGGAGGAAATGGGAGGGAGGAGAGAGAAAAGGTTGAATGGGTGAAGAGGCAATTATCAAGAAGCCATTAAAGCTATTATCAATTTATAAGGAAGAGAGAGAGCTGACTGACTTGGACTTACAGAACACCTCTGCAGCCACAGTTCCCTGTAAGCTGATATAGTCAGCCAGCTAAGTAGACAGTGAGTGTGTGTGATCAAGTTCACCATGTTCCACTTGGTGTTTTCTAAATTTAAACTGTCCACTTCCCATAAGGGAGTTGGTACAATCACACTAACCTCATTTACTATACATCTCGTAGGGAAAACAAACAACCAACAACAAACAACAACAAATAAACAACAACAAACAATCAGAACTTGTGTCGGGTGGAAACATGTAATAGGACGTGTCCTACAATAAGACACTAAATGCAGAGGAATGTGAAGGGGTTTGGCTAATGAGATGCTACCTGCAGAGGAACATACCTTCTCCACTGCAGGGTTTGCTGCAAGATTTCAGCAACACCTCCCCAGTTGCGGTCCACGCCTGAGTCCGAATAGCGTACCTGCGTGAACGTGCTCAACCGCGTGATGTCCTCTACTGCAAGGACCAACTGGAGGAAGACACCAAATGTGGGAGGAAGAAACCAAGTGTGGGCGGATGAAGGAATGGAATGCAAGATATGCACACTAACACATGGTCACATGACTACCACACGAAAAACACACATACAAGATATGCACACCAACACATGGTCACATGACTACCACACAGATAAACACATACAAGATATGCACACTAACACATGGTCACATGACTACAACACTGACACACACATACTGATGCACACTCTCTCACACACGATGGCGTACTTCTGATGGGGAGGCCATGAGTTTTGACACGAGACAGGAGAGCTAGTGAAAGAGAGAGAGAAAGAGTTAATCAACTGCAAGGAGTCAGGAAGTTATCCCACTAACACAGCACACTGATACTTTCAGGAAACCACGACAACCTGACATGATAGGTTGAGGTGTGCCCAGAGTGGCCTATATATGTCAACTCTGAGCCACCAGTGTGATTCACTAGTGCAACTACGAGAGTGTTACAGAGAATCAACCAGTTTGTCCATGTGCTGGTGGGAGGAGGTGCAGCTTACTTTTGGCTTCATTGGAGACCATCCTGTTGAGCATGTCTATGGGGCGATGCCCACCATTCTCCCGCAGGTTGATTTTGGACCCTGGAGAATTAGAATGAATTACTGGAGCTAGGTTACCATGCCAAGAGGTAGACATGCAGGTAGACATGCAGATCGAGAAATGGAGGAGTGAGAGAGGAAAGTTGGTGACTTACTGTATTCTGTGACAAGCAGAGTCAACACATTCTCGTGGCCTGCCTGAGCCGCCAAGTGCAGAGGAGTAAGTCCCTGCAAGTAGTACAATTTCTACTTAACAACAAACACAGTAAAAACATTAATGATAAACTAATTAACATAAATGGGTACTGACAATAATTAGTGTTCCACTTCTTCATATCTATATGCATTGATCATTGAATTACATGTTGTCATGTGAGATATCATCTTAAAGATATTCATGCAAATGTTCAATGAGTTATCTGACGTAACATGCAGTAACTCCATCTCAGTGTACATCAGTCAAGAATCCTCCAGGGCACACTGCACTACAACCTTCGCTGGAACTAACAAATGCCACTCTCTCAGCAATAAGCCATTTATACGGAGTATTAAGACTGATAGGGGAGAGGTCAGTATTGGCAAGGTGCAGAGGTTAATGTGAGGTTATGCTAACACCAGAACAGTTCCTATGGCTTCAGTTAATTTGTTAGTTCAGTCCAAATCATTAATTATTATACACATAATACATCCTTCTCACACAATTTTACATGTAAAACACAAACAATATACATGCTCTCACCCCCTGGTCGTTCAGTGTGGAAGATAGGATCCACAGTCAGTGTGTGTGTGTGTGTTTGTATGTGTGTGTGTGTGTGTGTGAAAGAGAAAGAAATTAGGTCAGGTTAATGCATTCACACCAGAGCATGTCACCATAATTGTGTGCACACAAGTTGTTGAGCATCGCATTTTCTTACGTTCTGGAGTTCGTTGAGGCAGTGGGCAATGGAAGTGGTGCAGTGGAGACAGCATGGCAGAGGAAAGGAGGAGACGGGGAGAGTGTGGAGGTGTAGTAGGTAAAGGGTTAGGAAAGATGAAAAAAGTGGTAATAGGGATAATTGAGTGTAACAAAGTGTTAATGAAATAATTGATCATGCAATGATAACACAAAACAGATTACTTGCAATATTAATTAGAGTAATGCCTTTGAAATGGGTAACCACAATTCTATATAGTGCCGAGCATAAAGCACACTAACCAGCCAGATATTGACCACTGATTGGCCACTAATTAATGTGGGGGTGGTTTTGGGTGGGTAAAGGTATATCCGGGGAGGAGGGAGTGTGGAAGAGATACAGCTGAGATTCCAACCAGTGTAGATGCATTAGGAGACAGGGGAAGAAATAATTGATAAACTGAGTTGAAAGTTTGGTATTGTATCAAGTGGTTTATTTTAGTGAGGAAGGTGATTTCCCTCTCACTTGTCCTAGAGTGCTCATATGCGTAGGAAGAATGTGTATGCCATTATGCGGGCCAAGAGGGCGCAGAACACAGAGGCTAGGGTCCTGTGCACACCTTACCTACCGGAAAAGAGTGGCATACTCTATGGAGCAGCGACCATGCTCTCTCTGGCCAAGTATTTCAAGAGTAAGTGAAGGAAAGATGTTGCCATATTTAGCATGTTACCATATATGGCATGTTACCATATATGGCATGTTAACATATTTAGCATGTTACCATATATGGCATGTTGCCATATATGGCATGTTAAAATATTTAGCATGTTACCATATATGGTATTTTACTATATATTTAAATAAAAATAGTACAGTCTCACTGAATTACACGATTGACAGAACTGCTGGGCTGATAGGGGGCATGCACGCTTGGGATGGGTGGGAGATGTTTTGTAATAATAAGATTAGGAATACCAGTATTTTTTGCCATCTTTGTCTATTTGTAACTTATGTCAAACAAACCTAATTCATCAGTTACTGGCTCTTGGTTCCATAATTTTGAATTCAATTCCTTGGGCAAATCCTTGGGCATACTTTTTCTTCTTTTACTTTTCCTTTCATCATTTCTTCCCCCATCTCTTTTACCTACTTTTTAAAATTCCTCCCTCCCACTCCATTACCCCCCCCCCCACCCCTAAAGGAGGAGTGGTGGTGGGAAAATATGCTGTCCATTGGATTGTATATTTTTGACCTAGAATTACATTTTCTATTTTTTTTTTATACTATTTTACCTTTTTTGACCTATTTATAGAATATGTTGTCTAGCTACGATCCCTGCCTTTGATGCCTTTACAATTATGTTGCAAATGTTTAGTCGAATGGTTCTCTTGTTTCTTGTAGATAAACATATATTTGACACTTGATTGGTAGGAGGAAAAGGAGGGAAAAGAGGGAGGGAGAAAAGGGAAGGAGGAGAGGGAGTGAGGAGAGGGAGGGAGGAGAGGGAAGGAGGAGAGGGAGGGATGAGAGGGAGGGAGGATAGGGTGTGAGGAGAGGGAGGGAAGAGAGGAAGGAGAGGAAGGAGAGGAAGGAGAGATGGAAGTGCATCAAGAGAACACCAACCCAAAGCAAAAGTCCTTGGGGGTCAGTGCAGGAGATGAACAGGTCAACTATTGGAAGAATAAATGAACAGTAGATGCCCTCCAAGAACTGGGAGTACAGATAGCTTTAGACTCAAATCTGACATGCCAGTAGCCTAATGTCTCATGGGCCTGTAGACAGGAGTCTGCCTGTGCATTTGGAATAGCTACATATCTCACCAGGTTGACTATAAAATATGATTGTCCAAATAGAAGAGGAAAGGTAATAAGAGAGAGTGGGGAAAGTGAGAGGTGGGGAGAAAGGGAATAGACTGAATGGAAGGGAATAAAGTGAATGGAAGGGAATAGAGTGAATGGAAGGGAATAGAGTGAATGGAAGGGAATAGAATGAATGGAAGGGAATAGAATGAATGCAAGGGAATAGAATAGAGTTAATGTTAGAGGATTTCGAATGGAAGAGGATATTTGGACGGTCATAAAAAAAAAAAAAAAAAAGGGGGGGGGGGGGGGGAGATGGGAAAGAAAGTAAAGTAAAAAAAAAAATGGAGAAGAAAAAAAAATTCGTAGTCGGCAGGATTCGAACCTGCGCGGGCAGAGCCCAATAGATTACTAGTATATACATAGGTGTCTAGTTCCAATCTATCGCCTTAACCACTCGGCCACGACTACTGGTCTCTGGTTTCCTGCGCATATATGATTAATATAAGTCCTTATTGCTGCAGCTCCTGGTAAGTTTGGATTGGTGTATGGCGACCTTCCTGGACGTTCTGGAGCCATCCAGGCAGCCATTCAGGCAGCCATTCATCTGGAACTACCTTCAGCGCACATAACTCAAGTCAACATACTCATAGGCAGGTGCCACAATGACCAGTTATTTCATTAGTTTCATAGAAGAAAAAAATTTTTTTTTTAATTTAAGAATTTAGGCCTAACAAATGCCACGCTAAATGTTCAGAAGCTCATGGCCTCTACTAAAGTAACATATCCTTGTGTGTATGTGTAGTTTGTTTGGGAACCCTTCATGCCCAGTATATAGAGCTTCTTCACCCAGGTAGACCCTTGTAACACTTCTTATCTATGGGTGACAACCACAGGTGGCACCTTGTTAGTTGCCAGTGTAGTCCAGTAGAAAAGAGAAGAGAGGTAGTAAGTAAATAAATAAGAACAATAAAAATTTTCAAAAATTAGTTCTGAAAAAAATGTGTAAATATTTTCAATAAGCCAATGTTTCATGTTAGTCTTTAAAAATTAAGAAAATTTTTTCTAGTGAGGCAGACATTGTATTGAGGTCTCACCACGTCCAATAATTTGTGTGTGTGTGTGCATGCGTACGTGCTTGCGTGTGCGTGTGTTTTCTTGAGCAGAAGGTCAGAATCGGGCCCTACCTAATCTTGACCTGTTCAACGTGATCATGTATCTCTGCCACACGGGGCTGTTCAAGCCATCCTTCCATGATACTGTGAGTGGTTTTGGATTGGGGGGTGGGGTGGGTGGGGGGTGTGGGTGGAGGAATTGAGAAAGAGAGGTGGGGAAGAAAAAGGGAACAGCAGAAAGAGTAGAGAAATTTATATGGAGAAGAGGAAGGTGATAGTCAGTGACAAAGTGGTTTGGTTACGATTTCTATTGTTAATGATTTGAGCCTCTAACATGATGCAGTTTTCTTGTGCAAGTATTTTGAAATAATGCAGCTGAGTGATGTTGCTGTGGAAACTATTAAATACTTGTTGTTATGTGTGCAATGTGTGTATGTCTTGTAAATATTAGTGGGTGTTGGTGCGGTCTTCCTCTCTGATTGACCACACCCACCTGATGTCCATGTAC
This sequence comes from Lycopodina hypogea, assembly GCA_963969325.1. NCBI lineage: Eukaryota > Metazoa > Porifera > Demospongiae > Poecilosclerida > Cladorhizidae > Lycopodina > Lycopodina hypogea. The sequence goes on along the minus strand of OZ017789.1, from coordinate 13,802,425 downwards.
ACCATGCTGGCTATGGTGGCCCACCAGACCCCTGGCCTCCCCTCGCCCACCACACCCACTTTCTCAAGCACCGGATAGACTCGTTGACAGTCAGGGGTGTTCATAACCCCCCTAAGGCAACAGAGGAGTCCTTCTCCACCAAGGATACTATGAAAATGGCAAGAGCCCTAGAGGGAACATTCCGCAGTGTGAACAACTTACTGGAGACACTCCACCATTCTGAGTTCTTCTACTTCACTGTGGCCAATTGGAGGTTTGTTTCCATTGGCCGGTACATGCCACTGCTGGCTCAGAATAAATAAATAAATTCTGAAAAAATGAAGAAAAAATTTCTGAAAAAATCGGGAGCTAAATGCCCTTTTTGCCTCCTCTGGCTGCAGCCATACATGACTAGTATTTAATATCTTATTTTTAATCTTCCTGGAAATGTTTAAACTTTAAGTCATTTTTTTATAACTCCCCTGGGGGTCAATCTTGTGTACATATTCAATAGAAATATATTCCTGGTCTCATGAGTTGTGTGTAGGGAGGATACGGAGTTGGTCAGGATTGAGGAGTAGGGGAATATTAAAGGGTCATGAACATTATATATGATCCCTCCTAAAATATTTAACAATTGCAAAAAAACAGCAACTGTCAAAACTTGCTAACAACTTCTTTTACGCAAATGCTATGGGATGCTCTTCTCCCTGACTATCCAACGGAATTATAGTGTATCCCAACCTGTAGGGAGATGCACCAGTCTGTAGAATAAATGGCTTTGACCAGTCTGGTATGATTTGAACTGGTGCTACAGTTACGGCTCTTTTTAATTGTCGAAATGCTTCTTGATAACTCTCCCCCAACTGTCGAGAAGTTATTAATAAACTTTAGATAGTACCCACACATGCCCAGGAATGATCTCACTTCTCTGTTTGTCCTTGGTCTACCGAATTCTCTGATGGCAGACACTTTACCTTGCATGGGTTTGACAGTCCTGCTGCCAACCACATAACCCAAGTATACACAAGTAGCTTCCCCAAATTTGCACTTGGTTTCTTTAACTGTCAATCCAGCCTCCTTTAATTTGTCGAATAAAATGGTCAAATTTTCTAAATGTTTCTCCAATGTACTGCTATGGATAAGTATGTCGTCTAAATAATAACTGCAAATCCATGCAATCCTTGCAAGAATCTATCCATGAGCGTCGTAAAAGTAGAGGGGCTGTTAATAAGCTGAAGGGTATGATTAAATATTAATACTTTCCATAAGGGGTAATGAAGGCGGTTTTCTCAATCTGATCTTTCTTTACAGGCACTTGATAGCCTTTAGTGAGGCCAAACGTTGTTATTTAACTGGAATTGCCAAGGTTAGCAATTAGTTGCTCTAAGTTAGGAAGTGGATAAAGGATGCTAGAGGTGGTAGAATTCAATTTTTTATAGACAATGCACATTCTTCTGGTGCCATCCTTTTTAGGCACGAGCACTATGGGGGGTCCCCACGGACTAGTGGAAGGTCATATAATCCCCTGGCCTAATAAAGTCTTAATCCCTTCCCTTAGTCTTGTTTAGAGGCAGCAGTTAAGAATATTGTGCAATGTATGAAAGTATGACACAGAGATGTCGCCAATAAAGCTGTCTAATCTACGTGCCTGAGTGTCCTGAGCCTTTTGTGCAAGTCTATACGTTGGTAGTCTCAATGGGCAAGTATCTCCTGTAGGAATACTATGATACTCTAGACTAGTTTTCCCTGGGAAATCTCTCAATACATCCCAATAGTTACTTTTAAATTTCTCTAGTTCACGTAGCTGAGAGCCATGCAGGCTGGTTTCTCTCTTCCCTTTCCTTTCCTCTTCCAGGCCCTCCCACTCCTCAGACTCAGCTAGAAAAACAGCTGCCAAAGGGAAGTTCCATTTCTTCATGCAATTTACATGGTAGGTACGTGGTTTGGTATACTTTTCTCACATATCTACTCTGTAAGTCACTGGTGTCACAACTTCTGTAATCGGTTAGGGTCCTTGCCACTGGTAAAGTAGCTTATTCACTATGGTCGGCTAGGGGTAGGAACACTATGATACTCTAGACTAGTTTTCCCTGGGAAATCTCTTAACACATCCCAATAGTTACTTTAAAATTTCTCTAGTTCACATAGCTGAGAGCCGTGCAGGCTAGTTTCTCTCTTCTCTTTCCTTTCCTCTTCCAGGCCATCCCACTCCTCAGTCTCAGCTAGAAAAACAGCTGCCAAAGTGAAGTTCCATTTCTTCATGCAATTTACATGGTAGGTACGGGGTTTGGTATACTTTTCTCACACATCTATTCTGTAAGTCACTGGTGTCACAACTTCTGTAATCGGGTAGGGTCCTTGCCACTGGTAAAGTAGCTTATTCATTAGGGTCGGTCTAAATACTAAGACGAAACTACTAACTTCAAAGCTACACTCTCTAGCTTCCTGGTCATAGTAGCCTTTTCATTTCACTTTCTCACTCATTTCCTTCTCATAGGCTAGGTCCCGGACTAGTTCTATATTAGCCCTTAAGGTTTTTACATACTCTGAAGTACTACTGGCATCCTCCCCCTCCTTCCCTTTCCAGAAACGTACTAACTGGTCGAGAGTCATCCTCATGGCCTTTCCAAATAACAGTTGGAAAAAGCAGTAGCCCGTGGACTTATTGATAGTTCCTGTTAAGCCCATAGTACATAGGGTATACAATTGTCCCATTCCACATCTGGTTTGGACACTAGCTTCCTTAACAAATGCTTGATGGTACCATTAAACCTTTCTACCATGCCCTTGGTCTGGGGATGTTAAGGGGAAGTTCTTATTTGTTTAATCCCTGTTACTGTGCAAAACATTTGCATCACCTTTGATACGAAATTGGACCAGTTATCGGTCAATAACTGCTGGGACACGCCCAGCCTGGCCGTTACTTGCACAAGTCGCTCTACCACTGTCTCAGTGAGGGTGTTTCGTAGGGGAAAAGCTTCAGGCCACTTTGTAGCATAGTCCATTATTACAGGAAGGTACTTATTTCCATTCTTTTTACGTTTCAGGGGTCCCACTATATCCTTAGCCAACCTGACTAATGATTCTTTAATTACAAGTAGGGGCTGCAATATTGCCTTGGTGGTACTAGCTGGCTTGACCGTTTGAAAATTAGGGCAAGCTGCCCACATCCTATTGACGTCACACACCACCCACTGCCAATCCATTCTCCCTCTAATTGTCTGCAGGGTTTTCTCTCTCCCAAAGTGTCCTCCAATTGGAAAGTTGTGAGCCATGGTCAAAACTTTCTGGCGAGCTATTTTTGGTATAATCAATAAGTTCTTCCCTAGGATCTGATAGGATTCCCTCATTAATAGTCCTCCATGCCAAAAATAAGGGTTCCCTGCTCTCTCTGCCTTCTCCATTATACTCTGTAGGTCACTCTCATTACGCCTGAGCTTCGCCCAGCTTCTCCTTGATGAAAACCTCGGTTGTGACTCCCACTGTGTCCTCCGACACTCCATCTCCCTCAGTGTTCAACTCCTGTGTCTTGTCCTCTCCAGGTACCTCAACCGAACACTCCTCGGGTTGGACGTCCTTCTCGAACCCATCAGAACTCTACTCCTCCATCCAGTCTCCCCCGGATGCTTCAGTAGTGCACCCCCCGACTTTGAGATACTCAAGACAGCTTCGTCCACCTCCAGCCACAGTTGCTCCTCCTCTATGTGGGCATCCTGTTGGCGTTGCTTAGATCGAGTGACCATCATCACTTCTTCGGTCTTAACGGTAGCATGTGAGGCGTTCACCCTCGTCTCCTTCTTGAGTTCCTTCCTAAAGAACTGCTTAAAATGTGGGATATCCCTGCCCATAAGCATTTCCTCACTCAGGCGTTTTGACACTCCCAGAGCCAAGGTCATTTCCTTCCCCTCTAGCTCCATCGTCACTCTGGCAGCTGGGAAGTATGTCCCTTTGTTGGAAGCAGTGTGGTAAGGGATTCTCCATCCAAGGTAGTCTGTCTCTTCCACATACTTCGGGTGCACCAGCAACTTGGTGCAGCCAGTGTCCAGCAGTGCTGTGACGGTATGCCCATTGAGCTTTAGGATCTTTGTCCACTCTGGTGGAGCTTGTGGAGCCTCCATACTACAGTCAGCATCTTCCATCTTGACTGTGCCGTCTCTCCTATCATGGCCCTTCTTCCCACATCTAAAGCATTCGACAGCTGTCGACGGTGTTTAACTTGGAGGCCCTTCTCTCCTCCAAGCATCCAGGTTTGAAGCTGCTGAAGGACATGAAGCACAGATTAAAACTTCGCTTGCAATGAGTAGGATATTAGTCATTTATGTGTTCATGAACACGTATGTAATGAAAACAATTGATTCAAATTATGCATTCCCAATTTCCACATTTAGCCACAAATGAATGTATTAACCCCTCCTTTTCGCACATAACATCACATGCAGGATTTCCAGATTTGGGGAATATTTGACAGTGTTGGCTGTGGAAAGCCCATTATCTGTATTTTTAAAGATGAATTGGATGTTAGGGTAGTCTTAATTTTGTACTAAGTGGCGATTTCCTCTCTGTGTTTATACTTGTGAAGGGTGTGAGGAGCTGGGAATGTGTGAAATTGTGTTGGTTGTTGATTGGCCATTTGTTTGTATCAGCTTGGGAAGTTTGATATGTGTTTGTGGTTGGTGACGACCTGTAAACACTGGTATAGTGCTGAATTCCTTCCACATCACTTGTGTTGGCTGTTTGATTGGTATTCACATATCTCATAGAGAAAGTGGGTGTTTTTCAATAAATTTGGAGTCCTTCATGCCTAGCCTTTTCAAGGTTATGTCTGTAACCCACTGCATTTGTGTGCAATTAATGGAAGGAAATGCTAGCTAGTTTCCCGATGTATCTTTTGATTCATTTTGTTCATTCCTTTAGCAAAGTATACGAAAATATAAATTTTCTTCGCTGCATTACATTAAATATGCCCATGATGCTAACATCCCATTTCAGCAGTCTTGTTCTGCGTGCATTGCTGTTAACATGATAGTTGTCAATTGTTTTCCCACTATTTTAGTCACAAGTTCATTCCCCTCATATCTTTCTCTGTGTATTTGTGTGGCTCTGTAGAATTGCTTCTGTTGTGCTTACCCTGGGGTGTCCAAGTGCCTGGACTGTGACACGTGTGAAGAAGATCTTTCAGCATCCAAGTACTGCCACTTCCTGCATTTTAGAAAGTGAGTGTTGAATCCATCTCAGTAATTGATGCGACCGCTTCATAAAAATATCATAGCCTGATGTGAAACTTCTTAATGAGGATTGCAGGTCATCTTAATATTGTTCTTGTTCTCCTCAACTGAAGGTAAGCATATGCAATGACTTCACGCAGTTTATTCATGATCATTATCTGAAAGAACAGAGGAAATTTATAAATAATGTATGACAAGTTAAAAAAGTTTAATAAAACGACAAGCAAACAATGAAATGAACAAACTATTGCAACTAGTTTAAACTTGCAATGAGACACCCAAATTGAATCACTGCACAAAGTGGCATGTCAGAAAACCACATTGCCGGTTTGGCTCTCTGCACAATTGGTGTAAAATTCTAGGAGGGAGCCAGCACAACTGGCCACAATATGGAACAGACCATGTCCAATAACTTGTTCTTCAATTTTTACCAGCAAACTTGTTTTTGCAGAGTGTCAATGTTACTTAATTGTGGATCTTGTAGTTGGTTTTTTAGAAAACTTTATTTTCTTCCATTTTTTTCCTTATTTTCTTCTATTTTTAATTACCCTCGATAAAGTAATACTTCAATCAAGACATTAAATTTTAAGTAGTGGAGTTTATGATATGAATTTTCCAGTTTGGCTGGCCCACCAGCGACATAACCATGACCCTGATCTTTAAAGATGGGCATGGAAAATGCCAGTTTTGTGGGATATGGGCTCATTGGACATCAAAGGACATGCCAGTGTGTGCTAGTACAATGGTGATCCTTGGCACTGTGGCCATATCTCCTTCATTGCTCATGTGGTTGATGCCTATGCAATGTAGTATATGTTCTCGATGATGCCTCCTGGGCCATTGTTTAGTTGAGGATCCTCCACATTCCTCATGATAATCACGGGAGCACTAATCCATAGGATGATGAGGTGGGTGAGGATGTGTGCCATTTCTTTCAAGACTGTTCCAGCACTCAGTTCGGTAGAGAAGAATGTGAATCTCCATGTAATTGCGGAACTATCCTGTGGTTGATCTGTCCGATTGCTTCATATGCAGGGCAATGTTTACACATTGTGGCTTCTTTCTGCTTCAGTTTGGGATAGATGATGCTGAACCACACATAAAGACTATTATTGGCCCTTATAATAGAGAAATAAATGGCATCTTCCGCTGTAACCAATGAGATGTTGACATCACCCATCCTGAGCTACAATACTGCAAACTGACTGTGCACTTGGATTTCATAGTGTTTGATGGACCACTCATCATCTTGACAATGTGAAAGTTTTGGTTGAGTGTTCCAAAGGCAGATTAGAAGAAGGATAGGAAGAAAAGTGAAATGGGGACATGTAATAGCAAAAAGAAAGAAGAAGTCTTGAAACAGCTAAATACTAGCAGAATGGTACAGTTAGCTCTGCATTCCAGTCCCTCTCCCAGAAAACCACATCACAGAATAGTGTTCATTTTGTTGTTTTTTTTTTAATTTTTATTGTAGTCTTGGCTCTTTTGCTACAAAATTAAATTAATGTACCCAACACACACCAGTAAAGCACACATGTTGGCATAATATTTGAGGAGCTCACCAGCATTGGACAAATACTGCCAGTAGAGGCGAGTGAAGAATGGATGTTTAATTTAAGAGGAGAAAAAAATTTGTGGGCAATTGCACTTTGGTGGTAAGATATGCATTAGCTTGAAGGATTATGTGTAGAATCGCATAAAACCATTGATTACTTACATCTTGTCTGTTTGCTTAGTTATTATCTACTAGATCAGTCATTATTTGTTTGATTAATTATTATTTATTATTGATTGACTACTTATGTCAACAGTTTATAAGTTTCAGGAAGAGTAACTGTAAATTTAATTAAATATTTGTAGAAATTGAAGGCAATGCAAGTTTGTGTTTCATTGGAATTGAATCCACCCAATAATACTTCTCTCTTCATCCCACGCACCATTTCACACCATGAAAATATCTTTTAAGAGATATGTTTAAAATAATTTCCTATAATATTTGGATCTTTACCAAAATATGAAAGAAGAGTTAAATGCATTTTGACAGAAGTATGCCAAAATTTATATCTATTATTCCTACTTATGTTTACTTTTCATCAGTTCATAATAATAGAAACTTCACCAAAATTTGAAAACAGCCTTGGAAGAGCATATCAATAAACCACTGTAATATATACTTAACTTAACGTGGGCCAGATCTTTCCTGAACTTGATGCATGTCTGCTGCATATGACCAACCCACGACAGAAACAGTGTCTGCCTGAACTGCTGGTCAATGTATCCTCTGTAGGCCATGAAGACAGACGTGAGAAGCATATCACAACTGATGGTGGACATCTGGCTCTAGAAGGTGTCACTTTCTTTGTTCCACATCTTTTTCTCATCTCCCATGCTGGACAGGAGAGCCTTGTTCAGGTCAACCTGACATAGATGGCATAGAATTGCAACATTGTTACATATTATTAGATGATATCTAGTTGAAGAAATAGATCAACAAATCAGCTCAGAAATATCTTTTCTTTAACAAGTAAACAGTTGGAAAAAGAAGTAAAACTCATCATAGCGCGAATACATATGTACATAAAATATTTACACAAGATAGATAGTTTACCTGCTAATGGTAACACTCATAGTAACATTACCTCAATCTAATAAAATTAAAGTGAGTCACCTGAAAATGCTCAGACACATAGAATCCTTGAGAATTAACATGCAAATGGTCAGAATCATCAGTGACATCCACTTCATTCACGTGGAATACTTGAAAGTTCACCTGCATACAGAATCAGACTTACCAGTAATATCCACATCCATTTTGTCGTGTGCTTGTAAGCACACCTGCATATGGTCAGACTCATCCATGACATTCACCTTACTGTTGTATTCTTGACATTTCAGCAGCATATGATCAGATTCATGAGTTATTTCTATTTAACTCTCATCAAATCCTTGAGAATTGACGTGAATGCGGACAGACCTATCAGTGACATCAACATAACTGGCTTTGATTCCATGACAATACACCTGCACTTGGTTGAATCCTTGAGTTTGTATGCACATGGTCACTCTTATTAGTGGCATCTGTCTCAGTTTTGTTGAAGCATGAAGAGTTTACTTCCATGCTGTCATATATAAAAGTGATATCTGTGTCTCTTTCTTTGAATCTTTAAAGATCACCTGCATTTAGTCACACTCATCTGTGACATACACCTCACTGTTTTTGAAACCTTGATGCGCTTTGTTTACCCCACACAAAGGTTAGGAGTAAATTTATAGCCAATGCTTTATCCAGATGTTTTAGATGTTTTATGTTATTATTAGGAATGCAATTTGTTTATTGATGAGATTATATGTATTATTATATTTCAACTCCAAAAAAAGGCAACAGGTGTTATCCGCAGGGCTAAGCATGGGAAGCTGGATAGTCTCTCTGCAGTGAAGGCCATGAGTGATTGAGATATCCAAAACCTACTGAAGCAGTATGGAGTTGATCCTGGGCCAATTACAGACAGAACAAGAGTCATCTATGAAAGGAAACTTGCCAAAGACCAACCCCACCAACCAAGTGTGAGTGTATTGAGGATTAAATGATATGGATATATAATGCGGGAGAATATTGAATCTTGGGGAAAGTTGATGCTAATATGAGTAAGTTATAATACAAAATTTTGATTTACTTGTGCAAAGCTTTTGTATTATTGACTATAAATTAATTGTTTCTCCTTTTTTTTTGGTGAATGTAGGGTGACTTTAATTGATTCATTATTCCTGAGCATTACCTTATTATATTTGTAACACTCTGTGACACTTGCAGCTTCCTCCCCTCGCAAAGCATATAAGGCAGTTATGTCAGGAGTTGCAAAAGAAGAGTATGATTCATTAGTGAAAGAAGGTCTATATTTAAGGAAAGACAAAGTGAATGTAAGTTTTATTGGGGGATGTATATCAATATTTTTTTCATCAATATATATATATATTCAACATACATATGTAAACTTATTTTTAATCACCAAAAAAGTTGTTAAGTTCAAAAGGAAGGAAAAAGAAAGGGAAACTGGATGATATATCAGCATTGAAAAAGCTGAATGATGGACAGATGCAGAACGAAATGAAGCTGTATGGGAAGGACCCTGGTCCAATTACGGAGACAAGATTGATGCATGGAAAGAGACATGCCAAACACTTGGAATGACCAACCCCACCAACAAAGTTATACATCAATTTATTTTATCTTATTTTTCTTTTCTTTATTTTATTTTTTTATTTATTTATTTATTTTTTTATTTATTTATTTTATATTTGAATTAGAAAAAAAAATTTTTTTCCATATATTTATTTCCTAAGCAATTAACCATAAAAAGAAACGTTTTGTTTTTTATGCCCTTTTAAGATGAAAATTGTTAATGAGTTGACAAGGTAAACTTTCCAAGTCCTGGGATCATTGCTTCAAAAAAAAATTATAAAAAAATTGTTTTTATTTTTTAAAAAATGAAATAAATGGAATTAATAAATAAATTCAAACAAAAACAAAAATATAAGAGGGGAAAAGGAAATGAGTGGTGGAAAGGATATAAGAGAGGGTAGAAAATAAGAGGAGATAAAAAAAAATGGGGTGGGGAAAAGTGAAAATAACAAATGAAAAAGAGTGTATTAAGTGTTTGTAAAGTGGTAGTAAATGATTTCCAGCTATTTTCTGGTGGTGTGGCTATCATCCTGTTACCCTTCTTCACCAGTCTGGCAATGGCTTGATGCAGAGTCTGATGCACATACACAAATGCTTAAATTTTATCCTGTCTCAGAGTTTGGGGCAGGGAACGGTCTGAACACACTGTAGGGAATGGGCCTTGGCAGATGTACTGCATGGATGTGGTCAGAAAGTGGTGTGGCCAGAGTGATAGAGAAGTATGAATTAGTTTGGATGTGCAGTACTATGGAATTACTTAACAGGGTGGTCAAGTGAAAGAGAGGAAGCTGATAATTTATCCGCAATGACAGAGATATAGATAATCTAATGAGGACAAAAAGAATTTTGTTAAGTAGTAACAATAGAAAAAGATTAAAAAAAAAAACAAACATATATATAAAAAAAATAAAAAAAAGAGAAATATATATTTTCCCATTTGGAGGAGGCGAGCTTTGAATGTATGGTAGCGGTTGCCACAAACTGGGGTGCTTCTGATAGTATCATTCATGCTGTACTTTGACAACCTAGCTATACCTTGTCTGGTTCTGTGTAATGGCAATAATATCCAAGTTAAATTTGGCCTCACAGCAATATACCAGTATCCAATTCTCTTAGGTGAGAACTATGGTAATTTGAAGGCTACTCTATTAACAGTAGCTGCTATCAAGAATGTGTCCAATTGTGATGGAGTCTTGTACTTACAGCTATTTGGTGTAATTTTGAGGGAAATATATAACTATTTCTTATTACCAACTTCCACTTATAAAATAGGAACAGATCCACAGCTAGTACCACCGAAAAGACATTATTTACTTGTGAAAACAAACCATTTATACGAGAGTAACTTACCCACACCAACCCCTTACCATATGCCTTCAGGCATAACAATGTTCTTGCCAATTAGCTCATCGATGTTCACAACATGAGGAAAGTCATCCTCGAAGCTTTTAACGGTGAAGAAGCGGTTGACTAAGGAGTTGAAGAGAAGCAGGTCAAACCCATTGCATCCTCCATACATGCATTGAGACAGCAATATCTGTATCGCACTCCATGGCACCTTCTTCGGTTAGGATGTTATTGCACCCTTGCATGGATAGGTAGATGGACAGATGGCATTGAAACCACTCCTGGTGCGGTGCATGCATGAACATAGTTCCATAGGGATGTATACTTCAGTGAAAGTACATAAGCTCAATTGGGGAAGTAACCACATCACTATAGACGTTAACAGTATGCTCAGAGCATTTTCATTGTCACCAATTGAATGTTCTTATCAGAGACTCTAATCGTCAGCACAACACATACACCCCCACCCTTCCCACATAAACGCACCCTCTCTCCCACCTACACACTCACCTGGGCCACACAGTCCAGCCATTTATCCAGAGTATCGCCGCCCATCTTGTGATCAGACTCATTTAACTCATATTTCTTGGTCTTTCCCTGAGGGACATAGCGTGGAATCAAGCCATGAAGAAATTAATACTGGCATTCTAATGCGGCTCCTTGAACTTGAATGTGACAGAAACAGTGCTGAAGGTTTGGATGAGATTAGCCTTCACACCGGAAGAAGGCTCAAACATAAAGCTGCAAGAAGTGTGCAGCTAGCTGACAGGTGCAATGCATGACAAGCAAGTCATTATTTTGTGCAGCAGTTAGAGCTAACATTAGTGAAATCTGTTAGAGCTTCATTGCTGTTAAAAAAAAAAAGAAGAATAACTACATGTTGAAGATATAATCTTAGCCCTAATTTTTTAGGTTGATTTCCATGGAGGAGGGGGAATGGAGAAGAGGACAAAGGGGGAAAGGAGTGGGGGGAAGGGGAAGAGGAGGGGTAAAGGGGTGGAGAGAGTAGAGATAAGAGTATTTGCGTAAGATCATTTCCATTATATGAAATCATCAGCAGAAAAAAACAAATAAAATCATTCTCACTTCAACCTTACTCTATATATTAAAACATAACAAACACTCACCCAACCAACTCACAAAGATTTAGCATTAGTAAAGAACAGACATATCTAGCACATCTTCTATCATATCATTCTGTGATCTCATCATACCATGCTCACCTTAAACATGTCATTGGTGAAAATGGAGGGCCTCTTCACATGATCAGATTCACCATGCGCAGTTAAGGGTTCTCCCTCAGAAGAAGATGTACAGGGTGAAGAGCAGTGAATTTATTTGTGAGAGAATAACAATTGTTTGTTGGTGTAATGAGAGTAAATAACAACATTATCTCATATTTAACAGTTTAGTTGCATCTTAAGTTGAAATATGGAGAGGAGGAAAAACACAAAAAAAAATCTGCAATAATAAAAAAAAACAAAAAAAAACAACTTGCCATAGAAATCTGTTATCTTCACCAAGTAATCAGTTGGGGAAAGAAGTAGAATTCAACAGAGCCCATGCACCCATATAAATGCACAAAAGCACACCCGCATTTTGTATCACTCTTCCTAAGGTTTTGATAAATTCTCATTGTAAAAATCTGATGTTATATCCTCATTTGCAACTTCACTGCAGATGTGGGGGTGAGACCAAGTTTGATACTGTGATGATGATCGCTTATCTAAGCTATGACCCACAGCATCGGAGGACACCTTACTTGAGCATTAGCTCACAGTGCTAGGACCCCTTATATTAGCTATATCCCACACACCTCCAGAGGACCCCTTATCTGAGTTATGGTCCACATCACCAGATGACTCCCTACCCGATCTATTGCCTACAGCACCAGAAGACCACAAGCCTTGCTGGCACCGTTGACAGTCTCATAGGTTGCAGACTTGGTCAAACAGAAATTTTCCAGTTCATGCGCTCAAAAAAATGGATCAGTAGACAACAACATGATACAAGCACGGATCACACTATATGTAAATACACTGGAATTAAAATACAATTCTCACCACAACCTATCCCTTCCCCCCTTCTATTGCTATTCTTCCTACTTCTTATAGGCACTAATGCAAAACCTGAATCATAGGGAAGTTTTGTTCACCAATTGTGGATTAAAGCTCCTTTCATGCGTCGAAACTTTTCTACTGAAAAATTAGGTGAGCACAAAAAATGTCAAGGTCACTAAAATATTATTAAGTTACCAATAAAATTGATGCCTCACTTATTTATTAAAATAAAAATAATATCAAAAAAAAAAAAATTCAAAAAAATATATTTAAATGAATAAATAATACTAATAAACAAAAAAACAACTACACCACACTCTAGATAATATTCTGAAAAGTAGTACTCAGTACATAGTTCTATACCTATTCCAGCTAGTAGATTGTACTTCCCAATAATTAGAATATGCTATACAATATATTCTACATGAAGGTGTACTCTTCTGGATGAGTGAGCGAGTGCTGTTAACTGATATAATATATCTTGATTTGGGGAGAGAAGGAAAGGTCCCCACCCCCCTAATGTCTATATATTAAGGCACATCATACCCATAACGGATACACTCTTACAGAAGCTATCCAACGTCCTCATGAGACATTTTCCATGGAGAATTGGATTATGGTGAAGATAAAGTTCTTTCTCATGAGGATACTGCAGATGGATATCCATTCCTTGGTTGGTTCTCCAGTCAGCAGACAAATGCTCTCTATAGCCATCTTCACCAACTTGAGAATATTTGCTAGGGAACTCACCTCAATCAGCTGCTTCTTCTTGATGGACTTGGGATCTGTGGGTGCCAGACAAAGATGATACAACACAAGGTTTTCACATGATGCTTAAACTTTTCGTGTGGTTTTGAGCCTCATCACATTACCCACAACCTTGTAATGTAACCCTTAATCTGATAACATGACCAACAAACTGATCACATGACCAACAATCTCATCACATGACCAACAATCTAATCACATGAATCTCATTATCAGCACATGACCTACAATCACATCACATGAAACACAATCTCATCACATGATTTACAATCTCTTCACATGACCCAAAGTCCCATGACATGGTCAACAATTTCATCATTGCCCTCACCTTGCTGTGCATCTCTGATTGCAGGCTTGATTTTGGCCTGATCCACCAAAACATGTTTCTTCTTAACAGAAATTTTCTTTTTCTGCACATTCAGTTCATCCTGGATGACCTGAGATTTCAGTTGCTTCTTCTGTGCCTCTTGCTTATGTTTGACCTACAAAGATAGATAGATAGATCATCCAAGTCTTAGCTAATGTATGGGGGGCTCATTTTGCAAAAATTCTGCACTCATTGAATTCAGCTCAAAGTTCATTGAAGTGGTCAAACTTTTATATTTTTTATGTAGGTATGACTTGTAGACTCAGAATAAACATTTCAAATAAATTGTTCCAGTCCAAGAGACTAAGCAAGCTCACAATGCTCAGTGTCAAAGGAAATTTAGATGCTTAAAAATTTGGATAATTTGTCTGAATTCCCAAGGAAGTAAGGGTGCCTCCAAGGAAATTGTGACACCTTAGTCTTTTCTTATGGAAGATATATCACTTTCTGGATCAAAGTTCTAAGATATCTACTATAGAACATGTGAAGAGCACACCTTGTCCATGGAGGGGTAACCCCTAGAAAACTTAGCTAATCCTGCTCATAAGCCAGAACTCACACTGATTTCAAATGTTTCTAGGACACTAAACTTGGCAAAGTAGGATGCCACATTATCTCTTAGCATCAATTGAATTGTTATTTTATCACAGCTATGCTTTTTATCTTCACTTGTTATACACTTTCATGATTATGCACCAAGCATAATAAAGCTTGTCAGTATTCATTTGAAGAGTAAACCAAAGGTTATTTCCAAACTCATGTTAGGAAAAGGATACCAAAGTGAAAGTGACAACAACAAAAAAAAAAAGGTAATATTTCTTTAATACTGTATCCACCACTGATGTCTGAGAACTCAATTAATTTCTCATCTGGGGTATACTAGTACAAGTATACTCTCTAAATAACAGAATTTAATGGGTCAATGTTTATGATCTGTGCAGCTTATCCATGCCAGCAGTCTCCAATACAGTATTGGAGCTTGACCAAATGAACATAATGAAAAACTGAGGCAATAACAATATAGAGAATTGGGCATGGCAAAGAGGCTACACCCTCAATTTGAATATTTAAGTTAAGTAAAAAAAAAGGCCTCTATATAGCTATGATTCTATAAACAACAATATATTACTCACCTCAAACAACTTGCTCATGTTCAACATTTCTACTTCATTGTCAAAAACCACAGATATGGTGGCTCCCAATGGGACATCCTTCTCATTATCCCTAGGTAGGCTCTCAGTGATATGATCCTTTAGATCATCTGTGGAGTTGTCAAACCCAGGCATATATTCTACAGAAAATATTTTATAGAATGTACAAATGGATAGAATAATTCGGCAAGCTATAAAGAATCACTAAGTAGATAGAATAAATGAAACAGAAAGAGAGGACAAATTGCTAAAACTGGAGTAGCTCTCCATTATATGTAAGAATGAGTTTAGTACTAACCTTAAAAGATGAGGAAATATGAAACCGTACAGGATCGAAAGTAGCACCTTAGCTTGTAAGTTATGATATATATTCAGGAGATATGCTCAACCTATTATTATGAACCATTGTCAATTTGCAAGTCACCACTTAGAGCCTTGTAAATTTCAAAATTCACAACGTGCATGAGCACCATCTAAATAATCAAGCAACCTGCGTAACAGCTTGGCCAGCACAAACGCTGTGGCTGTAAATGCTGTGGCTGTAATCGCTGTGGCTGCAAATGCTGTGGCTGCAAACGCTGTGGCTGCAAACGCTGTGGCAGAAAACGCTGTGGCTGCTAAGGTTTCCACCAAACACTCAAGTTGCAGGAGGTCTTAATTTGGTTAAACTTTGCAATGGGGTATTACTACTACTGGCTACTTTTTTTTTTTTTTTTTTTTTTTTTTTTTTTTTCCTGTAACTTGTTTTCCTGTGAGTGCATGTGTTACTTTGGCTGGAGGTTTCCAGATTTTTTCCATTATGATGTTCTGAATAATAAAATTAATGATAATGCTAGGTGCAGACAGCAAAAGGGTCCTTTCGAACTCTACTATATATACTATACTTCCACCTCTAACAGTGGTTGGCTTACCAAAATTATGTAATTCAATGGAAATAAATTAGATAAAATCATTATGGACTTTGACAATATAACATAACATCAAGATGACACTTTATATTTGGAATCCACCAACAAGTTGTCCTTGCCTAAATGAATATTTGGTCACAAAATTTCATGCAACAAAAATAAAACAAGAAAAAATTGAAAACAATGCTAATTCTGATAATGAATCACAAATGTCAGTCATCTGTGTTCCTGGGGTTCTTCTTGGCCACATGGACAAATTGTGATGAAACATAGCTTGAATATTTCCTATTACACCAGGATGTGCCTGAAAAAAAATTATGTTTGGATTGGACTAGGGCATGAGCTTAGGCAAGAATTTTCCTGCATTTTTTGTAAAGAGTTATCTTGATAAAGCACAGGATGGAGCAATATATATTCCTTAATGCACCAGTATGTAACCAAAAAAGTTTGATTTAAAAAAAAAAATTTGACTGAAAAAATAAAATAGAATTTATGGCTACACTTCTAAAGTGAATTATGCACGAAAATTATCAAACTTATGGACTCCATTTACCATCCTGTCCATGAACTCGATGAACTGTAAGGCTGAGGATTGTCAATCTTTCAAACTTCCACTCATTACAACCAAAAACAATTCACAAGACAATATCCGTGACTTGATATAATGAACATCTGCAGTTGAAGAAACATCACTATTCTGGGGAACTGGAGACAACATAATCATAAATCTTTCTCTGGGTTTGTAAGGTTTAAAATGCCCAAAAAAAAAAGATATCTAGGCCCAACCCTTGGCTGTGGGCTTGGTCCAAATCATTGTACCAAAAAAAACCCTCTCTTCCTGATAGTCAATTACTATACCAAGAATGGTTTTATCCAACCATTTTGGGATATTTGATCACATCTCTTCCTGCGGGCATGTCAGGCCAAAAAAGTCAAAATAGTGTGATCTATTTTTGTACTTTTGGATGGTCAAATTCTTAGACTTAACTATAAATGAGAAAAGTGCTAGTCACACTTGGTCACACCTCTTCATGAGGGTATGTCAATTCCCAGGCACAACATAGGGTAAGTCTACTAGTATATAATAGCAAGATTATTGTGGACAAAATTATATTAAATCTGTAAGATAACTAGAAGCTCTCTAAGGATAGAATTCCACAATATATATCATCTGTTTATTCTCCTGCTGGTTAAGAGATTTGTTGACTTCATTTAAGATATTTCTTACATAAAGTAAACTAAAAATGTAATTTCTGTTTTTTTACATCAATTATGTAGTTGTTATTTTAATAGAATTGAGGGAGTGGATAGAGTTGCAAAATAGTGTATATGCACAGGTGGAAACATAACATGTTTTCATAAATTATTCTTTTTCAAAATTTATTTGTATTTATTTAACAAGAGTGATCCCACACTAAGAACTGTGGCAGATAATTACTAAAATATTTATTAAAAGTAGCATTTTATGCCAAGCAAAATAATTATTCAGAAAAAATTTGAGATGAGGTTAAAGTTGTGTTAACATTTAAAATTTTAGGTTTCTATACAGTAAAAGTACATAATTGTAACCACAGGGTTTCCATATTATTTTTTTTAAATTTTGATCTACTGATTTCGGTCATTCCAACAGTCCAAAAAATTAGTTGACCACCCAGTTGTAACTCTTAAACGTTACAATTGGCAAGAATATTTTCACACCCAAACATCTATATTATTATGAAAGCAAACTTTCAGTTGACTCACCAAAATGGGCCAAACCCATGCTCTCGCTGACGTCAGAAACCCTCACTGCTGGCAGGTCTTCCGCTGTGGGACGCCCACTTTCCATACCGCAATCCGGTACTTCTCAAACACCGTTGAACTTAGCTGCTGACCAAGATGCTGACTGTGATGGCACGAGGTACTCAATACAATGGCCACACTGAGCATGCGCTGTAATATTCTTTCTGGGATATTTCTAGCAGAGTACATTTCAACGTGGATATGGAGTGCTGAAGAAAAACGACCTTTTACCTTCTAACCTTAAGAACAAATCATAGCTCAACGCTTAACCGCATTAACTTGGTTTCTTCCCCAATATACCTTATAAAGTTAAAAAGAAAAAAAAGGCAGTGCTAGCTACTTACGTAGTTAAATTTTTTTTATTTCCTCACCGCATGTGCGGGCTGGCCTGTCAGGCTCCTCACAGGGATTCAATGACAAAGCCCACTATTTGCTGGATAAATTTGCCTATTTAGTTGACAATATTACCCTTAATGTTTGTTTAACTATTGATCTGCTATGTGAACCAACTGGATGTATGGTCCACCTTGGTCCAGAACGTATGGGGTCCATTTATCAGGGTTGCACTGTTTCTTAACACTTTTATGGTTTTATGGTTGTATCCATTAGATACAAACATATTGGAGTTCATTCAAGTGAATTAATTCCAAAGTTAAAAGTTGATAATTACCTTTTCAAAGGGTGTGGTAATTAGGCAGTTAAAGGCTGGTATAGACTTTTGGCAAATTTCAAGGGACTTTAATCAAAATTGGTGCATTTAGTGTCAATGTGACCAGATAGGGCTCCACTAAAAGTATGGAAGAAGTGATAAAAGAGCGGACTTATCATGAGTACAGTCGTTGTATTGTTTTATGATGTGAATATATGCACAATAAAGCATAACCTGTTGTTAACAAATTCTTGGTATTGAATATTTGTGGATGACCATGACGTTCAGGATGAGATGCATATGCCATAGATTTTATCAGGTGTTGTAGGAATGCAGAGGTCTCATTAACTCCCATTATGATGCTGTGGAAACTCATCTGGTAATTGCCGATCTGCACAATAGACAAGTTTCATACACAAGTTTGGCAGCTCAGCACCCAGCATCTTCTATCTGGTAAAACATTTTCCATGTACAATTAAGATAAAACATGTAAAAATATCTTATCAGTTGTTGGTAGATTGGGGAACGGGAGGGTTGTTAACTAATGTGCCTGTCTATTTGCGGCACATCAAAATACAGCAAGTTGCCAAGTTAATGACAGACTCACAGATGTAAACCTTAAATTCGTGAAAGATTAAGACTGCCACGATCTTGTTTGTTAACTCAATCACAATTTGAATCATCCCTTACATTGATAAAAGATGAAATTTGTGTGCGTTGTCTAAGTTTTGTTACACACGGGTGATAGGGAATATTCGTACAATCATCAAAATCACTTCCCGTATAAGCACACACACAGAGGTAAGCAGACAAAGGTGATTTATCATTACTACTATTAATATAATTAAATTTTCTTTTTTTTCATAATCATTGAACTTACATCCTAATTATATGTCAAAGAAATACTCAGTTGTCATTGCCATGTCATCACGTGGGTCAGCATCTTGCATAGCACTTACACCCACCCCACCAGAAAATAATCGCATGTATCGCATACAGACACAGGTATGGGCATTAGATTTAGATATTTGCTTTATTTAAATGAATTATGGATTCATGTAGCACATACTAAACGTATGAGGTTTACAATTTATGCAATTACAAGCTTCAGCTGTTATCACAAAGCACAAAATTAGAAACTTCTATTAGATATTCATGCAATTAATAAATTCCACTGTTGTTATGTTATCAAAACATGGAATGGTGTCAGATTACATTCATGATGCACCCAACCTAACCTTCCTTGCACACGTAAATTCAATCAGCTACTAAATAAATTAGGAACTAGAAGATCAACGTAATGACAACAGTCTAAGTACTGCATTTCATGCCACCATATTAAAATTTAATGACTTCGGAATGCAACATGGACAGTTTCTTTCCAAAAGTAAAAGAACCACATATAAAGGTTTCCATCACTAATTCTAGAAATTAGAGAAGACCTCTCCTCCCAGAAAATCATTTATTTGAGACCAAAAAAAAAACAAAAGTAATTTACTGCAAGCCAAGTGTAAACTACACTTGTGCCCATACAGCTCTTCATGGTGAAAAGAACAACAAACAGATAAACTTGACCATACCATTTATGAACAGTTACTACTTGTCACAAAATAACATCTGGAATTGTGGTGAAACCTTTCAAACTCAGTCAGAAAGGACAGACCCTAAACAAAAACAACCCAAAAACAAAACACTTTTCCAGTAGTTTAGTTCTCCCAATATTCTGGTTGATCCTGCATTTTTTCACTTGATCCAAATGAAATTGCCTTGTTTAAGTCATCGAAACATAAGAATTATTGATATGAAGACGGTGATGCTTGAATAAAACAATATGTATAACTTCAACACATGAATATTGTTCACAAGGTGATGTGTGTGATGTGGGTTTTGCCTGGAGTACATTCCGACTGCTGCATTGTCTTAAGAGAAATTGTTGTCACCAACCAATTGCTACTCTATGTCAACGTTGAGAGCTGCCATGTTTAAACACAAGATTAGACAAAAATATGTGGAAGTAGGTTAATGGCATTATGTGATAATTAACCCTGAGGTTTCAGATGTACATGAGACCGCGCCTTCTCATGCAGTGTCTGCTACTCAGCCTCCAACAATAGACAGAGAGGGAATGAAGTTCAATTGTCTATCAGTGGTAAATTTGGTGCATGTTATGTTTGTCAGAGCAGTTCTGACCTTGGAGTTAGTGACAGTCACTGCAGGTAGCATAACTAGACATTCTCATCTGTGACGAAATATAATTTGTAAACTGATCCCTGCATGTCCTTGTAGGAGCTAGTGTGGCACATATATAGGAAGGTACAGCTGCCCATTGCCACTGGTACCATCTCCATAAGTTATAAATAGTGAAGAGTCTACACAACCAAGGACTTTTATACTTGGTGTAGACAATAATGGGTTATGTATGTCTGTCCGTCTGTCTGCCTGTCTGTTTGTCTGTCTGTCTGTCTGTTTGTCTGTCAGTCTGTCTGTCTGTCTGTCTGTCTGTCTGACTGTCTGTCTCTCTCTCTGTGTCTGTCTGTCTGTCTCCCTCTGTGTCTCTCTGTCTGCCTCTCTGTCTGGACCAATAACACACTAGGTTGAGGCAGGTTGAAGTAGGAGTTGCTGGAGACCTGTTTCAAGTGTGAAGAGGGCTTCAGACATGAATAATGAATGTGCTTTTTTACCTCTCCTTGTTTCTTTTTCATCTGTTTAATTTTTTTAATTATTTCATTTATTTATTTATATATAGCCAGTCTATTCTTATTATTTATTTTTCACTCCCTTCCTTTTATTTCTTTCTCTCTTAATTGTGTATTTGCTTTCTCTTCCTCATCCTCTCATTCTTTTCCCTTCTACTCAGACCAAGAAATATCATAACGATGCTTATGACTGGAAAACCGGAAAGAATTTGAGCTCTGTGTGGGAGCAGAACAAGTGCAATTCACTAAGGCAGGACTCAACCCTATGTGCTTACCATAACTAAGGGTGAAATCTACCCTATATGCTCACCATCATAAAGGGTGAACTCCAACCTATGTGCTCACCTT
Source organism: Lycopodina hypogea (assembly GCA_963969325.1). Lineage (NCBI taxonomy): Eukaryota > Metazoa > Porifera > Demospongiae > Poecilosclerida > Cladorhizidae > Lycopodina > Lycopodina hypogea. The sequence continues at coordinate 13,780,962 of OZ017789.1, read as the reverse complement.
GGTTCGTTCGTTCGTAAGTTCGTTCATTCGTTCGTTCGTTCTTTCGTTCGTTCGTTGGTTGGTTCGTTCGTTCGTTCGTTCGTTCGTTCGTTCATTCGTTCGTTAGTTCGTTCGTTGGTTGTTTGGTTTGTTGGTTGGTTGGTTGGTTGGTTGGTTCGTTTGTTCGTTCGTTCGTTCGTTCGTTGGTTAGTTGGGTGGTTGGTTGGTTGGTTCGTTCGTTCGTTCGTTCGTTCGTTCGTTCGTTCGTTCGTTCGTTCGTTCGTTCGTTCGTTCGTTCCTTCCTTCCTTCCTTCCTTCCTTCCTTCCTTCCTTCCTTCCTTCCTTCCTTCCTTCCTTCCTTCCTTCCTTCCTTCCTTCCTTCCTTCCTTCCTTCCTTCCTTCCTTCCTTCCTTCCTTCCTTCCTTTGTTCATTCGTTCGTTCGTTCGTTCGTTCGTTCTTTCATTTGTTCGTACGTTCGTTCGTTCGTTCGTTCGTTCGTTCGTTCGTTCGTTCGTTCGTGTGTGTGTGGAGGTGGGTACGTCTCTGGTAGTGTTTTCACTGGAGAAGTGATCTTTGTGTAGCTCCTTGAGAGTGGTGAGTTGTGTTGGGAAGGGATCTCTGTTGTGTCAGCATTGGAGGGCAGTCCCTTTATAGGATCTTGTAAAGTCTTAAATTTGTGTTTGGGGTGGGGTAGGTGTTTACTGGTTGTGTTGTTAAAATTGTTGCTATGCTAGGCATGGGTGGGGTGGGATGGGGTGGGTGTGATGTATTAGTCTGTCACAGAACAATTGAATTTAGGCTACGATATGCTCTGTTCATAGTGGAAAATGTTCATACTAGCCATTTTGAATTAGTCATGTACTTATCTTATTACTGCAGTCTGAAATCATAACAAATAGTCTGGAAAGATTGTCATCTGAATAACTAAAGCATGTGGTATTCTTTTTGAGAATGAAAATAAGAAATTTAGAAGTAGTAAATGTATTTGGTTGATCCAGTTGGTGTTATTTGGCTTGTGTTGAGAAATTGTCAGTTATGTTTTACCTCAGTGTTGTAGTGAACTATGTTGGGCAGCATGAAGTACCTCATTTAATAGTACTGTGGATCAGGTGGGAACTATTAATTTTTCTACATATTGATGGGTTTATTAGTTTTTCCTCAATCACCAACAGCATGTACCACCAATTGAAAGAGCATTCCTCTACTGCCCAGCTGTGCCACTCTTCTCCTCCTCTGGACAATGGCAAGAGGAGGATGAGGAGCCAGGGGATGGACATCGAGTCAGGTGGGGCAGAGATCAAGTGGACTGAGCATGTCAGCAGCTCTTTTGGTTGCACATATTTTACAATAAGCAACTGGACATGTCTCAGTGGAAGATTCCTATGGGGATGGTGAAGAGGTAAGGGGTAATGCAGGGGAATGAGAAGGGGGCATTATGGCTTTGTTCATTCGTGTTTGCCTTATTGATGTGTGTTAGCCTAGTTGATACATGTTGGTCTTGTTGATTCGTTTAGGCCTTGTTTATTAGTATCTGCTTTGTGGATGGGTGTTGGCCTTATTGATGCATGTTAGCTTATTTTATGCATCTTGGCATGATGATTCGTCTTGGCCTAGTAGATGTGTGTTGACCTAGTGGATGTGTGTTGAAATAGTCGATGCGTGTGTGTCTTGTTGTTGTGTCTGCTTTGTTGAAGCGTGTTGGGTGGGTTGTTTAGTGTTGTCCTAGTTGGTGTGTGTTTGCTTGGTGGATGTGTGTTGGCCTTATGGATGTGTTTTGAACATGGTGATGTGTGTTGGCCTTGTAGATGGGTGTTGTTGTCCTTGTTGAAGTGAGTTGGTTTAGTTGATGTGTGTTGGCCTTGGAGATGCATGTTGGCCTTGGAGGTGCATGTTGGCCTTGTTTATGTGTGTGGATATAGTTGATGCGAGCTGGCCTTGTTGCATGTTGGCTTATTAGATTCATGGTGGTCTTGTTGTATAGTATTGTCCTCATTGTTGCATATTTACCTTTTTGATACATGTGGGCATTTATGATGTGTTTTGGCATTTACGCTCCTCTCCCACATTACAACAAAAGGAGGATGAGGAGCAAGGACAGGGACATCAAGTCAGATGGGGTCGACGGTGAGTGGAGTGAGTATTTCAGCAACTCTCATGGTCGCACATTCTTCTTCAACAAGAAACTGGACGTGAAACAGTGGGAGACACCTAAGGGGATGGTGAAGAGGTAAGGGGTAGTGGAGGGGAATGTTAAGGGGGCATTATGGCTTTGTTCATTCGTGTTTGCTTTATTGATATGTGTTGGCCTAGTTGATGCATGTTGGTCTTGTTGATTCGTCTAGGCCTTGTTTATTAGTATCTGCTTAGTGGATGGGTGTTGGCCTTATTGATGCATTCTAGCTTATTTGATGCATTTTGGCCATGATGATTCGCCTTGACCTAGAAGATGTGTGTTGACCTAGTGGATGTGTGTTGACATAGTCGATGCGTGTCTGTCTTGTTGTGTGTCAGCTTGTTGATGCGTTTTGGCTGGGTTGTTTAGTTTTGGCCTAGTTGGTGCGTGTTTGCCTTGTGGATGTGGGTTGGCCTTATGGATGTGTTTTGAACATGGCGATATGTGTTGGCCTTGTAGGTGTGTGTTGTCCTTGTTGAAGTGTGTTGGTTTTGTTGATGTGTGTTGGCCTTGGAGTTGCATGTTGGCCTTGGAGGTGCATGTTGGCCTTGTTTATGTGTGTGGATATAGTTGATGCGTGCTGGCCTTGTTGCATGTTGGCTTATTAGATTCATTGTGTTCTTGTTGTATAGTATTGTGCTCATTGTTGCATATTTGCCTTTTTGTTTCATGTGGGCATTTATGATGTGTGTTGGCATTTACGCTCCTCTCCCGCATGACAACAAAAGGAGGATGAGGAGCAAGGACAGGGACATCAAGTCAGATGGCGTCGACAATGAATGGACTGAGCCTGTCAGCAACTCTCGTGGTGGCACATTCTTCTTTAACAAGAAACTGGACGTGAAACAGTGGGAGACCCCTAAGGGGATGGAGAAGAGGTAAGGGGTTGTGAAGGGGAGTACAAGTGGGGCATTGTAAAGTGGGAGACATACCACATGCTGCCATTGCCACACTTATCTGTGTGGGATGTATAGCGCTGAATGACTATTGGAATGATAATTTTCTTCTTTTTTCTGCAATATATGTTGATCAGTTATGCTTCTCTTTTTGGATGTCCATCTGTTTGCCTGCCTATGTGAGAGTGTATGCGTGTGCTCTGCGTCTGTTTGTGTGTGTATGCTATGTGTCTGTGTGCGTGCATGTTATGCATCTGTCTATCCTTATGTGCATGTGTGTGCAAGCATGTGATGAAAATCTATGGATGTTTTTATTCACTCCCCTTCCTCAACACTACCCCCCCCCCCATTTATGGAGATTTTTTAGAACAGAAATGGAAATAATCCATCTATCATGCATGAATGGTGACTGAACATAGAGAATAGTGGTGTGATAATCTATCCAAAATGGTGTTGTTAGGGAGGGTGCGTGGGGAGTATTCAGTAGGCTCTCCACCCGTGCTACAAGTATTGGCTCTTTCTATTCCATGCATCTATTACGTAATCTAATTATTGTCAATATGTTCTTCTGCCAATAACATTTGATTTCCATCATGTGAGATTAAAAGACATAACTGAGCCAAACAGTTCAGGCATGGTCATATTGCCGTGCACATCTCCTTAATGCAGTCGTGACCCGATATCTTCCTTCCGCTGTTTGTTGACATATGCTAAATATACTTCCATTCTCCACTAATATCATTTGATAGGATTGCTGTTTTACAATTGATGAATTGTTTAATAGATTCCTGAATGTATAGACTGCACTAACCACCTCCACCTCCCCAAACATCTGCTTAAAATACTGAATGGAACCCTGGTGAGAGATAGAAGGTGGGAATACATTATTGGAACTGGAAGGCACTGGCCAACTAATAAGTCTGTGTTATACAATTCTTAGAGTGGGCACTGTGTCACTTTTCTCCCTCACTATGAAATAGTGTCTCTTACACGCACACACTCATGCATGCACACACACACACACAAACACACACACACACACCTCCTCCCTTAACTGTCTTTATTCGTAATAGCTTGTACAGCCATTATAAGATGAATCTTTACTTATCCCTTTACATTTTTAATATACATCATAAATGATATGTGAGGCCATGTTGAGTAACATGTCTTTGTTTGTGTCCCCAGAGGAAGTCTCACAGCCACTTCCACTCCTCGTCCCCTGCCAACTTGGTTCCACGGAACAGCAGCAACACCAGCAGCAACACCAGCAGCAACACCAGCAGCAACAACAGCAGCATCACCAGCAGCAACACCAGCCGCACTGCAGCTGATGGAGGTCACAGCCTCAAACATGGCAGCTCCATCCACTCCAGGAGTGTGGCAGGTAGGCTAGGACTAAGATAGGGCTAGGGTAGGGCTAAGGGTGGAGCTGGCAGAAGGGCTGGGTGTAGGGCTAGGGCCTAGTGGTGGTGTGGTGGTGTGGTGGAGTACTTGGAGAATAGTAAATATATGGCATATCCGACAGTCCATGAATACTGGTTGATGTGAGATGTATTGTTCTGGACAGATAACTTTATTGACGTCTACTCTGGGATTGTGGCATGTGTTGCTATACCTTTGCACTGTCAACATCTTTCATGACTGTTGAAGGCCTCTTTGTAGTGTTGTGTGGCTATCCTTGCACTGTCAACTTCCTTCATGGCTGTTGAAGGCCTCCAGGTGTTTGTGTGGCAATAGCTTCTGTTGAAGTCATCCTTGTAGTGGTGTGTGTGTGGCTATGGCTAGGGCTAGGGCTGTTTAATGTCTCCTTTTAATGGGGTGTGTGGCTATACCCTTGCACAATCAACATCCTTCATGGCTTTTTAAGATTTCCATGTAGTTGTGTATGTGGCTATACCCTTGCACTCCCAACATCCTTCATGTCTGTTGAAGCTTCCTTGTAGTGATATGTGTGTCTAAACCCTTGCACTATAAACATCTTTCATGACTGTTGAAGGTCTCCTTGTAGTGTAGTGGGATGTGACGCACTGTCAACATCTTTATCGCTGTAGAAGCCTCTTTGTAGTTGTGCGTTTGACTATAACCTTGCACTGTCAACATCTTTCATGGCTGTTGAACGCCTCCTTGTAGTGGTGTATTTGGCTATATCCTTGCACTGTCAACATCTTTCATGGATATTGAAGGTCTCCTTGTGGTGGTGTATATTGCTGACATGGCAAAACAGGGGGGAATCTTACTTGTGGTAGTCTGGTGTGTACTTTTAATGATACCTTTTCCAGTTATCACAACTGCATTGTACTTTTTCATACAAAGTAGTTACAGAGAATTTAATGTCATGTTATCTGACCAAAATATGTTTTTGGAATTTTATACTTCTGCAAGTTTACTAGTTGATCCCTGCAGAGGGTAAAATGCAAGTATGTTCATTTGTGTGCATGTGTGTGTGTGTGTGTGTGTGTGTGTGTGTGTGTGTGTGTGTGTGTGTGTGCGTGCGCGTGTGTGTGTATGTTTAAGTGTGTTTTGCCTTTTTCTGTGATGAACTAGAGAAGTATTTACAAGAGGGGAATGGTCAACTTGGCCATGCACTTCAGTCTTGCATAACTAAGTTTAACCTCACCAACTTGCCACATGTGTCTGATTTCTGCAGGCTGTGCTTCATGAAGGCCTTGTTCAAGACCTGGAGGGTGTGATGTGGCAGGACTCACTTGCTGACTAGTTAACTAACAGACTTCTCTAACCTAGTATCATCAACTTTTGTTATATATTTTTGCATGAATATTATTATGCTACCTAAACATATAATGTTGGCTTTTTGCACACACAAGATTCTATTCCCTTGTATTGACAGTATGCATGCATGGGGCTATTGCACGTGATGCTTACATGCAAAGATTTTTCACCATTCACTGTTGACCTACTGGAACTGAGCCAGTAGCTTAATTGACTCTAAACTCTCAAAATTAGTGTGTTGACAATTCCCTTTCATAACATTTGTTTGTATAATGTTTGGAGAGGCAACAGCATAGGTAATCAACACTTTTTTTTTTCTTTATTTTTAAATTTTAAATTCACTTCACTATGCATCTGGTGCCAAATGAGCACCGTAAGCTTGTTTCAGATCTACTGAAAAGATACAGTGAAGCCCTCTTCTAGGACAAATTAAGTAGAGCATATTGTTCCTTTAGAGAGTAGATTATGTTCTGGACAATGGTTGACAAATTCTGAGCACTTTTTTAAGTCGATGCCTCATCATTTTCAAACAAAATTTAAGCTAGTGAAGACCAAAAGTATGCTAAAAATATTATACCAAGAACTCTATGCTATTATTACATTAATATTGTTTATTTATTTACTTCTAATAAAGTAAAGCAGTCCTATAGGTATATTAGCATCGATAATAATACATTCAGCATGAAAACATGGAGATTTGCTGTAATTTAATTCTGTTAATCTTTATCAACCAGATTTTTCACATCACAATTGGATTCTTCTTCAATATTTGGCTACACAGCTGAGTAAAATTTTGATAAAAACATTTTGGATCACTGAAAATTTAGTGCAGCATTTACACTTAATGAAAAGATAGATTTAATTTTTAGAATATCCCAGAATTTTCAGGGGCATTTATTTTTTGGGACATCATGCTTCTGAACTTAATTTGTGTAGTGTTAACAGGGAAAATTGGCTTTGCAGCAGCATTATCATTGATTACTGGCTTCGAAGTCTTTAGTCTTTGTAGGGACATGAATCACTCAAATCCAAAAGTTGGGGGGGTTAGGGGTGGAGGGTGGGAAGAGGTTGGATGATTTTTTTTTTTTTTTTTTTTTTTCAATTCTTGGATAGGAAGCCCTTAAATAAGTTGTAGTAAATGGCTTTGCAAATGATTGCTTGAGAACCTAGAGAAATCAGAAGGTTTTGTAAGTGATTAATTAAAGAAAACTATAAATGGTAATCCACAGTGCCTTGGAATGGATCTATATCCAACAGCTACACCAATTTCTATAACTTATAGCAAAGTCCCTTTATAAAATAAATAAATTGATTTGAAATATAATTATATTATGATTCTATTATGAAAATCTTCAGAGTTTACCATTTGTACATTTTAAGTTTTTGTATGCTTGTTTGTTTTTTTTTTGTTTTTTGTTACACTTTGCATTAAGCAAATAATATGATCTATTGAAGTTGGTTACCATTTTAACTGGATGCTGACAACAGCATCAGTCTGCAAAGTTTGTTTTTCTAATCAAATAGGATAAAAAAAGGGCCAGAAATCAGACAATAAGCCAAAAAAAGAGAAAAATCAAATTATCCTAGAAATTAACTTAGTTTCAAGCCAAACTAGGAAAGAATAAACCAAGTGCTATCAAAATGAGCCAGTTTCCAAAAATTTGACCTTAAAAAAAAAAAAAAAAAAAAAAAAAAAAAAAAAAAAAAAAAAAAAAATACATTTGACAAACATGTTCTGAACAGGGTTTTTTCTTGATGTAATTAAAAATTGAATGAAATTTTATATATGAACTGTTTATATTTGGTAAATATTGGTTCTAGTCTGTAGTATTTGTTTTGACAGTAGAGTGGTCATCTCTGTGTGGCTCCTTATGAGGTGTGGGGTGGGTTATTTGGGTGTGTTGGTAGTGGAGAGGTTGTCTCTGTGTAGCTTCTTGTGAGGTGCAGTGTGTTATTCTATTATTGAGCAGCTGAATTTAGGCTATGAAGTGCTCTTTTTTATATTGGGAGGGGTGATGTGTGTGTGGGGGAGGGGGTGGTGGTCCTGTCTTTGCTAGTGTAGGCAGTGGAAATATCATCTCTGTGTAGCTGCTTGTGAAGGTAGGGGGATCTGTGGTTGTGTTAGCAGTGGAGAGGCAGACTCTGTTTAGCTCTAAGTGAGGGGTGAGGAGTGGTGGGGGGTGTGGGGAGTAGGACAGTGTTACCAGTGGAGAGTTTGTTTCTGTGTAGCTCCTTGTAGGATGTGAGGTGGGTGAAATCCCTGTGGTGTTGACAGTGGAGAAATCATCTATATATAGCACCTTGTTCAGTGTGGAGGGTGTTTCAGGTTAAGATAGCAATGGTGAGGTAGTCTCATGTAGCTCCTTGTGATGGTTGGGGGGGGCGGAGGGATCGGTATCTTTGTTTGTATCTGCAGTGGAGTGGTCATCTCTATGTAACTCCTTTTGATGAGAGAAGTGTGGGGTGGGGAGTTCTTTTAATGTAACCAGTGCAGAGGCCATCTCTATGTACCATATTCGCAGGTGTGAAATGAGTGTGTAAAGGGTCTTTGGTTGTGTCTGCAGTGAAGTGATCATATCTGTGTAACTCCTTTTGATGGGTGAGGTGTGTTGGGGTGGGGGGATGTCTCTTGTAATGTTGCTAGTGCAGAGGCCATCTTTATGTACCTCCTTGACAGGTATGAAATGTGTGTGTGTGAAGGGTGTTTGGTTTTGTCTGCAGTGGAGTGGTCATCTCTTTGTAAAACCTTGTGATGGGTGAGGTTTTTTGGGGCAGGGGGGTAGGGGGAAGGGGGTGTCTCTTGTAATGTTGCCAGTGCAGAGGAAATCGTTATGTACCTACTTGACAGGTGAGAATTGTTTTCGTGTGAAGGGTCTCTGGTTGTGTGTGGAGTGGCTGGCCTTCTCTGTGTAGCTCCTTATCAGTGTGTTGGTGTTGGGGGTTGGGGAGGGGTCTTAGGTTGTGTTGCCTGTTGAGAGGTTTTCTCTATGTAGCTCCGAGTGATGGGTGAAATATGTATGTGCGTGTGTGGGGTGAGTGGTGGTGGGTGTTTGGTTGTGTTGGCTGTGGAGAGGTCATTTCTATGTAGCTCCTTGTCATGTGGCTCCTTTTAGCTTTAGGGAGGGGGGGGGTGGGCGGTTGTATTTCTAATAGTTTTGGTTGTATAGAGGTCAGCTCTGTGTAGTTTCCAGTTAAGGGTGATATGGTGGAGATCACTTGTAGTGTGGACAGTGGAGAGGTCATATCTGTGTAGCACCAGGTTAGGTGTGGAGTGGGGTCTCTGGTATTGTCTGGCAATGGAGAAGCAGTTTTTGTGAATCTACTTGTGAAGTCTAGGTGTGAGGGGAATATCTGGTTATGCTTCCAGTGGAAAGTTTGTATATGTGCAGATCATTTTCATGTGTGAGGTGTGGGAGATATCTGGTTGTAGAACCTTGTGAGATGTGGGAAAGTGTCTATTCTTACATTGGCAATGGAGAGGTAATCTTTGTGTTGCTCCTCATGAGGGTTGGGGGATTTCTTACTGTTTGCAGTGGAGTGGTTGTCTCTGATGAGTGATGTGTGGGGTGTCTCTAATAGTGTTGGCATTGGAGAGATAGCCTCGTGTTTCACCTGTGAGGGAGGGGGGGGGGGTGGTGGTGTGAGGGTGTCACTGGTAGTGTAAACAGTTTGTAGAGGCCATCTTAGAGTAGCCTCTTGTGATGGGTAAGGTGTGAGGGTGGGTTGTTGGATTGTGGTGGCAGTGAAAGGTCATTTCTGTTCATATGATTGTATGATGTGAGTGGTGGGGGTGGGTGTTTATGATTGTTTTTGCAGTGTAGAGATTATATCTGTGTAGCTTTTTTGAGTTGTGCGGTGGTGATTTTGGTACTAGGGGTGAAGTAAGAAGGTCATTGGTTGTGTTGGCAGTGGAAATATCATTTCTGTGTAGTTTCTTGAGAGGTGTAAGTTGTGGGGGTGTGGTCGTGTCTCTGGTTGTTTTGGCAGTAGATTAGTCATCTCTGTGTGGCTCCTTGTGAGGTGTGGGGTGGGTTATTTGGGTGTGTTGGTAGTGGAGAGGTTGACTCTGTGTAGCTTCTTGTGAGGTGTGAAGTGTGGTAAGTCTCTGTTTATGTAGGTAGAGAAGAGGTCATCTCTGCGTAGCTTTTTGTGAGTTGTGTGGTGGGATTTTTTGGTAGTATAGGCAATTGAGAAGTTCTCTCTCTGTAGCTCCTTGTGAGGGATGAGGTTTTGGGGGTATCTCTGGTTGTGTCCACTGTGGAGAGGTCGTCTTGGCTGTGAAAAAGTTGTCTCTCTGCAGCTCCTTGTGATGTTTGAGATTAGGGGGGGGGGAGGGTGGAGAGATTCTGATAGTGTAGGCAGTGGAGAGCTCGTTTCTTGTGTAGCTCCTTGTGTATGTTGGGGATCTCTATTTTTATTGGCAGTGGAGAGGCGATCAGTGTGTAGCTCTTTGAGAGGGGTGAGGTGTGTGGGGGTGGGGTTTATGGTTTTGTCAGCTGTGGAGGGCTGTGTCTGTATAGCTCCAAATCAGTGGTGAAATGTGGGGAGGGTCTTTTGTTGTGTTTGCAATGGAGTGGTCTCTGTTTAGCACCTACTGAGAGGTGATGTGTATGGGGGTGGAGTGGTGGGTCTCATGTTGTGTTACCTATGGAGAGGTTGTCTCTATGTAGCTCCTAGTGAGGGATGAGGTGTGAGTGGGGAGGGGGGGGTGGTGGGTGTTTTGTTGTTTTGGCAGTTGGGAGGTCATCTCTGTGTAACTCCTTGTGATTTGCAGGGTGGGTTTTTTTTGTTGTAATATTGGTAGTTGAATGGTAGTCTCTGTGTAGCTTCGGTGAGGTGTGAGGTGTGGTAGGTCTCTGTTTGTGAAGGCTTTGAAGTGCTCGTCTCCATGTAGTTCCATGTGAAGGGTTAGTTGGTGTATATTTCTTGTAGTGTTGACAGTAGAGTGGTCATATCTGTGTAGCACTTTATGAGTTGTGGAGGGGGTTTCTTGTAGTGTTGGCAGTTGAGAGGTCATATATGTGTAGATCCACGTCATGTGTGAAGTGTGGGAGATCTCTGGTTGTAGCACCTTGTGAGGTGTGGGGAAGGTGTGTTTTGTTACGTTGGCAGTGGAGTGGTAATCTCTGTGTTGAACCTAGTCAGGATTGTGGATTTCTTTTGTCTTGGCAGTGGAAAGGTCATCTCTGTGTAGCTCCTTTTGATGGGTGATGTGTGGGGTGGGGTCTCTGATTGTTTCGGCAGTGGAGAGGTAGCCTTGTGTAGCACCTCGTGAGAGTGGACGTTCTCTGGTAGTATCGGCATTGAATTGGCTGTCTTGGTGTAACCTCTTGTGAGGTGTAAGGTGTGGAGGGGATTGTTTGGTTGTGTGGACGGTGAATAAGCAATTTTTGTTTAACACCTTATGATTGTTGAGATTTGAGTGGATTTCCAGTTGTGTCAGCAGCAGAGAGTTTATCTCTGTGTAGCTCCTTGTGAAGAGTTAGGTTAGGGGATAGTCTCTGACAGTGTTCGCAGTGGAGAGGCTGACTCTGTATAGCACTTAGTGAGGGGTGAGATGTTGTGTGTGGGGGGGGAGGAGTAGGTGGCCTCTGGTTGTGTTGCCAGTGGAGAGGTTGTCTCTGTGTTGCTCATTGTGAAGGTTGGGTGATCTCCGGTTTTGTCTGCAGTGAATAGTTCGTCTCTGTGTAGCTCTTAATGAGGGGTGAGTTTTGGGGGGAGGTGTTTGGTTGTGTTGCCAGTGGAGAAGTTGACTTAGTGTAGGTCCTTCTGAGACATGAAGTGGGGAAGATCTCTGGTTGTGTTGACAGTGGAGAAGTCATTAATGTGTAGCACTTTGTGAGGTTTGGAGGCTGTTTCTGGTTATGTTGGCAGTGGAGAGGTAGTCTCGTGTACTTCCTTGTTATGGATGGGGGTGAGGGGTGGAGAGCTCGTCTCTGTGTAACTCCTTTTAATGAGTGCAGTGTGGATGGATATTCTGGTTGCATTGGCGTGGAAGGATTTTCTGGTTGCATTGGCAGTTGAGAAGTTGTCGCTGGGTTGCTCCTTGTGAAGTGTGGGCGAAGTCTCTTGTGGTATCAGCTGTGGTGAGGCTATCTTTGTGTAGCTCTTTGAGAGGGGTGAGGTTCCCGATATCTAAGTAAGTGTGGTAATAGCAATGTGATGTAATTATGTAAGTCTTCTATTATAAGGACAAAGTTTTCAAAATTTCTGGCAGCACGCGTTTCAGCAGGAGGTTCAAATTTCAGTCTGTGAAACTTTTTTTGTAGTGGAGAGAACTGGTATGCACTGCAGTGTGGTATTTCTTGGAAGTCTATCTGACCAGCCCACTATTTCTGGACCAAGTAAGAATTTCAATAGTGGTTAATATACTCTCAACATTTGGTGGCCCCCAAAATATAGCTGATTTTCTAAAGGACGTCCAGCAGTTGTTCGGCCAGCAGTTGTGGGTTTGCTGAAATTTTGTCCATCCTTTTAAAAACATGACTGAAATGAATAAAGAAAAGAATTATATGGAATTCTAAATATAAAATTTTGGTCTGACTTGAAGGAGTGTGGGGGAGACCTTTCCTAGTGATAGTCTTGTTTGTCTGGTATATGCTTGTGAAGAAAGTTCTGTGAATGTTGGACTCCAATCTAGTGTGATAGTCATTCCAAATTAATTTACTAAATTTGCACAATAATTAGCTGAGATTTACTAGTGGGATAATATTTGCCCTCATTAAATCATGTGAGGGTTATTTTATTTTTTGTGTGTGTTTGTATGTAAGTGTGTCTGATTAAATTTGCTGCTGGTTTGTAGAAATTGAACACCTGCTAGACTTGCCTTTTGATTTAGGCATAAAAAAAATGTTTGTATGCCAGGCTGGTGTGGTTTGGGGGGGGGGGAGAAAGGGTTGGGTGTGTTAGTTTATTTCAGAGCAGCTGAATTTAGGTAAGATATCTCTAGTTGTGTTAGCAGTGGAGAGGCAGACTCTGTTTAGCTCTAAGTGAGGGGTGTGTTGTGAGTGGGAGGGGGGTTCGGGGTAGCAGGATATTGGGCTCTTGTGGTGTTACCAGTGGAGAGTTTGTTTCTGTGTAGCACTTTGTAGGATGTGAATTGGGTGAAATCACTGTTGTGTTGACAGTGGAGTAATCAACTATTTGTTGAACTTGTTCAGTGTGGAGGGTGTCTCAGGTTATGCTAGCAATGGAGAGGTAGTCTCATGTAGCTCCTTGTGATGTTTGGGGGTGGGTGTCTTTGGTTGTGTCTGCAGTGGAGTGGTCATCTCTATGTAACTCCTTAAGATGGGTGAGGTGTGGGGTGGTGGGGTGGGGGGAATGGGGAGAGGGGATCTCTTGTAATTTTGCCTGTGCATATGCCATCTTTATGTACCTCATTGGCAGTTGTGAAATGTGTGTGTGTAGGGACTTTGTTTGTGTCTTAGTGGAGTAGTCCTCTCTGTGTAACTCCTTGTGATGGGTGAGATGTGTGTGGGGGGGGGGGGTGGTTCTCTAATAATGTTGCCAATGCAGAGGCCCTCTTTATGTACCTCCTTGACAGGTGTGAAGTGTGTGTGTGTGTGAAGGGTCTCTGATTGTGTCTGCAGTGGCTGGTTGTCTCTGAATAGCACCTTATCAGTGGTGAAGTGTGTGTGTATGTGTGTGTGTTGGTGAGGGGAGGGGTCTTAGGTTGAGTTGCCTGTGGATAGGTTTTTTCTATGTAGCTCTTAGTGATGGGTGAAGTGTGTGTTTGGGGGGGGGGGTGTGGGTCTTAGATTCAGTTGCCTTTGGAGAGGTTTTCTCTATGTAACTCCTAATGATGTGTGAAGTGTGTGTGTGTGTGTGTGTGTGGAGGTGGGTACGTCTCTGGTAGTGTTTTCACTGGAGAAGTGATCTTTGTGTAGCTCCTAGAGAGGTGAGGTGTGTTGGGAAGGGTCTCTGGTTGTGTCAGCATTGGAGGGCAGTCCCTTTATAGGATCTTGTAAAGTCTTAAATTTGTGTTTGGGGTGGGGTGGGTGTTTACTGGTTGTGTTGTTAAAAATGTTGCTATGCTAGGCATGGGTGGGGTGGGATGGGGCGGGTGTGATGTATTAGTCTGTCACAGAACAATTGAATTTAGGCTACGATATGCTCTGTTCATAGTGGAAAATGTTCATACTAGCCATTTTGAATTAGTCATGTACTTAACTTATTACTGCAGTCTGAAATCATAACAAATATCCGGAAAGATAGTCATCTGAATAACTAAAGCATGTGGTATTCTTTTTGAGAATGAAAATAAGAAATTTAGAAGTAGTAAATGTATTTGGTTGATCCAGTTGGTGTTATTTGGCTTGCGTTAAGAAATTGTCAAGAGGGTCTTTACTAAACAAAAGGAAGCACTGATGGAGAAGAAGCAGTTCTTTAACCACCAACCTTACAGGAGATAAAAACAGAGATGGAATCTTGTGATGGATATGTGGACCTATTTCCAAACTGTTGAATAGTCTTCTTGTCCCTCCAGTCTGAACAGCCTCATTTGAACGCTCCTCTAGTCGGATGAAACTTGTCGGGACGAGATTAAGGAGCACAATGAATGATCACAACCTCACCAGGCTAATGCAAATCACAACAGAAGAACCAGAACAACTGTGCTCAATTTTGTGTGCTATATATATCATAAGCTGGAGTTACATTTTACACAAAGTCACACTTACAAAACACATCCTGTAATCACAGCATCAGCCAGCACAGGACGACTAAAGACAGTCCCACAAGACACAAGGCTTCCCGACATATCAAAATAATGTGCCTTTGATGTCACTTCAAAAGAAATCTTTGCACTATGAAATAAATCTCTACTCATTGTTCCGTTGATTATCATAATTTTGAATAAGCTGTAACAGCAAGTAGTGCCTGCTACAACACATGTGTATTAGTATAGATATCCATGCATCTAATACTCTACGTCACAAACTCAAGGTATTACTAATCAACAAAGCGACTCCTCCCAACCACACCCACTCACAGTATGGGCTCCAGGGTGGGCTCAGGCACAGTGCCCTTGTCTATGGACATGTACACCTTGTAGATGTCCTTGGCCTGAGCTGCTGTGGTCCTCTCGTGCAGACTCCTCTCCTGCAGCATCCTCCTCCCTCTCCGCACGACTGTGCCAGAGTCCTTCTTGCAGACCACACCCTCCTTCTCCCACCTGGCTTGCTTCCTGGACTGGGAGGAGTGCTGCACAGATGTGGCCCCGCCCACCCCTCCGTCCTCCTCAGCATAGTGATGTTTCGTCGCAGAGTTCAGAAGGTGGTCGATCACTCCACTGGCTTTCTCAGAGAGACTCTCCAATGTGTTGAGATAACTAACCTGAGAGGAGAACAACAATAAAAATCAACAACAAACAAAAACTTAAGATTAGAATGAAGTTTTCCATAACAATATTTTATTTTTTTCGGAGTGCCTTAGACATAAAGACCTCACAACTCCTCCCAAGCCTCTGGAGGGCTCTCATGAAACTTTGAGGCATTGATTTGGGCATCTCACTGCATATCCTTGTAAAAAATTTTTTTTGATCGGGTGGCAATCGGTGTGGTCTTTTTACTTATACCCAACCCATAGGAAGTTGCTTTCCCTGTCAAAAACTAATCAGGCTGAAGTTGCCATAAAATCTCCACATAACCAGGAGATTTATTACCATCCTGTGGGTGTGGACATTGGTGTAATTAGTTTATAGCCACACCTACTGGAAGTTGTTTTCACAACAGAATGAATAATACTTTTACAGAAATGTTCATAAATTTATCCTGTTAGTTTGGTTAATGTCAATCATCCCTACATGTTACACTAAACAAACTGAACAAGCTCGTTATTGCTGGAGGCCGAAGGCTGACCAAAAGCCGACCATAGGGCGGGGGGGGGGTTCTTTTGTTGTTCATATAATCAACTACTAATAATTAGGTTTCAAACAGATCTTTACCGGGTGTAGTTTTCTATATTTCCTGTGCTTCCTTAAGAGTTTTCGGTACTCCACACCACAGAACACACCCCCTATCCTTCCTTGACTGCCGGGCATGTCAGGGGTTGCCTTGCCATCCACACCTCCGTCCTTACACCCCAGCTCTTTCATCACTCTAGCACACATATGAGAACAACCAAGTAATGGTTAAGTGCATAGTTGTATTGCAGCAAGAATGAAGCAAACTAAGAGAAGAAGAGTTTGCTGATTGAACTCCAGATCGATTTAATGCTCACGTTTGGTATTCGGTGTCTGCACATGTCCTCCACTTCCTGCCCTCTCTGCCTTCTCTGTTTGTCTTCAACCCTCTTTCCCCTGCCTTCCACATATTCTCCAGAGAGCCAGCCATC
Organism: Lycopodina hypogea; assembly: GCA_963969325.1. Lineage (NCBI taxonomy): Eukaryota > Metazoa > Porifera > Demospongiae > Poecilosclerida > Cladorhizidae > Lycopodina > Lycopodina hypogea. Next base: position 13,764,851 of record OZ017789.1, on the reverse strand, counting down.
AACGCCCTCTGCAGCACTTCCTGTCTGCCCACCAGCAACTCCTGCAGGAGGTCCACCGAGTACTGAGCTTGACCAAGCTGTGAGGGAGGGAAGAGCAACATATATAGTTAGGAACAGTTTTGCCTACTTCAGACTGTACTCAGAGAACGTATAAGGTGAGCTATTGAGTGTTACTCACACTTTGGCAACACACTATATAAGGCAGCAATAACACAATCTACCAGTTGGAAGAAGTAAAAACCTTTCAGCTAAAGTGGACTCCCATAACCACATGTGCATGCATGCCTGTAATGTGTCAGATATAAGTCAGCCCCTGCCCTCCAACATGGCTGCACACCTTGACAGAGAAGAAACACGATAGACATGAACACAGAGAAACAGCTGGGGTAAAGGCTGGCAGGGGGAAGCTTTAACCTAGCAACAGATACAAAAGCAGGGGGGGGGGGAAGGTTCAAGAGATGGAGGGGATGACTAATTGTTACACTTTAAAGATCACACTAATTAGAAGTGCCACAAAGTGACTGAGCTGACCACAAACACAACTGAAGAGCATGCTCCTGATTGAAAGGTATGTTTGTGAGTGATAGTTGTCTAAGAAAAGTCTAATGAATAAAATCATGACGTATTTTCAAGAAATTATTCCCTAGAGCTGCCATTATTCTTCAAGTTGATAGCTCATTTCAGAGTGGCCAGTGTTCTGTAGGTCCCTAAAAAAAAAAAAAAAAAAAAAAGGGAATGCACTAATATCCTCAAAAAGCCACAAAAAAAAATTCTCCATTCAAAAGTTATTTGAAACCATGCTGCTATCAAATACCTTCAGAGGAATTTTTCCTCAAGTTTATATTCTGGTCCAGATCTTACTGGCACTCCAGTTGGAAGAGCAATACGGAGGGATGGGTCATTTTCCCAAATGAAAACGATAAAAAAGAGGATAAAAAAATCGATAGTCTAAAGAAAATTTTTTACAAATCTCATGAGAACTTCTATGAGAGTCCAGACTTTCGTTCGTTCATTCGTTATTTCTGTCGGTCGTTCGTTCGTTCGTTCGTTCGTTCGTTCGTTCGTTCGTTCGTTCGTTCGTTGGTTCGTTGGTTCGTTCTGTCGGTCGTTCGTTCGTTCGTTCGTTCGTTCGTTCGTTCGTTCGTTCGTTCGTTCGTTCGTTCGTTCGTTCGTTCGTTCGTTCGTTCGTTCGTTCGTTCGTTCGTTCGTTCGTTCGTTCGTTCGTTCGTTCGTTCGTTCGTTCGTTCGTTCGTTCGTTCGTTCGTTCGTTCGTTCGTTCGTTCGTTCGTTCGTTCGTTCGTTCGTTCGTTCGTTCGTTCGTTCGTTCGTTCGTTCGTTCGCTCGCTCGTTCGTTCGTTCGTTCGTTCGTTCGTTCTTTCGTTCGTTCGTTCGTTCTTTCCTTGCTTGCTTGCTTCCTTCCTTCCTTCCTACCTTCCTTTCATCCTTCCTTCCTTCATTCGTTCGTTCTTTCGTTCGTTCTTTCTTTGCTTGATTACTTCCTTCTTTCCTTCCTAAACCCCACTTATGCTTGGACCCTGGAATTTTCTCCTACTCTTACAACTTGTCCCAAGAATCTCCTATTCCCTACCCCAAAAACACATGGGTCCTAGTATCTTCACCTACCACACATTTGCATAGGGATATCCCCCTCCCCCCTGCTACCCTCTTACCCATTGACTATGGGATCTCCCCCACTACATATATATAGCCAGAGATTTCTCATCCTCCAACTCCCTACAAATAAGCCCAGGAATACTCCTTCACCTATACACATGAACCCTAAATCTTTCCAACAAACACCCCACTAACATATGGCCTCTTGTACCTCTCTATCACACCATAAACATGGCCCCTTGAATCCCATAACCCCCAACTTATAGTCACTGGATTTTCTATCCCCCCTTTAGATATGGGTCCCCAAACATGGGCTCAGTTATCTACCCTTTCTACACTTAGGAAAAGGAATCTCCCACCCTCCCTATTAAATGACCCCTGGATTCTCCCAACCCCACCTACATATGGGCCCTAGAATTTATCTAACCCCCCACCACCCAAGATGTGGGTTCTGGAATCTCTTCCCCCTCCTGCACATGGGTACTTGAATCTCCCCAAAACCCTCCTATGCATGGACTATGGAATCTTCCCCTACTCCTAAATATGGGCTCTGTAATTTCCCACCCACCCCAAAACAACACATGAGCCCTAGAATTTTCCTCTCTATTCATGTGCACAGGGATATCCCCTTTTTTCTATCACCAACAGCACCCCTTCCCCCCCCCACCCCGCTCCCAATGCTTCATATTGGCATTGGGATATGTCCCCCTATACCCATGGGCCATGGAATCTTAAAACACCCACCTTTAAACTTACTCCTCAGTACCAACCTCCAACCCTCCTACGCATGGGCTCTGGAATCTTTCTCGACCCCATCCTAAATATGGACCCTAGGTTCACCCCCAACCTCCTTAACTTGGAACCTGGGATCTGTCCCAAACTTTTACCTTACTCAAGGGCCCTTGGATTTATCTCCAACACACCCCCCTAATATAATGCCTGGAATGATTTGTCACACATAAGCCTTAACCAAAATTTTCCACACTAAAATCTTCCAAACCCTACAATTGGACCTTGGGGTATCTGTCCTCAAAAGTCATGGATGCATGATTTCCCTCCTACATATGGGCAATGTTATCTCATCACACACTCTCCCCACACTCACAAATGGGCCACAGGATCTATCCCTCCCACACATAAAACTAGGTCCATGGGATCACTCCACCCCACTCCTACATTTTGGCACTGGAACCTTTCCACCCCCCTTCTAAACATAGGCACTGGTATTTCCCCCACTCCACATACACATAGGCCTTTCAATCTGCAACGCACCTTCACCATACACATGAGTCTTAGGAACTCTTATGCCCTCCCACATATGGACCATGGAATCTCTCCACTCCTCACCTAATCATTGGTCCATGAATCTGCCACACTCCATCCCATTGCATATGGACACTGGATCTTCTCCCCACCCAACAACTGGGCAAAGGCATTTCACACCCTACCCCTAACACATTGGACCTGGAATTTCCACAACAAACCCTATACATGGATCCCGGAATCTCCTCTACTCCAACAAGATGACCCTATAATCTCACATTCCCTAACCCCTCGTCACATTACTTAGGGCCTGGTACATCTCCCACCCAACCTAAACATGGGACCATGTATCTGTTAACCCCCATACAGTTAGGCTCTGGAATCTCCCCATGCACCATATACATGAGCCCTGGAATTTTCACCCTACACTTTATAAATAAGCCTTGGAATCTCCCATCCGTCCCCCATCCAACACTTAGACCTTTGAACTTCAACGCACCATCCCAACCTCCCCCCCCTCCCCAAAACATCTCTTCACCTTACACATGATGGGCCCATGAATCTGCCCACCACCATACTATTTTGTCCTGGAATCTCCCCATGCTCTCTACACAACGATCCTACATTGTTCCCCTCTACACAAGTGCACAGGGATTTCTCCCCTATTTACTACCACCACCACCCCCCTCCCCTTTATAATGAGGTAGGGATCTCTCCCCCCATCCCCTCATACAAATGGGCCATGGAATATTTCAACCTCCCCACCCCCCCACCCCACTTTTACTTTTTCCTCACGAACCCTCTCCTTACCTTCTTACCATGGACTCTGATATCTTTCTCCATCCACTCATAAATATCGGCCCTGGGGTCACTCCCAACCTTCCTAACTTCGAATCTGGGATCTGTTCCAAACTCCCACCATAGAAAAAAAAAAAAAAAAAAAAAAAAAAAAATTGAATTTTTTAAATTTGCTATTTTCATGCTCTTGCAAGCTTACTCTTCTTATTGTGTTTAAACCAGGAAAGAGTGTTTCCTTAACAAGTCTATGAATTGTAATATTACTACTCTAACTGACAAGATTTGAAGGGGCTTGCTTAGCTGAATTTCGAATTATTGAGGCCATAACATTACCTCCATAGCAACCAGACTTCAATTAATTATCTCAATTATTTATTCAAGAATCTTCAGTGAGTTCCTATCTAAATAAGATAATTTAATCTACAGCTATCTACCAACTGTTTTTTGGAAAGGTTTATTAGTTGGAATTTCATTTACTTCATTCAAAATTTTAAAATACTAACATAGCAACCTCCATGGCAACAAAAAAATTTAAGAAAGATGCTTCTATTTTACCCATAACAAACCATAAAATTCCAAGGGAACTCTCTTCTCCCTACCCTTTTTGTGGCAAAACATTTATTAGTCTTAGTAACCACTTCAGCAAATGCACAGAGAGAGATGGTAGAGACTATTTACCCAATCTAGCCAGGAAGACCCTTGATAAAAAGGCTAGGTCTGAGCTTCCAAAGAAGTCGAGAGCCCTAAATGCCACAAGTTATTTCTGAGATTAGATACTCACCATAGGAAAAATCCTTTCTGCAAGTCAGTTAAGGGTTTTGGAATACTACTTACTAGTGATTTACGTTTCCAACCTCTATCTAATAATCCTTCTGAAACCATTCCACAAACTTCTCTATTAATTGATATTCATTCGCCAACTCTTGCATCACCTACTGAACTGACAAATAGTCAACTTCAACTAGAACCACAGTCTCACAATAAGCATTCTATGCATAATTTTCCAAATGCACATCCACCATCACAATCTTTGACCTCCTTATCTTGTCAAACCACTATATACATACAAGAAAAGATCTCATCTACTACACCTCCATATACACTAGCAGGCACTCTAACTCCATCTATTAGTGCTGGTCATCATAATAGCAAATATCCCATTAAACTACAAGGGTCAGAGGCTGAATGGATGGAGGCAGATAAACATTTCTTGGTATGCCTCTTACCAGCAGTACAGCTAGCCAGTTGTGTGGAGGACAAGTATAAAATACTAGCTGATGGTATTTTTAATTTTTTCAGTAGTCGGTATGGTTGTCATAGACGTAAAGAAATAAATAATAGTAAGCTTTCCAGGAGATCAAAACATGACAGAGACTTGAAAAAGATCAAACAGCTCAAAACCAAGGCTGGGAGAGATTTTCGTCATGCTAAAAAGAACGGTGCTCTGGTGGATGATATGCAAACTTTAGCAAAAAATTTCTTCAATCTGGTGCGGCAGCAGAGTAAGATGGTCAAGAAATCTAGGGCAGCATCAATGTCTCAATCCATCAGACAAGAACGGATCCTCTGTCATAATTCTTTTTGGAAGTATGTGAAACATCTTTTTGATAATAATACTACCAAAAGAATTAATCCAGCTTTCGCAGAGGATAAAGCTTTTCCATTTTTTAAATCTGTATACAGCTCTCAGCCAAAATCTTTTCACCAGCCACCAGGGATGCCATCAGCTAAAGATCCTGTTTTCAACTTTTATGAGTCACCTTTCTCCATTGAAGAGATCAGAAGCACAATCATAAGATCTGATGCCTCTTCCACTCCATCTCCTCTAGACCAGACTCCATACAGGATTTTGAAAAGGTGTCCTTCCTTGGTGCATGCTCTGTTCAAACTGTACAATCAATGTTGGCCGACATCCACTATTCCCCAGGCATGGAAAACTGCATCCATTAGAGTGATTGCCAAAGTTTCTGCCAAGGATGACCCCTCATCACCATCCAACTTCAGGCCAATTGCTTTAACATCATGTAATAGGAAAATTTTCACTTCCATCTTGAAAAGTAGATGGTCTACTTATATGCTTGAGAATGAGTACCTCGACCCTTCCATCCAAAAGGCCTTCATGAGGGCAACACCTGGCTGCACAGAACACCATCTTAAGTTGGCCTCGATACTTGCCAATGCAAAAAGAAAACACAAATCTCTGACAGTTGCATGGCTAGATCTGGCAAATGCGTATGGCAGTGTCCACCATTCATTGATAGATTTTGCTCTGCATCACTATCATGCTCCATCACAGTTTTGCAATGTTGTGGCCTCTCTCTACTCAGGTCTGTCAGCTAAGGTATCCACAGATGCCTGGACTACACCTTCATTCCCTCTCAACATCGGAGTCTACCAAGGTGACCCTCTATCTGGGGTCATATTTAACACTGTTATCAATACCCTAGTTGACACCCTGAATTTAAAGAAGAACCTTGGCTACTCTCTCTCACCATCTCATCAAGTGAACCTGCTACAATATACTGATGACACCTGCATCATAGCCAGTAGCCCAGTTGCAGCTCAGTCACTGCTAGATTCCACCAGTGAATGGCTTCAGTGGGCAGACATGAAGGCTAAGGTCCCCAAATGCCACTCCTTGCACATCAAGAGCTCCAGTGGAACTTTGACCGATCCACATCTCACCTGCTCAAACGAGCCAATTAGGTATGTTGCAAATCACTCAATCAACTTCCTTGGCCTCCCAATCCAATTTCCCAAGGACTGTAACAGAGCTAAATCACAACTAAAGTCTCTGTTGCAGTCCATGCTTGAGATTGTTGATGAGACTGCACTAACAAGAAAACAGAAGGTAAAGATCAACAGTTTGGGGATCTGTCCGAGGTTGAACTGGCTTCTCATCATCCATGAGTTTCCTTTGTCCTGGGTAGAGAGACAACTTGAAGCCACTGCCAATAGATACCTTAAGCGGTGGACAGGACTAACAAAATCAGCAAACCCCAATATCTTTTATATCTCAAGGTCTGAAGGAGGACTCCAACTCTCATCAATTTCCACACTATACAAAAAGCTGCAAGTGTCCAAGCACTGTCAACTTCTCACCTCCAAAACGCCATTGTCAGACACTTGGCTGAAAAGAACCTTGGAACTAAGATAAAATCCATCAGGAAAATCTTTAAACCATCAATAGAGGTGCAAGAAACAATGGTGGAGGATCCATCTCAGAGTAAAAAAGCACTCCTAAAGGCAGTGAAGAACAAAGTTCCTTATAGTGATGCCAGTAGACGCAAGTCAGAACTTCTGGCTCTTCCCGTCCAGGGTCTTCTTTTTACCACCATTACCACACTTGAAACAGATCCAACCAAAATATGGACAGATGCCATCAAGTCTCTCCCGAATGAGTGTTATAAATTTGAGCTAAATGCTGCCCACGACACTCTTCCCCATAACTCCAATCTCCATCTCTGGAAAAAGAAGCCAAATCCATCGTGCCCATTGTGTGGACATCAAAGACAGACTCTACTCCATGTATTAAATAACTGTGAAACTGCCCTACACCATCGGAGGTACAATCGAAGATGATGAAGTTTTAAAAGAAATTGCTTCCTTTATCAATGTCAACTGAAAGTATCACAGAACATGATAGCAGATCTGTCATCACAGACTTACTCAATACCAAGCCACCTTCCCTGCACAGACCTCAGACCAGACATTATCTGGTGGGATGAACACTCAAAAAGAACAGTGTTAGTTGAGCTCACCATCTGCTTCGACACTCTATTTAAACAGGCTGCTGAAAGGAAAAGAAGAAAGTATTTCGACTTGTGTGAGAACAACCATCATGATGTTTCCCTCATCACCCTTGAGGTTGGCTCTAGAGGAGTGATCCATTTGCAAGGTTTCCACTAGGTGCAGAAGAATCTAGATTGCTCTAAGAAAGACCTTAGATCTCTACTCGTTAGGATTTCCAATACTGCCATCCAGGAATCGTGTAAGATATGGTGTACCAGGAATAGGGAGATAACACAGAAACTGTAACTTTAAAACCTCCTTCCCAGATAAGCATTTACTTTAATTAGTAGACTGTCTTTAATCATTTCATTTAATTTATTTATTTACTTCATTACTTACTGTTATTATTATCATTATTATTATTTTATTTTTTAAATTTTAATTAATTAATTAATTAATTAATTAATTAATTAATCTCATAAACATTTACTTTTATTATTTATTGTGTCCTTAGCAGCAAGGGTTGGAGTGGTCCACCATGAAATCAGACAAATTTTCCAAGCAGGTATCATAGAGAAGTCAGGCAGTCCATGGGCAGCACCGGTCGTGTTGGTGCCAAAGAAAGATGGCACTCACCGTTTGTGTGGGGACTACAGACACCTGAACATGGAAACAAAACCAGATCCCTATATCGTGCTGCGGATTGATGAGTTGTTGGATGGTCTTGAGCAGCAATGTATAGAAAGATGTTGGACTATACAAAGCGATACTGGCAAGTACCTGTCAGCCCAGATAGTATTCCGAAAACATCTATGGTGACAAAGCTGGGGATATATCAATTTAGAACCATGCTATTTGGGCTAGTAGGTGCATCATCTACCTTCTAATGCATCATGAAGTCCATACTTGCCTCTGTTTCACCTTTGGCAGCAGTCTACTTGGATGACGAGGAGATATTCAGTAGATCATGAACAGATTACTTCCAGCACCTCAGAGTGGTATTGATGAAACTAAGGAAAGAAAGATTGATGGCCAAACTGAGTGTCTTTTTGACATGAATGAATGTTCATTCCTGGATCATAGAGTAGGAGATGGTCAAATTCACACAGATGATGCTAAGGTTGCAGCAGTGCATCAATTTAAATAGCAACAAAGCAAGAGAAATGTATAAACATTCTTCAGACTTGCAATATATCATAGAAAATTTGTTCTTCACTATGCTGAAATCGGAGTTCCACTCACAGAAGCAACGAAAAAAGATGTTCCAGAAAGAGTAAAATGGACAAAGAAAATGCAGCAGGCTTTTAATGAGCACAAGAAGAAGCTCACTAGCAGTAAAACATTGATGAGTCCCGACACTGACAAACAGTTTACATTACAGATGGATGCATATGGTACTGGAATCAGAACATTTCTCCACCATTATACTGATCAAAATGTAGAAAATCTTGTTTCTTTCTACTCACGCAAACTACTAAAGAGGAAGAGAGCATACTCCACTATAAAATTTGAATGCCTTGCAGTGGTTACTGCAATACAACAGTTTGGTGTGTACCTCACTGGAATGCCATTTGTGGTGGTAGTGGATTACAAGTGTCTGCAATACTTCCACAAAGTACGAGATGAATCAAGCAGACTAACCAGATGGGCTTTAACATTGCAGCCCTTTGACTACAAAATCTAACACCGACCTGGCACAGATAATGCCAATGCTGATGCTCTCAGCTGACAAGCTTGGAGTGAGGAGAATGGACCAAATGTTCAATCGATTGATGGGGGATATCAGGGAACCTTATCTCCCTATTGAAGACAGGCCTCCCTGACTATAAACAGATGTGCGCTGCTAAAGAACAGAGAAAGATATGAACTTGTGACATCATTGTCATTTTATCTATATATAGTTATTACCATAATTGGGCTTTGAGTCATGTGGAGAGAGGTAGAGTCAAAGCATTCGCACTGCTGAACTGCTGACACTAATAGAGAGAAGCCATACCTCACAATATATAAGTTGCTACACAGGGATGACCTTTCCAATGCCAATAAAACATTAAATCTACTAACCCATACTTCACCCCTCAAAATAATTAACAGATGGATTTTCTCTCCACCTCTTGCAATACTAGACAACTTCTCCCAAACACCAAACCTAAGCTACAAAAGAACAATTTATTCACTAAACCCAATCAGAGTCTCTCCTCACACTTCACAAAGAGCTAAAGATAGAAGACATTTCCACTGCTAAGAAAACATCATACCCCACAACCCCACCCTCCCCATAACACCTGACCCATCAGTAGAATCTTTACAAAGACAAAACACCCACTGCCTAAACTACCAGTGATCTATCAAACCTTCAAAAGGATCTGCACAGAAATGATCTTCCAACTGAAAACACTAACAAAGACCATACTCTGACCCCTCTCCCCCCAAACAGAACTAGGATTTACTTTATACAGCCCAAGGTGGTTTACTACAACTCTCTGGTAAAGCATAACTGAGAATTTTAAATTTTCTTACATGGATCTAGATTAGAAATCCAGAGTCTAAAAAATTAGCAGCTGGCCTAACCAGTATTAACTTCTGTGAGTGAGTTGAATGAGTTAACAAGGACAAGGGTAGCCCTGAGCACAAAAGAAGAAGTGTCACAGGTTGTACTACTAGAAACTGAGAAAGGTACAGGTGTACCACATGTAAATCCCTGAATAGAGAGGTCAAGAAAAGAACAGAGGAAGAGTAACAGCTGAAACAGAAGAAGATTTAGAACTTCAGAATATCTTAGGTTGCCACTATTCACAGTCTTTAATCCCCACAATATTATCACTGAATTAGTGACATCTACTTTATCAGATGAACACATTATGTACTTCTATATATTTTATATTAATTCTTCTATAAACCACATCCTTTAATTATTAAAATCATGTATTTTCTATAATATTAGTTATGATATCAGAATGTACTTATAATATAATTAGATGACTTATTCATAATGGCTGGATGAATATTTGCCAATATGAAATGATTACTTTGTCACCCAAATTCAGCTGCTCTGTAACAGACTAAGACAAAACCACAACCCCTCTCCACCATACCATCCTGGAATACATATATTTTGTGATGCTCAAATCAAAAGCTAAAGCTCAAAGTTGTTCAATTTTTTTTCAAACAAGCAGCAGAATTTATCACATACTTACAGACACTAAATGAATTATCTCTCACATTATATAATGAGGATATAATTTCTGTTCCTCCTCTATTGTATCTTAGCTATTGATATTGTAAATTAAGAGAAAAAAATTTGAATAACTATCACACAAAGTTCTAGTTGAAAGTTTCCTGAACTTCCTTTATGAGCACACACCAGATAAATCACAATACCACTAAAATATTATATTTGAGATTCAATATAATCCAATCTATACATTTTTGGTCAAATATTTAAAAGGATGAAGAAAATCCAACAAACATCAGCATTGCTGGATGTCATGTAAAAAAATATATATATATTTGGGGCCCATGCTACCAAACATTGAGAGTATATTAGGAATTATAGAAAATCTCACCTGCCTTCAGAAATGGAGGACCCGTCAGCTGGTCACCAAAGAAGTAATTCACTGCAAACCCTGTTATCCTCCCTGGAAACGAAGTGACAATTGAAATTAGAAACCTCCACTGAAACAACTGCCCGAAAAAATTTTGAAATCTATGTCTTATAATAAGAAACTTGCATGCACATTTCTCTAGCAATTACTACTTAATTATTGGTTAACGTCCTGGTAAAATAGAAATTTGGAAATTGTACAGGCAACAATGATTAGCAGTGGTGATATTATTCAAGAAAAAAATGCAATATATCTCGTGTATACAATACTAAGACATAGAAACTATGTAAATTTCCTATGCACTGATAAAAACTTACAAATATTCATAAATTTAGTTCTGGAATAACATCTTCACTGCCAAAACGAGTACAGACACACCTCCAACAACTGACACCTCACAAGAAGCTACACAGAGATTACCTTTTCACTGCCAACACAATCAAAAGTTCACCAACCACATCCTTAATCACCCATCACAAGGAGCTACACAGGGATGACTTCTCTACTGCTGACACAAACAAAAATCCCCCCACACTCACTAGGAGTTGTTCACGCCTCACCCCTCACTAAGAGCTACACAGTAACAAGCTATCCTCTGTTGACACTATTAGAGACCCTACCTGAATTACCATTTAAAGGATGCCTCACAGACACAAAATTTTCACTGCCAAGCTTATCCAAAATACACTGACACTTATGATGAATTACAGAGAGACTACACATCCACCACTGACACAACCAGAATCAACCTGCAAACATCATAAGGTGCAACTATCTGAGATTTCCAATTATCTCACATGAGAAGAATCTGCACAGAATCAGCCTAACCACTGGCAATACAACCATAAAACCCCACGTACCACACACAACCGACCCCTCACAAGAAGTTGCACAGAGGAAATCTCCTCCCTGTGTATACTACCAAATGTCCCACCCACTCATTACCCTTACAAGAGGCTATAAAATATCAGCTCTGCTATGTTCTCTACCATCAGCACACCGCTGTTTATCCACACACCTCGATAATCACTAAATGCTGCACAGAGACCACCTTTCCATTGCCATGACTAACAGAGTCTTGCAAACTATCTACACAAACTCCTGCCAACAATAAAACAATCTTGTAAACAATGTGTAATCCTGCAAGCAACTCACACTTCTGCCAAGAATACACGTACCTACTTACAACAAACCCCATTCCACACAACAACACACATTCCTGTAGATGACAACCAGCAGTCTGGCCTACAACACATGCTCCAGCCCACAAAACACATGCCTACCAACAACTGACAATCCGGACAACTACACATATTCCTGCTATATATCACACACATTCCTGCCCAAAACACATATTCCTGCCTTCAAAAACACTGCTTAAATCAATACCATTCCAACCTACCCCAAAGTCAACACCAGCCATCAACACTCATTCTTTCAAAAATCAAGATTTACTTGTGAGAGCGATGTACACTCCTGCCTACAATTTATTTTTCTGCCATGAACACAAACTCCAGCCTAAAACATCACACACTGAAACCATCAATGCCTACTCTTCCAAAGAATGACACATATGCTTGCCAAGAACATACACATCAGCTCACATCACAAACTCCTGCCAACAACACCATAATAGTGCAAATATTAACATAAGTACCCGTAAACAACATCACTCACCTGCCAACAACTCACATACTTGTAAACAAAGAAACACACATTACTGCCTAAACACACACCCTTCACACAACAATGCACATTTCAGCTTAAAACATACACACCTGAATATACAACACACAATATTCCTGGGCTCATTTATAGCGGGGTTGGAAGATAGGGAGATCTTGAGGCCTATATAGAGTTGGGGGAGATACCAAAGCCAATGGTTTACCACAGTTGGTGGAAGGGGTGGTTGTGGGGTATGGGATATCACTGTGCACATGTATAGTAGCGAAGATTGCAGAACCAATGTGTAGTGTGAGTGGAATGATTCCAGTGTCCATATGTTGGGGATTGGGATTTGATATTCCAGGTCCTAGTATTAATGTGGGGTGTATTCCATGTTTCATATTTTGGGTGGGTGGGGAGGGTGGAGGTAGGGAAAGATTACAGGCCCATGTATTGTTGGATTTTTTGATGAGGGATTCCAAGGCCCATCGAAGAAGGGGAAGGGAGATTACAGGGTCCATGTGATGAGGGAAGGGTGGGTGAGTGGATTGATTCCAGGTCCTATATGTTGGAGTATGGTGAGAGATTCTTGGGTCCACGTATAGGATGGACGGAGAGTTGCAATTAAGAAGTAGGGGGTGAAGATTGCAGGATCTATATTTAGGTGGATTTGGGGTGATCACTGTGCCCATATCTTGTGGTGGTGGAGGTGTGAGTGGGAATTACCTGGTTCCATGCATTGGGGTTGGGGAATGACAGTGCACAAATTTAGGAGTAGAGTGGAGAGTTTCCAGTGTCAATGTGTAGGAGGGAGATAGGGAGAGATTCAACAGGCCAAATTAAGGATGGGGAGAGAGAGATCACGTGGCCCATGCATGGGGGATGTTAGGAAATACCAGTACCCATGTGTACATGGGGGGGGGGGGGAAGGAAGTGGGTGTAGGTGAGTGGAGGTGAGATCATAGTGGACAGGTGTTTGAGGGTATGGATATTCCAGGGCCTTCTTTTAGATGGACAAAGATTTTAGGGCCCATGATTAGTGGGGTAGAGTGATCCAGAGCCTATGCTTAGGGATTGAGTTCGAATGGAGAGATCTCCCAATGCCCATTTTTTTGGGAGGATATTGGAGAATATCAGAGGGACCATGTTTAGTTGTGGTTGGATATTCATGTGTACAAGTGTAGGGATGTGGCTTTGAGATGGAGATCTCCAAGGACCCATCCATAATGGGTGAAGGAGGGAGATGCAAAAGCCCATATTTAGAGAAGGGTTGTGATTGAAAATTCCATGGCCCAACTGTAAGAAGAAAATAGTTTCTACATCCTACGTGTATGGGATGGGGTGGAGAAATTCCAGGGTCTATTGGTTGGATGGGTAGGGAGATTTCAGTGCATGTATGAATGTGGGGGTACGTACCACAGACGCATTAGTGGGTGGGTGGGCGATGGAAAGATTTCGGTTCTCTGTGTAGGCGGAACTTGGTACCAGTGCCCAGGCGTAGAGGTGGTGTTGAGATTCCAGGAACCATGTTTGAGGGGTGGGGAGGGGGAGATTTCATGTCCCTTTTGTTGCGGAATGGGAGATTCCATGGTCCTTCTATAAGGAGGAGAGTAGAGTGATTCCTAAGCCCATACCTAAATGGTGGGATTGGTTGGAGATATTTTAGGTTTTCTGTGTAAAGGGGAGTATAGATTTCAGTCATCACGTGTATAGTTTAGAATGGGGTGATTATAGGGCCACCTTCATTAAGGAAGGAGAGATCCCAATGTCCATGTGTACAGGGAGAAGTAATATCCCAGAGACAAGTTTAAGAATGAAGAGATTCCAAGGCCCACATTTAAGAGGATAGATGCTCCATGGCCTAATTGTAGAGAGTTAAAATTTGAGTTTTAGTTGGAATATTATTCTTTTTGTAGTCAAAATTACATTATTCATGGGTCCATGTACAGGAGTGTCTGGTTGGATTTCAGTGTTATATATTGGGATATTTGAGGATGGGAGATCTCAGGGACGATGTATAAGAGGTAGGGATATATCTGGGCCAATGATTAAGTGAGGGAGAGTTGTTGTAAGGGGGTGGGATAAACCTGTGCACATGAGTAGTAGTGGGATATTCCAGGGCCCATGTGGTTTGAGGGGGGGGGGGGCCAGGGAGGGAATGAAAAAATGCAGTGCCACGTTGTAGGAGTATATGAATATAACAGGGTCCATGTATAAGTGGGGGTTGAGAAAAATTCAGAACCCACATGTTGGGAGGGGGTATGTGAAATCTCAGAGCCCTGTTGTAAATTTAGAAGAAGTTTCCAGTACCCACGTTTAGGGGGGGGGGGGGGGTGGGTAGACATACCATGGCCCCTTTTTGTGGGTTGGAGGGATATTGCAGAGTCCATTTATTGGAGAGAGTTAGAGATCCTTTGGCCCATGTGTAGGAAAGAGGAAACAGCAGGTCATATGTGGAAGGAGGGTGGGGAAGATTCCAAGATCCATGAATTGGTGTTCTTCTAGGGTGGGAGATTCCCAAAGCCATATGTAAGGGGTGTGGAAAATTCAAGCAACCATTGTTGGGAAGAGGCTGTGTGAGGTTGTGAGAGATACATGGATTCAAAGTTGGGGAAGTTATGAGTGACCCCAGGGCCCATATTTTGGAAGTGGTGGGTAGAGATGAAGGGAGGTACCAATTAGCTAGTTCACAAGGCCTATGTGTAGGAAGAGGAATACCTGAACCAAAATGTGTAATTAGGGTGGGGTATGTGGGGGGATAATACTGTGCACATGTGTAATAGAATCATATTAGAGGGTCCATGCGTAGGGGGGTAGGGGATAGGGAGTTATAAGGTCATATTTTAGGAGTAGGGGAATATTACAGGGTTTATGTGTAAGGGGGGGCTAGGGGATAGGGAGTTATAAGGTCACATTTTAGGAGTTGGAGAATATTACAGGGTCCATATATAGGTGAGGGTTTGGGAAATTCCAGGGCCTATGAGTTGGGAGGAGATGTGAAATTCAAGGGCCAAGTTGTAAGGTTAGAGGAAGATTTCAGGATCCACGATTAGGTTGAGGGGATTCCAGGGCCCATTTGTTGTGGTTGGGATGGATATTCCAGAGCCCATTTGTTATGAAGGGTGGGAGATTCCATGGCCCATGTGTAGGAAGGAGAAATACTGGAGCCCATGTCTAGGGGAGTGGTTGAGATATTCCTGGGCCCATGTGTTGGTGTGGGTGGGTGGAATATTCCAATGCCTAGTGTAAGAGTGAATAGTTCAATGTCCCATGTGTTGGGATGGGGTTGAATCTCATGGACCCATGTATTGTGGGAGGTAGAGGGGCACTGAAAGTTGTTAGGACCTATATCTAAAGGGGTAATAGATAATCCAGGGCCAATGGGTAGGGAGTTGGGAGATTGAAGGGACCATGTTTACATTGGGGTAGATAGATAAAAGAGCCCATGTGTTAGTTGGGGGTGTGGTGGATAGATTTTAGGTTCATGTTCATAGGTGAACGAGAATTCCAGGGCTTATTTATTGGGTGTTGGAGGATGGGAGATCTCAAGGTATATGTGTAGTTGGAGAGATACCAGGTTCAATGGGTAAGCAGGTAGGATGGAGGAGAGGAATATCCGTGTGCACATGTGTGGTAGGTGAAGGTTCTAGGACCCATGTGTTTGTTGGGTAGGGAATAGGAGATTATAGGGCCCCATTGCATGAGTAGGAGAAAATTCCATGGTCCATGCATAGGTGGGGGTTGGGAGATTCCAGGGCATGACTGACTGACTGACTGACTGCCTGACTGACTGACTGACTGACTGCCTGACTGACTGACTGACTGACTGACTGACTGACTGCTGACTGACAGACGGACTGACTGACTGATTGACTAACTGATAGAACTCGTTGTGGTGATCTGAACTAGTATTGTGTGTTTTAACTTAAAATCTACATCTAAAAAATTAAGTTTTTGTTCATTGATTTATTTTGATAATTGTTTAACTATTGTTATTTCTATTTTTTTTTTTTTTTTCCTTTTATAATTTTCTTTCTTCCACTTTTCTCTTTTCCCTAACGGCCCTACTGCTTTAATACTCCAGCTTTTGAAAAAAGGAGCGTATATATATATATATAGTTACTTTTTCCAAATCTTACCAACAAAAACATTGATGTAACCAGTTCTCCTTCAATTAAGGGTGATTGCTAATGTTTTTTCCCTTGGTGTTTGTTCAGATTCAACATCGAGTTATATAGTGTTACATTGCACTCCACATAGTAATTACAAATTATATTACTGATAATTGTAACAAAATAAGGTAAACACACTACTGCTAAGAGAAACAGATGCTCCAGTCAAGAGCATACACAAAACCAAAGAGCACACACGTCAATCAACAAAAGTAAACTGTCCTGCGTATAACACACATTCCAGACAACGACATGCACTCCAGCGATAAACACACTCTCTGGCAGAAAACACACATTCAATCATACATTAACACACACTCATGCCAACAACTCACATTCCAGCCACCAACACACAACCTTGGCCAAAATAACACCCTCTAGCCAACACTACACAGTCCTGCACGAAACAACACACACTTTTGCCATAAACGCACTATTTCCATAAACACACACTCCATCTTACAGCATCACACATTCAAGCCTACAACACATAATGATGCTAACAACAACATACACTACAGCCTACATCATCACACTCCAGCCAATGATATTCCAGCTAAAAACGCACTCCCTTTCCAACACCAACTCACACATCTTTTTAAAACAAAACACTTCTGCAAACAACGCACACTCCTAACAACACATACAACTGACAACAACAGACTTGTTCCTGCCAACAACACAGTCCTGCCAAAGCAAACATTCTAACCTACTGCAGCACATATCCAGTCTAAAACAGATATACCTGCTAATAATATAACGTGTTAGAGTCAACAACAGACAATATAGCTGAAACATACATTTCTGCCAAAAGTAACACAAACTAATGACAACATACATTCCAAAAAAAACAAACACAAATCCAGACAAGAACACCACTTTGCCTACTCCATACAGTCTTGCCAACAATAACACAAATTCCTGCCTAAACACACAGACTTACCAACAACAGTGCACAACCTCTCCAACAACAGCAAATTCTTGCCAATATCAACTAACACTTTTGCCAACAACAACACATATATCCACCAACTACACAAATTCCTGCCTACTACACACACTACTACCATGAATACACACTCTAGTCTTCCACAGACCACAATCTTGCCAAAAATATGAAAACCTATGATGAACACACTCTCTACCCAACAACAACAGTCACTCCTACAAAAAACACACCCTCCTACTAAAAGCACACTCCCTTGCTAAAGACAAAACAAACTTTAGTCGAAAGAACACATTCCTGCAAATAAAATTACTCACTCTGGCCCTTGACACACACACTTGCCAACATCCTCACACACTCCTGTCCATGTTAACACACTCTAGCAAATAACACCCAGGCCAAAAACACACACTTCTTCCAACAACAATACGCACTTTTGCACACTACAACACATCACAGCTAACAAACACACTCCAGCCAATACCAACACATCTGCCAACGAAACTAACTCCTGCTATGAATTCATTCTCTACCCTAAAACCACACACACTCCAGTCAACAACACTTATTCCATCGAAATGGACACATTCTTACCGACAAAAAAAATGTAACACAGCTGCCAAGAACAAAGCACACTTCTACCATCATAGACACCCTCCAGCCAATGACATTCTAAACAACACACTTTTTCATTCGCCAACACACATTACATTCCCTCTTATTATTGCCCTATCAATCAACTTTAAGACAACAAACTGTTCTCCTTCTTACCTTCTATTGTGAACTTTATGTGGCCAATCTATATGTTGGGTATACTGCTAGAGATTCAAAGTGAAAACGTCAGTAACAAATAGTTTGCATTTATGCCCACCACACCCCACCCTTTCACGGTTAAAATATCATTTCTTTCCTAATTCAGAAAATTCTATACCTAGATGTGAATTATGAATCAGCCTCGTTAAATAGTGCAAGAGAGATGTTTAAAATATACGATGGAATTGTCACAATGTAAATGACATACTAATTCTTAGTCACTTATGCAGCTAATACAAGTCTTACTAAATATTCCTTATGTGTGCAAGCCGAGGTATCATCAATTCTTTATACACCTGAGGTCCAAATCAACAAGGACGGCTACTGCCGTATTTCCATAACCTGTTCACCCTGCAAACACAGCCACACTTGTTGGACCTGCAAAATGTGATGAAGAAATTACAATAACATCACAATGAAAGCAACATAGATAGTTAATTAAATAGCTAATAAATCTGTAATATACATATGCATATATATATATATATATATTCATTTTATCTACTTTCAAATTATGATAAATAACTCCTCATTTGCACTTAGGGCAGTGAAAGAAGCAGCCTGGACAGCTTACCGTCATACAATCACACTCGTCACTGCCATCCACATCAAAATTGACTAAGATGGCACTCTTCACATCACTGTCGCCGGAGCTGTAATAGGTCATCTCCACACAGTCGGACTCTTCGGTGACCTCCTTTTCGCTGTCATCAAATCCCCGAGAATTTAACTGAATGCAGTTGAACTCATCAGGGTCATTCATATCAGGTTTAGCAGAGCCTGGAGAGTTGACTTCCATATCCTCACACATGTCAGGTGCATGCACTTGACAATCGGTGACCAATTCTGTGCGGGGTATTGATTGCCGTCTGAAAAAAAAAATTGAAATTCAATTAGATATAATTTTTAACCTTTCATTTGTGATGATTCACTACAGAAACTATAACCAACAATTTCTTATGAATGTTTCCACAAAATCTGAATTTTTGGAGCATGGTAGCTCTGTAACTAATAGTATTTACATATATGTGGAAGCTGGTTTCATTCCAGTTCCAGGGTTGATAAACTCAAGCTTCTTTAAAGCATTATTAAACTTCTGGAAGAAAAAAAGGACAATGTAGGTTAGGAAAATCAGATGAAATAGTTAAAAAATATATTATCTACATGTCTGACTACTTGATAAAGTAAACCATGGCTCTAAACATTCATAAATATCCTCAGACAAAAGAAGAACATCATAAATATAATGATAATATTTTATATACGTTAACCCTGTGTTATTCAAGCAAAATACAGGGAGACCAGTCCCTCACCAACTTGCTCACACAGACCTTCTCACACTTAGTATTCACAAAAGTCCTCCTAACACCGATCAACTCACACTACTCACTCACAACAATCCATATCACGCTAATTAAGGGGTAAGTAAGCAAACTCGCCTTTTCTCTTTTGATGGAGTCAGGTGACCATGCTCTTTTAGTAGCTTCACCTTGAGATTCCTCTGACGTCCCTGGTTCCATCTCAGACTTTAATATATTTTCTTAATTCAAAGAAACCAAAATTTAATAAGAAAGCGCTGAATGGGTGAAATTGAAATATGTATTTATATGCACAATATATTTATATATATCCTTGGTCTTCTGTCTGTATGTTTATAACAGCATACTGGCCAAACTGTGGATGGATTTTTCTCTGTACTTATTGTTATAAAGAGTGAATGACAAAAATTTAATTTTTTTCCAGAAAAACTCTAGCATATGCTGTTTCATTCAGGGATTAACTTGGTGTGGGTCCCACTTGACCAAATCTCTTACTTTCTCTGTGTAACCTAAAATTGGCAATAATTGTATTTCTGCAACCAAAAAAAAACAACCCTAGGGAGATAGACCCACGAACCCATATACACTTTTAATTGATATAATTTGTAGAATGTTTGAAGTACATGGAAAAGACCACATCCTTTACTTTTTTTATTGTCAGGCCAAAAAAACAAGCCAAAAGTGGTAATTTGACCAGACAAACCCTTGGATGAACAAAGCTTAGTATATGGCATACAATAACAACTTCACATTTGGAGTGACACAGGCAGAATTCCTCCTGGCTACACATCTCCCTATCAGTATGTAAGGTGAAAAAGTGCCATAAGAAATTATTATGGGTAACGCTTGGACTAAAAGAGTTAGATATATGATCACAATTTAATATATATTTTGGTTTGTGAGTGTGTGTGTGGGCATAAAAAATATAAATAAACACCAAGTAGATTTTAGGACACTTACTTTAACATTATTCGCTGATGTCTTAGGGAAAAGGTGTTCGAGGCTATCATAGGTCATGCAATCTAAACTTGCGCACTGGATCATTAAGTTGATTATGGAACATGCCTCAGCCATTTCCAGGTACATCATTGGTGCCTCAATGGTAATTTCACTGCACTACTGTTTCATCTGGTTGATGGGTAAGTGGAAAGCATTACTACCATTGCTAATGGCAAGAGAGTGAACATCGTGAAATAGGAGGAATAATTGATTGTTGTGTAATAAATTCATCATGCACATGCTTATATACATGATAATGCACAAGCTCATTACCTATTTGATCTTGATATCCCTGATAGGTGTCTAGCCACAATAACATCTTAACCGTTTGATGACTATTCAGACAGACGTAACTATTAATCTCTTGGAAACAAAGGTAAAATGTTAACTTACTGACTATTGACACCATTGGTAATATAAGTGTCCGGTGGTACATTATGATTAAAACACATCTTTTAAATTCTCTCTACCATGTCATACCACACAATCCCATCAGTATCTTTTCTATCCGGAGAGTCCCTTGGAATGTATCTGCATTCCTGTGAAAGGATTGATGGAATGGTTTGTTTCGGTCAATACAAATTCTGGTCCATAATCAAACAAAGCGTTCAAAAAACCACCACCAGTAGACATACCTATAAGAAGGTAGCAAAGAAAAGAGTGATAATAAACAAATTAAAAAATAATACTTTTGTCATCTTCACCTCATGTCAAACTGATTTTCCTAATGCTGCCAAACACTTTGCAAAATCTAAATGTAGCTGAATAATATTAATTTCATTCAAACAGGAAGCGCTCCACAAAATGGGCTGGGTTTCATAAGGAATATTGCGGAATGGCACATAGAGAATTACAATTATAAAATAGCTTTATACCTCTTTTGAGAGACCCTTCCACAAGTAGCCACCTTATTGAGAGACCACTTTATTCTTATTCATTCATATTATATTTTCAGTATTAATTTAGCTCTATTGAAAAAACACCTCTTCATATTTTTGTCTGATATAAGCATTGTCTACCAAAAAAGGGACTACTGTACTATAATTAACTGTTGGTGTTTCAGCAAGGACAAATTTTTGATACTGCAAGAAGCAGCTGTTATGGCAGAAATTGCAACATGCAGAATCAATAGTGTGAGTGGGTTATGTTAGAACACAGGGTCAGTGAAATAAGTTTAGAAACCTTCTCTAAGATACCTCTTCGACTTGAGTCATGTGGCTAATGTTTGTCTCCTCATGATTTATTGTCATAGCAAGCTTCCTGGCTGCCATAGGCCTCTCTCCTGAAATCATACAGGGCTCAGTAAGGGTGAGGTGGGCTGTGTCTTTTACATCTCAATTTACCATACTTGGTTAATAATACTTTCTTTGGTACTTGGAGACCACACACACAATTTTTGCCTGTTTGACTTTTTAAACTTGTTGCCAGGAGGGATCTCGCCCCTTTACTCCCAAAGTGTAGTTATGTATGTGTACCATGTTTTAAGTCTGCCTCTCCAAGGGTTTGTCTCAACAAAATACTTTTTTTTTCTCCCTCAAAAGTGATAAAATAATGATTTTGAAGCTGAAACTGAAAATTATCTTAAAAAAAAAAAAAAAAAAATTTGGAAAAATGTGATCCTTCTATCTCTTTTTTTTCTTCCTATCCTTTTTTCCTTCTATCTTTTTTGGGTCTATCCTTTTTTCTTTCTTTTGTTTCAATCTAAACTCTTTGTTCTTCCATTATCTTTCTTCCATCTACCTTGGTTCTTCGATCTCTTATTTTTTCTTCTGTTCTGTTTCTTATATCCTTTTTTTTTTCTTTCTATTCTTCCCTCTTCTATCTTACACACAGTTCTAGGAAACACCTGGAATGGTGGGGGAGATACATCCACAATATTTGCTCAGGAATTAATTTTTATGGATTTTTTTACTGATTATTTACCTTTTGGAAACATCAAAGTTTGTTGTTACAAGTAATTGGTTTCAACTAAGTGATTTGACTGTATGGAACCCTGTGGTTACAACTATTTCTTTTTTGTGTAAAGAAACCCAAGAGTTGTAAATTTTACTACAACCTTAACCTCATCTAATGTGTTCTAAATAATTATTTTGTTTAGTATAAAGCACCACTTTTTAATTAATATTATAGTAATTATTTGCCACAGGTCTAGGTGTGGACTGCTCATTTCTTTATATTTCTTTTTTGCATCTTTTTTCTCCCTTCAATATTTTTCCTTCCGTTTCTCTTGTGTGTATGTGTGTGTGTGTGTGTACATGCATGCATGTATTATGAGATATACATGTTTGCCAAAATTTAATACAAGGGTAACACATGGTTGTGTGAGTACTATTCAAGTGCTTTTGTTTGTTGCAATCAGTCATATAGAGCATAAGCCCTGTTAACATGTGAAGAACTAACCAGGTTGCTGTTATTAGCTACCTATGTGCGTGGTATTATCATAGACACATTTACAGAAAGTTGTTTTGACTGCCTATAACTAATTGGAGGACTAATCGGGTTGAATTTTGTGTGTAGGTTTCATGTAATTGGATGAGCGTTATTAGCCATCTATGGATGTGTCAATGGGTGTAGATCTATCATAGCCACACTTATATGTGGTAGCTTAGATTGCCAAATACTAATTAGAAGAAAATGAGGCTGTAATTTAGCATGTGGTCCCTAAGAAAGAGTTGACCATTATTAGGCACATGTAGGTGCGGCCCCCTCCTTCCCCTTTCTAAAATTCTAGATTCATCCCTGCAGTAACAGGGATAAAACCAAAGCTTCCAAGAATAACACGGTTGTGATCCATAACTCAGATTCTTACACCTAGACACATGAAACTTGGCATTCCTAAACCATTTGACTCTGGGATTGACTCTACTAGCACCTACAAATCCAAGTGTTGTTCAAGACCTGGGGAACATACAGACTCTTGGGGCATATATGCTACCACCCTGCTACCTTCCTTTAATCGACCACTCTAGCCTTCTTATTGTATTGCTTTCTCTGCAACAGGACTGTCTGCCTCATTGAAAGTTATTAGCCGGTTGCTAAAACCCAATAAATTCTCTTTATTAAATGCTATTAAAGTTATTGAAATTCTGGAGCAACCGAAGGTGACTTTCACAAGATCAGCAACACAAGGAGAATATATTTCTCAATAATAAGACAATGATGGATCACGCCTTTCCATATATGACCACACATAAGTTCAAGATTTATGAATCTATAATCATTCAATTATAGCTTTAAAAAAAGTTTGGTTAGGTAATTTGTAAGACACTGTTCCAGGGGAAAGCATTTGCAAATATGATCATTTCCCATAGGTGCCTATTCCTAATGTTGTGGGTGGAACATGCAAACCACATTAGTGAGCTTATAAGCTTATGAGTTATACAACTCAGTAACTGTTCATAATAGCTTTTTTCTCAAGTTTTCTTCCACCTAATACTACTTCTTGGCCATAGCAAAGGTGTGGGATAGAAGGAAAGGGCAAAAAAAATGGTGGTGGGGTAGAAGAAGAAAAGAAGAGATAAAAAAAACTGAGTGACAAAAAGAAAAGAGTAGTGGTGAAATAACAACCAAGCCATGGATTAGAACCCTGAAGTTTCCACTTAATAGACCTGTGCCTGAACCATTGGGCCATCATTTTGGTAGGCCTTCTTTTTAGGTACTGAAAATTTTAACTTTTTTTTTTTTTCCCATCAAGGCTGTCACTTTAAAAATTCTTGTGGGTGAAAAACCCAGCCAGACATAGAAGGATCATGCCTGAAAAGTTAATCTAAATCCATAAGATGTTCAGTGGTTATTCAAGGACATACATAGAGACAAACTTTCGCTCAATATTTAGATATCATGTATTACCCATAATATATTTAACATGTTACTCAGCGATTGGTTGCCATGGTGGGGAGATGTCGATGGCTGAGGAATGACGGCTGATGGGGTGATTTTCTGGACAGAGTTGAGAGTCCCACAGGAAGGAAGTGATGTTGATGTCCATTGGGATGAGTGTTGCTGTTGCTGCTGTTGAGTGATGGGTTGAGTCTGTACTCTGGTGCATGTTACCATGCCACTGTTAGTAGCTGCAGAAATATAAATGGGGAGGGGATGCCAATTGGACATCACAAGTAACTCAACTACAGAGCAATAGGAAAATGGTCATCACAGTTCAAATTAGCATAGACATACTGAAATGCATGCACATGCATTCTTACATCAATTTTAGTTGCTTATTCCTATTGGTCACTTGTGGGCTTCATGGGTGTGGTCTTTTTCTCTTTATTTAAATTGGTCAATCCAATATAATTGTTTGATATTTTAAACATACTCTATTTTCTCCCTCCAGCTCCAAATTCTTAAACCTTAAAACATGATCAATGTAGTGATGGGTACAGTACCAGAAAAAAGAAAGGACTCCTCACAATAAGAACATACAAACAATAATAACAGTAGCAACAATAATAACAGTAGCAACAATAACAACAGTAACAACAATAGCAACAGCATATCTGACAATGATGTGGGTGCCTGTGTGGAGGACTCATATGAGTCTGTACTGGGTCCTGCACTACCATTGTTCCTCTGCCATTGGTCGCTCCACCCATGGTGGCTGGTGACATCCATGTATGAGATGGGCGGAGGAAGGGAGAGAGCACAAACAAAGGAATTAGGGGATGACAGATGGTGATCAAAGCCTTGCTGTAACCCAGTGCTCAGCGCAGATCTGCTAACTGGTCCATCTTGATCACTGCATTCCAGCCAATCCATATTCCCTGAGGGCCAATGTTCAGTGGTGCTAAATCCCTCACTTGGTAGGTCTGAGTAAGTGGGCCCAGTGGTGTTGCTATGGGTGGATGCAGTCAGAGGTCCACCTTGCTCCTCCCGCTGCAGAAACTGCAGCCAGTGGTCAGTGTCGAGACCGAGGTTAAAGCTGGAAGGGTCAACATTGTAAGTGTCCATTAAGGAAGTGCCATTTTGTTGAGGTTGGTTTCCTAAACTCTCATCTAGAGTGGCATTGTCACTCAGAGAGCTTCCATAATGTCCGTGTTGGCCACACAGAGATGACGCCATGGATGGTTCCATCAATAAGTGCTCCATGTTGCCAGCAACTAAAGCATCATCATCAATTAGGAAGGGCCACAGAAGTGGGTCCTCTGGGAGGGAATCATCAGAATCATCAAAAAATGCAGGCTTCAACCACTCGTGTGAGTACCACACTGAACTCAGATGCTCGGCGAGTGAGAGATCCGGGGAGGGTAGAAAGGAGCTCTGCCCTTGTGAACTCTCTGTGGGATCATACGGCACAATCCTGGTGGATGCATTTCTGCCATCCATCAAACTTCCCAGGTTTGGCTGATAATGAGAATTGGCCGAGCTGCAATTAGAATCCACTTTCATAATTGACTCTGATAACATGGAGAGCTCATCAATAGTAGAGTTACCCAGTGAGCCAGAAGAAGGATGAAGGCTGGGGGGAGAGTTTAGAAGGGGGGAAATGGTGGTTGAACTGAGCTAACCTTTGGTTGAGCCTGACAAGTGATAGCAGATGTACTCCCACATGGACCGCCTTCAACAACATAGCTGCTATCTCCACTGTTAGAAGACACCTGGTCTGAAGGTGGAATCAGATTGTTCATTATTTGCCATAACTTGTCCAGCATGTTCACATGGCAACTGTCCTGTATCCCATTTCTGGACGTCCTTTGTTGGGCTTTGGTCTTCTTCCCAAGAAAACATGGATGCTGTGAAAAGGCAGCCGCACCACGACCCAGAGCAAGGGAGGAAGAGGAGGGCACAGAGGTTGAGGGGAGGGTGGCAGTGGATGAAGGATAGAGTGCAGTATGACATGGAGTGCCATTGGTTGCTCTGTCACTCTTTGAAGGGCGAGGAAGTAGCAGTCGTTGGCCACAGGACAGGAATGGCCGGATGGAACTGTGGAAATCTTTGCCATGGCAACTTTTCAAGACCTTCAGAGCTTCTTGTGAATTCAAACACTGTCCTCCTCCTCCGAGAGCTGTGGCACTTGCAGGAGAGTTGGTTGGAGGTGACTTCATGCTCAAGTCCTCTCCAACAAAGCCGTTCATGTGCATGACCAATACATGCTCTTTCTTGGCCACACTTTTTGGTTTCTTTGAACGACAGTCTTCAAACATGTCAAGCGGAAAGCCGGTGTGTTAGCGACCAGGATATCCTCCAGTGAGGAGCCAGAACAGAGGTAGGCACCAAGAGCCTGTGAGAGTTGGGAGAGCAGAGTCATGGTGATGGCCGCCTCCTTGTTCATGTCAAGGAGAGAGCAGTGGTTGCAGTCACTGATTGTCAGCATGGACCAATCAGTAGGGGTCAGTTTGGGGTCAAGGCTAGGGGCAAAGTTCTATGGAGGAAGTTAGATATGAGTGGAGGTAAGAATAGTAGACCAGTCATTTCTGCAATCCCACAGCATGTACACACACACACACTGACACCATCACATCTACCCACCCATACACATACATTTACCACACACTCACCTCCCATACATGCACACTCTCACACACCCATACACAAACACACCCACGTAATCCCCCTGATCTGAATAAGAAGAGTGAACAGTATTATAAATTTGCATACTGTAGCCTTTAGCATGGCTGTAGTATACCTGATTTTTGAGAGTAGCTGAACTTATATACTCATCTGAATCCAAATAGTGCACCATGATCAGATTAGGATTCTATATGGGGGTGTATTCAAAAGAAAATAAGATCTAGTTATTTTTAACTTATAGAATATTTTTTATGAACCAAAACTATGTCCAGTCGGTCACTCATAGCAACATGCTGCATGCATGACCATACCTGTATGGGCCAGTAAGTTCTCCGATGGAAATTTGGATTTGAGGCAGAGTGAGTATAGCAACCGTATAATAGCTGGAGAAAAAGATGGAAGACAAACTTGAACGTTTTCAGACATAATATGTAGTGAAAATACTCAAGGAGACTGTCAATCTGATTTCTCATCTGACATGCAGATGACTATGATCGCTACAACAGCAAACCCAATTAGATATTATTGTGGTTAAGGCATATACACCAAACATTTCAATTTTCCCTATAATAAACAACCAATATTAAATCCCTACTATAAAATACAAATATAAAATCTCTATTATAAAATGCCAATATTAAAATCCCTATTTTAAAATGCCAAAATGAAATCCCTATTATAAAATACCAATATTAAATCCCTATTATAAAATGCCAGTATTAAATCCCTTTATAAAACACCAATATATCCCCATTATAAATACGATAGGCATCAATAAACAAATGATATTTAAAAAAATTAACAATAATAAATAATCAATGTTAAGCAGCGCCAATAATAAACAGGTAATATTCAAACCTATCTATAGTAAGAAACAGTATTAATTAACCTCCTCCTAAAGACAAATATTTGCCCACCATGATGGTGAGCATATAGGATGGAGCCCATCCTTAGTGATGGAGAACACATAGGGTGGAGTCCACCCTTAGTGATGGTGAGCACATTGGGTGGAGTCCACCCTTAGTGATGGTGAGCACATAGGTGGAGTCCACCCTTAGTGATGGTAAGCACATAGGGTTGAGTCCTGCCTTAGTGAATTGCACTTGTGCTGCTCAATGGGTTACGGTAGAACAAACTTTACCTGGTGCCCCCCGACTTTCAGCTTCTGACCATCCTCCCGCACAGAGCTCAAAGTCTTTCGGGTTTTCCAGTCATAAGCATCGTTACGATAATTCTTGGTCTGAGTAGAAGGGAAAAGAATGAGAGGATGAGGAAGAGAAAGCAAATACACAATAAAGAGAAAAAGAAATAAAAGGAAGGGAGTGAAAAATAATTAGTAAGAATAGACTGGCTATATATAAATAAATAAATGAAATAAATAAAAAAAATTAAACAGATGAAAAAGAAGCAAGGAGAGGTAAAAAAGCACATTCATTATTCATGTCTGAAGCCCTGTCCACACTTGAAACAGGTCTCCAGCAACTCCTGGTCCCTAACATTTTCTAGCGTCCACACTAGCATAGTGCTGAACCCGCTCTACATCACCTGCATATGTTATTGTCCAACAAATTCAGCATGCCTCAACAGAGTGTGGTATTGGTCCGGTGTGTCCCCCCATAGAGCATAAATTTAGAAAAATAAAAGATGAATAGCCAACTTTACAAGCACTGCAAACAGGTGAACTACCTGCTCTATACACCACAATATTGTCAACCTCACAGGTGAATGTGTAAATGGTCAGCTAATTACAATAAACGCAGAGAAATGTTCCACCATATTTTTATCAGAAAAATAACAGTTCTACCTTGTTATTACAGGAGAAACAACAATGCTTTGCTTCAGCTGTTTTTTGGGCCTGGGGCCCAAACTGGCCACAACAACATTTCTCTCTCTTCCTCTCTTACAACAGTTCCCTCTGTACTGCAATTCACACAGAGAGTGAGAGAGTGGACCACAAAAATGGCAGACAGATTTACATCACAACCTTTGTACCTTCATGTTATTGATGAAGGACTTGTCCCTCAAGTGAGAGAGGAAGCATCTTTCAATGAGTCCTAAAATAGATTCAACACAGAGAGACAGACAGAGAGACAGTAGACAGACAGACAGACAGAAAGACAGACAGACAGATAGACAGACAGACAGAGAGGCAGAGAGAGAGACACAGAGGGAGACAGACAAACAGACACAGAGAGAGAGACAGACAGTCAGACAGACGGACAGACAGACAGACAGACAGACAGAAAAACAGACAGACAGACGGACAGACTGACTGACAAACAGACAGACAGAAAGAGAAACAAACAGACAGAGAAGGACAGACATACATAACCCATTATCGTCTACACCTTGGTTGTGTAGACTCTTTACTATATATCACTTATGGGGATGGTGCCAGTGGCAATGGGCAGCTGTAACTTCCTATATATGTGCCATACTAGCTCCTACAAGGCACATGCAGGTATCAGTTTACAAATTATATATCGTCACAGATGAGATTGTCTAGTTATGCTACCTGCAGTGACTGTCACTAACTCCAAGGTCAGAACTGCTCTGACAAACATAACATGCACCAAATTTACCACTGATAGACCATTGAACTTCTTTCCCTCTCTGTCTATTGTTGGAGGCTGAGTAACAGACACTGCATGAGAAGGCACGGTCTCATGTACATCCTGAAACCTCAGGGTTCATTATCGCATAATGCCATTAACCTACTTCCACATATTTTTGTCTAATCTTGTGTTTCAACATGGCAGCATTCAACGTTGACATAGAGTAGCAATTGGTTGGTGACAACAATTTCTCTTAAGACAATGCAGCAGTCTGAATGTACTCCAGGCAAAACCCACATCACACACATCACCTTGTGAACAATATTCATGTGTTGAAGTTATACATACTGTTTTATTCAAGCATCACCATCTTCATATCAATAATTCTTATGTTTCGATGACTTAAACAAGGCAATTCCATTTGGATCAAGTGAAAAAATGCAGGATCAACCAGAATATTGGGAGAACTAAACTACTGGAAATGTGTTTAGTTTTGAGTTGTTTTGTTTAGGGTCTGTCCTTTCTGACTGAGTTTGAAAGGTTTCACCACAATTCCAGATGTTATTTTGTGACAAGTAGTAACTGTTCATATATGGTATGGTCAAGTTTATCTGTTTGTTGTTCTTTTCACCATAAAGAGCTGTATGGGCACAAGTGTAGTTTACACCTGGCTTGCAGTAAATTACTTTTGTTTGTTTTTTGGTCTCAAATAAATGATTTTCTGGGAGGAGAGGTCTTCTCTAATTTCTAGAATTAGTGATGGAAACCTTTATATGTGGTTCTTTTACTTTTGGAAAGAAACTGTCCGTATTGCATTCCGAAGTCATTAAATTTTAATATGGTGGCATGAAATGCAGTACTTAGACTGTTTTCATTACGTTGATCTTCTAGCTCCTAATTTATTTAGTAGCGATTGAATTTATGTGTGCAAGGAAGGTTAGGTTGGGTGCATCATGAATGTAATCTGACACCATTCCATGTTTTGAATAATATAACAACAGTGGAATTTATTAATTGCATGAATATCTAATAGAAGTTTCTAATTTCGTGCTTTGTGATAACAGCTGAAGCTTGTAATTGCATAAATTGTAAACCTCATATGTTTAGTATGTGCTACATGAACCCATAATTCATTTAAATAAAGCAAATATCTAAATCTAATGCCCATACCTGGTGGGGTGGGTGTAAGGGCTAGGCAAGATGCTGACCCACGTGATGACATGGCAATGACAACTGAGTATTTCTTTGACATATAATTAGGATGTAAGTTCAATGATTATGAAAAAAAAAGAAAATTTAATTATATTAATAGTAGTAATGATAAATCACCTTTGTCTGCTTACCTCTGTGTGTGTGTTTATACGGGAAGTGATTTTGATGATTGTACGAATATTCCCTATCACCCGTGTGTAACAAAACTTAGACAACGCACACAAATTTCATCTTTTATCAATGTAAGGGATGATTCAAATTGTGATTGAGTTAACAAACAAGATCGTGGCAGTCTTAATCTTTCATGAATTTAAGGTTTCCATCTGTGAGTCTGTCATTAACTTGGCAACTTGCTGTATTTTGATGTGCCGCAAATAGACAGGCACATTAGTTAACAACCCTCCCGTTCCCCAATCTACCAACAACTGATAAGATATTTTTACATGTTTTATCTTAATTGTACATGGAAAATATTTTACCAGATAGAAGATGCTGGGTGCTGAGCTGCCAAACTTGTGTATGAAACTTGTCTATTGTGCAGATCGAAAATTACCAGATGAGTTTCCACAGCATCCTAATAGGAGTTAATGAGACCTCTGCATTCCTACAACACCTGATAAAATCTATGGCATATGCATCTCATCCTGAACGTCATGGTCATCCACAAATATTCAATACCAAGAATTTGTTAACAACAGGTTATGCTTTATTGTGCATATATTCACATCATCAAACAATACAACGAGTGTACTCATAATAAGTCCGCTCTTTTATCACTTCTTCCATACTTTTAGTGGAGCCCTCTCTGGTCACATTGTACTAAATGCACCAATTTTGATCAAATTTTGCCAAAAGTCTATACCAGCCTTTAACTGCCTAATTACCACACCCTTTGAAAAGGTAATTATCAACTTTTAACTTTGGAATTAATTCACTTGAATGAACTCCAATATGTTTGTATCCAATGGATACAACCATAAAACCATAAAAGTGTTAAGAAACAGTGCAACCCTGATAAATGGACCCCATACATTCCGGACCAAGGTGGACCATACATCCATTTGGTTCACATAGCAGATCAATAGTTAAACAAACATTAAGGGTAATATTGTCAACTAAATAGGCAAATTTATCCAGCAAATAGTGGGCTTTGTCATTGAATCCCTGTGAGGAGCCTGACAGGCCAGCCCGCACATGCGGTGAGGAAATAAAAAAAAATTTAACTACGTAAGTAGCTAGCACTGCCTTTTTTTTCTTTTTAACTTTATAAGGTATATTGGGGAAGAAACCAAGTTAATGCGGTTAAGCGTTGAGCTATGATTTGTTCTTAAGGTTAGAAGGTAAAAGGTCGTTTTTCTTCAGCACTCCATATCCACGTTGAAATGTACTCTGCTAAAAATATCCCAGAAAGAATATATTACAGCGCATGCTCAGTGTGGCCATTGTATTGAGTACCTCGTGCCATCACGGTCAGCATCTTGGTCAGCAGCTAAGTTCAACGGTGTTTGAGAAGTACCGGATTGCGGTATGGAAAGTGGGCGTCCCACAGCGGAAGACCTGCCAGCAGTGAGGGTTTCTGACGTCAGCGAGAGCATGGGTTTGGCCCATTTTGGTGAGTCAACTGAAAGTTTGCTTTCATAATAATATAGATGTTTGGGTGTGAAAATATTCTTGCCAATTGTAACGTTTAAGAGTTACAACTGGGTGGTCAACTATTTTTTTTGGACTGTTGGAATGACCGAAATCAGTAGATCAAAATTTAAAAAAATAATATGGAAACCCTGTGGTTACAATTATGTACTTTTACTGTATAGAAACCTAAAATTTTAAATGTTACCACAACTTTAACCTCATCTCAAATTTTTTCTGAATAATTATTTTGCTTGGCATAAAATGCTACTTTTAATAAATATTTTAGTAATTATCTGCCACAGTTCTTAGTGTGGGATCACTCTTGTTTATGAAAACATGTTATGTTTCCACCTGTGCATATACACTATTTTGCAACTCTATCCACTCCCTCAATTCTATTACAATAACAACTACATAATTGATGTAAAAAAACAGCAATTACATTTTTAGTTTACTTTATGTAAGAAATATCTTAAATGAAGTCAACAAATCTCTTAACCAGCAGGAGAATAAACAGATGATATATATTGTGGAATTCTATCCTTAGAGAGCTTCTAGTTATCTTACAGATTTAATATAATTTTGTCCACAATAATCTTGCTATTATATACTAGTAGACTTACCCTATGTTGTGCCTGGGAATTGACATACCCTCATGAAGAGGTGTGACCAAGTGTGACCAGCACTTTTCTCATTTATAGTTAAGTCTAAGAATTTGACCATCCAAAAGTACAAAAATAGATCACACTATTTTGACTTTTTTGGCCTGACATGCCCGCAGGAAGAGGTGTGATCAAATATCCCAAAATGGTTGGATAAAACCATTCTTGGAATAGTAATTGACTATCAGGAAGAGAGGATTTTTTTTTGGTACAATGATTTGGACCAAGCCCACAGCCAAGGGTTTGGCCTAGATACCATTTTTTTGGGGGCATTTTAAACCTTACAAACCCAGAGAAAGATTTATGATTATGTTGTCTCCAGTTCCCCAGAATAGTGATGTTTCTTCAGCTGCAGATGTTCATTATATCAAGTTACGGATATTGTCTTGTGAATTGTTTTTGGTTGTAATGAGTGGAAGTTTGAAAGATTGACAATCCTCAGCCTTACAGTTCATCGAGTTCATGGACAGGATGGTAAATGGAGTCCATAAGTTTGATAATTTTCGTGCATAATTCACTTTAGAAGTGTAGCCATAAATTCCATTTTATTTTTCTAGTCAAATTTTTTTTTTTAAATCAAACTTTTTTTTGGTTACATACTGGGGCATTAAGGAATATATTGCTCCATCCTGTGCTTTATCAAGATAACTCTTTACCAAAAATGCAGGAAAATTCTTGCCTAAGCTCATGCCCTAGTCCAATCCAAACTTAATTTTTTTTCAGGCACATCCTGGTGTAATAGGAAATATTCAAGCTATGTTTCATCACAATTTGTCCATGTGGCCAAGAAGAATCCCAGGAACACAGATGACTGACATTTGTGATTCATTATAAGAATTAGCATTGTTTTCAATTTTTTCTTGTTTTATTTTGTTGCATGAAATTTTGTGACCAAATATTCATTTAGTCAAGGACAACTTGTAGGTGGATTCCAAATATAAAGTGTCATCTTGATGTTATGTTATATTGTCAAAGTCCATAATGATTTTATCTAATTTATTTCCATTGAATTACATAATTTTGGTAAGCCAACCACTGTTAGAGGTGGAAGTATAGTATATATAGTAGAGTTCGAAAGGACCCTTTTGCTGTCTGCACCTAGCATTATCATTCATTTTATTATTCAGAACAGCATAATGGAAAAAATCTGGAAACCTCCAGCCAAAGTAACACATGCACTCACAGGAAAACAAGTTACAGGAAAAAAAAAAAAAAAAAAAAAAAAAAAAAAAAAAAAGTAGCCAGTAGTAGTAATACCCCATTGCAAAGTTTAACCAAATTAGGACCTCCTGCAACTTGAGTGTGTGGTGGAAACCTTAGCAGCCACAGCATTTTCTGCCACAGCGTTTGCAGCCACAGCGTTTGCAGCCACAGCGTTTGCAGCCACAGCGTTTGCAGCCACAGCGATTACAGCCACAGCGTTTACAGCCACAGCGTTTGTTCTGGCCAAGCTGTTACGCAGGTTGCTTGATTATTTAGATGGTGCTCATGCGCGTTGTGAATTTTGAAATTTACAAGGCTCTAAGTGGTGACTTGCAAATTGACAATGGTTCATAATAATAGGTTGAGCATATCTCCTGAATATATATCATAACTTACAAGCTAAGGTGCCACTTTCAATCCTGTACGGTTTCATATTTCCTCATCTTTTAAGGTTAGTACTAAACTCATTCTTACATATAATGGAGAGTTATTCCAGTTTTAGCAATTTGTCCTCTCTTTCGGTTTCATTTATTCTATCTACTTAGTGATTCCTTATAGCTTGCCGGATTATTCTATCCATTTGTACATTCTATAAAATATTTTCTGTAGAATATATGCCTGAGTTTGAAAACTCCACAGATGATCTAAAGGATCATATCACTGAGAGCCTACCTAGGGATAATGAGAAGGATGTCCCATTGGGAGCCACCATATCTGTGGTTTTTGACAATGAAGTAGAAATGTTGAACATGAGCAAGTTGTTTGAGGTGAGTAATATATTGTTGTTTATAGAATCATAGCTATATAGAGGCCTTTTTTTTTACTTAACTTAAATATTTAAATTGTGGGTGTAGCCTCTTTGCCATGCCCAATTCTCTATATTGTTATTGCCTCAGTTTTTCATTATGTTCATTTGGTCAAGCTCCAATACTGTATTGGAGACTGCTGGCATGGATAAGCTGCACAGATCATAAACATTGACCCATTAAATTCTGTTATTTAGAGAGTATACTTGTACTAGTATACCCCAGATGAGAAATTAATTGAGTTCTCAGACATCAGTGGTGGATACAGTATTAAAGAAATATTACCTTTTTTTTTGGTTGTTGTCACTTTCACTTTGGTATCCTTTTCCTAACATGAGTTTGGAAATAACCCTTGGTTTACTCTTCAAATGAATACTGACAAGCTTTATTATGCTTGGTACATAATCATGAAAGTGTATAACAAGTGAAGATGAAAAGCATAGCTGTGATAAAATAACAATTCAATTGATGCTAAGAGATAATGTGGCATCCTACTTTGCCAAGTTTAGTGTCCTAGAAACATTTGAAATCAGTGTGAGTTCTGGCTTATGAGCAGGATTAGCTAAGTTTTCTAAGGGTTACCCCTCCATGGACAAGGTGTGCTCATCACATGTTCTATAGTAGACATCTTAGAACTTTGATCCAGAAAGTGATATATCTTCCATAAGAAAAGACTAAGGTGTCACAATTTCCTTGGAGGCACCCTTACTTCCTTGGGAATTCAGACAAATTATCCAAATTTTTAAGCATCTAAATTTCCTTTGACACTGAGCATTGTGAGCTTGCTTAGTCTCTTGGACTGGAACAATTTATTTGAAATGTTTATTCTGAGTCGACAAGTCATACCTACATAAAAAATATAAAAGTTTGACCACTTCAATGAACTTTGAGCTGAATTCAATGAGTGCAGAATTTTTGCAAAATGAGCCCCCCATACATTAGCTAAGACTTGAATGATCTATCTATCTACTAATTGTGCATTTCTGTATCAGCTAAATAAAATGAGCACTA
Organism: Lycopodina hypogea; assembly: GCA_963969325.1. NCBI lineage: Eukaryota > Metazoa > Porifera > Demospongiae > Poecilosclerida > Cladorhizidae > Lycopodina > Lycopodina hypogea. Next base: position 13,728,337 of record OZ017789.1, on the reverse strand, counting down.
ACGATATGATAGTTAGGTTATCAATTCTCTATAATGGCAGTAGAAATTATAAAAAATTGTGATAGAAATTATGCTGACTGTTCCGTTGAGAAGGTGGTCTCAATGGAAACCTCTGAAAAACCCTTTGCTCTACCACTGGGTATGTCTATATATATATATATGTAGCCTGCTTCCAGTCAACAATTTGTACTTAGTATTATTGCTGTCGCTTGGTGAAATTGTCTTAGAGGAGAAACAGCATAAGCACTTGGAGAATCCAGGTATGTGAACATGATAATGACTTTAGCCATAGTATTTGTGCTGAACCACGCAATATAGAGGCACGTTGCACACACTGAGCCAGGGTAAAAGGAGTGTTTGACTAGAGTGCTGTCAGAGGAATCTCGTAAAAGTAACTCCCTGCTACAATATGCAATTGGTTTGCTCACCCCTGTGATGTCTCCTGGTGCAGCATTCCAGCTTTTACTACTTTCAAGGATCTCTCTCTGCAGTTAAAGTATTTTTTATGCATGTCAGAACAGCCTATCTTTTATTATCTGTGGATGTTAAAATTTCTTAATATACCTGAGAATAATCCCAAATGATTTATCAGAATATTATGTTGGAGTTATTCCTGACGTCCAATGAGGTTAATGGGGAATTCGAAAGCCTGTGCATGAGCATTCATGGATTGTGCAAATATCCTCTTGGTTTCCTAGACTACCTCCTCCTGCTAGGATCACACTTCCATATCCAAAAACACACAATACATAAATGTGTGTTGAAAGCTTCTCCCCTTTATTCTAACACTATGAAATAAAATTTCTGATAGTGTCTTCTGTGTTTTCATTAAGTGCTACTTCCATTTTTAAGCATGAGTAATGAAGTCGATGTAATAATCAATGCCAGGAAAGTCTTTACTTTCTTTTTCTTTACTAGCATAGCTAAGCACTGAATCACCAGTGTCTTTGGTTTTTCTGTTATAATTCCGTCTCCAGTTGCATTATATATTTAACTAATTTTATCAATACGTCTCCAATAGTTTTAAATTGTGCACAGATCAAGAAGTTACTACATAGTATAAACAGATTAATTTCCTTCATGCAGAGCTCCTATATGTGCATTTATTGAAGCACTGAATTAACTAATTTTTTTTTCTAGGTTACGTGTAATGATGTTTCTCCCCCAACCAGTGCTGTAAAGGGTAGATTCAACTTTGATCCTCGTTTAGCGAAAGCAGAGTTCATTCCTCAAAACACGTTCTATCCGAACTCTAAGTACACAATTGTGGTCATGGGTCATGCTGTGACGACCGAACGCTCTCCATATGGCCTGAATTTCAACAATGCTGTGTTTCAGTTTGAGACATGTAACCCTGGTCCAATAAATATCGGAATGAAGCTGAAACGACAAGCTCCAGAAGAGGTGAGTGAGAATTGATTATTCAGTGGAAGTTCATTGTTATGGTTTTAAAATTATCATTCCAATTTAGTGCATGTCTATAGCTTAACGATTAGCAAGAATGGAAAAGAAGTGATATGACATCTATTCCAATTAAATACTTTTTTTTTACTTTCAAACTAGTAGCAATGGAAAGAAATTGATGCAATGCAATTACAGTGGATCAATATTGTTTTTAGTTTCCCTGTCAACAATCGCAAGATAAGTGTTAAAATATATATTCTAATTAAAGTGTACACTCTGTGTAGCTTCGCTATTAGCAGCCATGGGAAAGTAGTGTTTATATTTACGAGAAATATTGAACCAGACACAGGTAAGTCCATTAGTGAATCACTCCAAGTAAAGAGGTTTTTTCAAAGGTAAATAGATGTTTTGATTGCATTTTTACATCTTGCCAAGTTGGAGTACTACAGCTTTCAAGCAATTTGAACTTGTGTTTGTTAGAAGTGATTGGAAACCAGTAAAGAAGTAATTGTTCTTGTCAGATGCCTGTTGATTTGTTCTACTACAGTATATTTATGTCAATGACAGCATTAATGTGAATCTCAATTGTCTGTCCAATTATTGGAGACATACTCAAATTTATCTTGACATTTGCATTTTATTTTTAATACATTCCCTTTCATCCTGTTGCTTCAGAAACCCTATATCTTGAAGATCGCTGATTATTATAACCTCTACAACTCCCTGGTAATATGGAGCACAAGAAAATGGGGGTGCTCCAGGGAGCACATCATAGGTAAGTGTGTGAGTATATATAGATAAGGTATACAAATTAAATCTTCATGGAGATGGTGAATTATTCAGCAATACTGCTGATTTGTGCAATGCTTTATTGTTAGCTAGAAAGTTGTTTGATGAAAATGATGTTCTTTGTGTAATAATGGAACATACTTGCAAGCATGCTCAGCATTACCCGGTGTATAATGACATTGAAATTGGAAGAGGTGTGGACTTTTGGAATTTAGCCCACTCTCTAACCAGGGTTCAAATTATGTTTGCATTCTTGTATGTCTAATGTCAAAAAATTTGATTATTCACATTGGTGCACCATTGTGGACTACAGCCGCATTGCTTGCTAGGCCTTCCATGGGCTCTGGTTACAAAATTATTTTATGGATTTTGCGAAAACATTTTTTTCTTGAGTACCCTTTTTTTTCTGGAGTACCATGCTTTGTAGGAGGAGATTTCTTATGGAATATCTTGTATTGGTGGAGAGCATGTCTTCAGAATGGCATATTTCACAATATGTTGTGTTTTACTGGAAGACATGTCTTACTGGAGGACATGTTCTTCATGTGGATATTTATTGTAAGAAGGCATGTTTTGCGGTTCAAGATGTCTCACATTTTACTGCAGGGTTTGCCTTATTGGAAACCATATATCATATGAGGACATATTTAGTAGGAGTACAGTGGACATGTTTAAGGAAACAAATGATTTATTGAAGGATATATCTTAATTGAAGGCATGGCGAGCATGAGGATAGGCTTTATAGGATGGCATATTATGCAGAAGGACATGTATTACTGGTAGACGTGTGGCAGTGGTGGTCATGTCTTTTATGAAAATAGCTGTTAGTGGAGGACATGTCTAGTGAGCGGGCATTTCTTACATGTTTGTGCATAATCTGCAATCATTTAAGCAGCAGTGAATTTTGGCAATTGCATGCCTTTTTTTAGTAACTTCTTTTTTGGCTTATTGACATGCTTAACAAGGATTTATTCTTTGAAATATCCTTCTTTGGTATAAAGACTTATTTTTGTGATAGTAAAATTGTAATTGGAATGAATCCGGCAATGGTGATGGGAAGTCCAGCTGTGGTCACACCCCACCAAGATTGGTTTGAAATATTTGTTGGAATATTTTTCATAATGATACGTTGACTGTGGCTCTTTCAGCAATAAGATGTTTTAACACACTATTTTTGCCTTCTTTAGCACTATTCTTTCTGTGAAATCTTTGATAGCCCTTATATTTGTTGTACAGAAACTTAATTTTTTTGTACAGGAATAGTGGTAAGTGGAGGTAGGGTGGGTGAAGGGGGGGGGGGGTGGGTGGTTTGGTGGTGCACAGAATTTTGTACCTTCATGTGCTCTCCCAAAGCAGCAGTCCCATGTAGAAATAGAATATCATGGAACACTATTCCTGAGTTAAACAAATTTTATTCTCCCTTTGAAAATGCTGATTTTTTTTTTATCTTGTTAACTTGGTGGGCAATGTTAAAATTCATTAGTATCTCCTTAAATTGGTATGGTGTGAACCATACGAATTCCCTTTGATGAGTATAAAATTGAAGACTTGGAAGAGCCTTTTTGGTCTTCCTTTAATGACTCCACTTAAACAATGAGGTGTGGAGCAATGGGACATAGCTCAGGTTACGTTCCCTTGCCTGAATATCATATTGGTCAACTTTCAACTAAATCCTAATAGCCATTTGGCCGGATATCATACATATATGTATGTATGTATGAATATATATATATATATATACACCACTAGCTCTATTAGCATAAGATGTACCATGATTAGTTCATATAATTTGAGTATTTTTATTTGATATGCCCACACAAAGAGATGTAATCAGGTAGCTTCTTCCTTTTGGAGAAAATAATCTATCCACTGTGTAGGATTAGCCTACCCTCAAGAGCTGGTAATATTTAGCTTCCATGGCATGGCAGGAAAGTAGTATGGCCCAGAGTGACCCAACCTAAGTCCAAGAGTTTGCTCAAGTAACATTCTGGGCCCTTTAAGTCTGATATTCCCAGTGGAAATGGATTGGCAGGTGAGACTCAATCTATTTCACTCCCAGTGCTAAGATATGTGTGATATACCCTCTTAAGCCCACAGGAGGAGGTGCTAGTAGGAATAGCCACACTGAATAGGGAATACCTAGGTCCAAGTATTTTGGCACTTTTGCCTTCCACCTGAAGAGAAATAAGGGTGTCCAGATGGAAACTACACCATGTTACTCACAGATTCAAATTGGATGTACAAATCTAGCTTTAGACCTGTGGCATCTTTTCTTTCTCTAAGGTAAAAAATTTTTTTTAGCTTTTTCAATAGAAAAATGGTGTGACGAAATAAACTAATGTAAACCCTTCCCTCGGAAATATGGTAGAGCACCTAGTTAGAATTAGCAGTTAAAATGAGATGGTTTTTCAGTAATCTTTTTCCCTTCTGAAAAACGTCCACTTTCTAATCATTGGTAGTGTCTTCACATTATCTAGGTTAACTCCTCTGTTGATGTGTTCTTGCAATGATATATATAATCCATGAGCCAGAAGGTTGGTTGGTAACATTTTTGTTGAAAAAACTTCATTTTACCTTTTGAAAAGGTATATAATGTACCACCATAGATAGTAAATGTATGATAGCTTAGCCAAAATTGGAACTTTTGGATTTTATGGCACTTTTAATGAACACACTCTAATTTTCAAATTTACTTAATTAGAACATAACACAATATCTTTGCAGCATTAACTCAACGTGCTTCTTCTTGATAATTTAAGTAAATGTTTTAATCTTATATATATAACTAAGTGGTAATTAGACCACATCTTAATGTTGGCTCATTAAAAGTAATGAAAGAAAACTTGTAACACATCTTCAAAGAAATACAATTTAAGTAACTGGAATTATCTGAGGAACCAAATAACACATATTGGCAGTTGTTACTAGAAACTAAATCTCAAATTTTTATTCCAGTAATATATCTCAGGTCCTGTTGCTTTGTACAAAGCCTACCTTAGTTATTGGAAGAAAACCAAAAACAATTATTATTTGTACAGCTTGCTCTACAGAAGGTAACGATGCTCCCTTTGGCCCTATAAATTTAGAATCAGAGGTTACAGCATTTCATAGAGCCAGAGTGAGAAATCATACCTCAATTCTCGACATTGCTAGATATCTTGGGGATAAGGGAGTTCAAAAAAGATTCTATCACCAAATATGTATCATGGACTTAGATTCTCCCAAAATAAATGAAGTTAACATCTCATCAGACTCTGAGCAAGCTAGCACAAAGAGATCATTCAGACAGGAAAGTTTATACTGTATTCTGCATATTTTGTAATAAGGTCAGCAAGTATAAAAATATTCCATATTAAACAAAAAGCTTAAACAAGCTACACAAGTAAGAGCAGATATAACAGCCACCAGCAATCAGAAAAATAGGTGACAAAATCAGTGTGGCATGTCGACAAGAAGAAACTGATAGATGCCTACTTCTGCATGCAGCTCATGCTGCCAAGGGAAGATATCAAGCAGTTTTGATCCACTCAGAAAACACAACCATATTCATAATTTTGGCATTTCATGATAAAATAAATGTACAACTGTTTTGGAAAGTGTGCACAAAAACCTGTATGAAGTTCATTGATATTGATACAATACATACTCATTAAAGATACATGCAGGGTGTTTATTGGCATGCATGCGCAGTGTGGATGCAACAATGTTAATGCTTTCAGAGGCAAAGGAAGGCAAAGGCCCTGAAACTATTAAACACTAGCAAGGAAATGTGATACTTTTTTGAAGATAGGACAGGAATAGAGCCTTTTGCAGATCCTGGGGAAAAAAATGTCAATTTAATATGCAAATTTCATGCTCCAAAATCATGTTAACTATTATAACAGTCAACAATCTAAAATATTACCTCTTAAGTAGTATCAAAAGATAAATAGTAATTCACCACCTTCCATCAATTAATTTAATGAAAATTGCACATGTTAAAATGCATGATAAAACATCAATGAGGGGTTCGTTTCCAAAAGTGTTTAAAAACCCAAAAACTACCACATACGCAAGGATGTCATATTTTTTCCAGCTATATGGGCATCTTCCCCTAACATAAAAGTGAGCCTTATCCAACATCTTATCACCATTGCTCCCCCCCATCCCCTCCCCACAGTTAGTGTGGTGGCCCAAATTTTGGTGTTTGGCTCATGCTCTAATATAGACATGGATGTATAAACTTCTAATCATGTCACAGCACATTCCCAGGACTATGTGATAGGGTTTGAAATGCTTACAGAGAGGGAATAATTGAAGTCAATGAGATAGAGTTTATCAAGTACTGAACACAGACACTACCTCTCCCTCAGGGAATAACATGTGTATGCATATCAAAACGTATTAATTTAAGGATATTTGTCCTTGATACTCAGTCATTGCCAACACTGGTGTAAACCTTTTATTTGGTGGTTCTAGTGTGCACTCACTTTATGTGGTAAAATAATGTGAATATAGCTATTTGACATTGGAACCACAAAATAATTATAAAGTTTTATGTTTATTTTGAGAAAAGAATCCTACAGGTTGATTTTCTGTCAGCTTCTGGACTCCTGAAGTTACAATCTTGTTTAGTTTTCTAAATGCTTGATATAGAGAGTGGTTGGGGGTTTGTGCTCCAAGTAGACATTACTAATGCCCCTCTAGTTATTATTGTCCTGATGCACTCACCTGGCTATAAATATTTTATTTTTGGCGTAGAAGGGGGTGGATGGGCATTGTCTCATTTTCAGAGTAGATATTATAAATGCACCTTTCACATCATATCATGACTGCTGTTCTTCAAAGCAAGATCCAGATTATAACATTTGTGTCACCAACGTTTTCGGTGCTCAGTCTGGTACTTTTGTGTTTGCATGTGGTCAGGACATGGTTGAGGCACACATTCGCAGGCCACATTTATACACATCATCAATGTAGCCCCACACCAATTTTGCAGATAATGTCTCGACTTTCCCACATCAAACTCATTTTGTCATATGCTAGTTCCTCCATTCAAGATACCCATCCAGATGGTATTTGTTCTTGGGTAAGACATTGTAGCAATTATAATCACTGTTGGTTGTCTCCCATTTTTCAGACCATACTTTCTTGTTAACTGCTTATATTTTTGTATTCAGCATCTGCATATTATTCATGAAACTATAACTCAACTTCATGCAAAGTGTGACAAACACAAATTCATAGACATCCCCTCCATGGATGATAATGGTTTCTGTTTTTTGTTGTTGTGCAACTACTTGTCGCCAGACCTCAGGTAGTGTGATTACCTACAGCTTGTATAGATCCGTTGTTGGTGTTAGGCAGATGCATACTGTTACAAGATGGCATGTGTCATTCGTGGCAACGTGAAACTGTGCAGTCAGCTGACTGACACCATACCGGACAACAGTATTCAGAGATACACCGAGCTATTGCTGTTGTGTGGAATGTTCATGGTGATGCTGAGCACTGCAATTTAAACCGTGAACTTAGTTGATTAGATTCTTCCATGAAGCAATTTTTCACATAAATTTCTTGCAGCTTAACTTGGTGTCAAGTCTGACACCAAGTTAAACTGAGATGCAAGAGTTCCCTAGTTTGATGTCATCCCATGTGACATTCAGCTCATGATTGGCCTGCGTGCACTTGAAATAGAATGCTGCTAGTTTGGTTTTTACCAGGTTTTGTTCAGAGATAGTACTTGATGTATAGATCCAGATCGGCTAGTGCTATTGTGAGGGTAGTATCCACCTCTTTGAACGTTTCCTCTTGTGAAGTCAGACAAGGTCATTTGCATGCAGAAAACCTTTAGTTGATAGTAGTCACTAGGGTCCTGATGACTCCCAAATTGTGGTTTATGAACACAACCACCTCTACTAATATACTTTGGAATTCAACTTCAAAATACCAGTGTGCAGTTGCTCATGAATATGGTAGTGTATTCAATGGCTTTATGCTCTTTCCTTGATCCTAGCCTTAACCATATTTTCTCCAATCTGGGCCAGTGTGTTTGTGAGCAATCCCTAACATTTTAAACCTGCTATGCCGAAGCGTTAGGGAGAAGGTATCAAATATACATACAGACATTGAAATTGTTTATTATGGTAAAATTATAACGATTTTTATGTGCCATGCTCCTCTTTTACCAACTAATCTTATGTTGATGTTGCAAATCGAGCAAAACTAACTTTTTTTTTTACATCCGGACCTCGCATGTTTTGTTACATTGGACCAGCACTTATTTATTCTGTTGTTGTTTATTGTACAGGCATGTCTACTAGGAAAGTGGATGGTGAACTTCATCCAGTGAAATCCGATCATGATGTTCTGAAGTTGAAAGATAATGATGTCGTGATAGTGGAAATCAAAGACTAATACTATCTAATGTTGCTATGACAACAAGCAACTTGGTCCTTTTTTATATTGTGTCCCAAATGTTGCTTGTTCTAACCTTTGTGATTTAGTCATCTCATGATTTTTCAAGAGATATTTTCAGCTATGATGTTCTAATTACTGACATCCTATATTCATCACTTCCACGACTATCTAATCACAGCTAGTTATAACTTTCCTCTCCCCCCTCTCACCACCACCAACAACATAGCGAAAGATAAACAAAATTATAACAACTTTAGACTCACAGTGCAAATAGGCTAACAATAGAAAGAGTGTAGACAGAAATTTTTAGATCAATTCTACCTCCACAAAATCACCATACTCATCGCAGAGGTGGGACACTATTCCCTAAACTACAATAATCTTTAATTCTGAAAGCTTTCCCATTCACCTCTGTAATCTTCAATAGAGAAAAACCATTTGTTCAACCCTGCAGCTCCACATCTTTACGCTCCCACCGTTCTTATCTCACCTTCTCAGTGAGGCAAATGCAATGAATATAATGTTAACTCAGAAGGTGCACACTATGCACCAGAGCAATCTATCATTACTCTTGAGTGGATCTGATAATTTTTTCAAAATATTAGTTAAACTTTGTGGTGTACTGGACTAATTGGCTAAATCTACCTGCAAGGACAGTGAATCGACCTCCATCATTCAACTTTTGAAGTTGATGCAGCTAAAATGGGAATTAAAGAATTAGTGCTGGAAATTTGTCTAGTGGGTCTGGAAATATAATAATTCAATCTGCAAATAGATAATGTAGTCAAATTGGATGAACTGTGGTACCTATAAAGTTATGTATCATTAGCCATTTTCTATGAATATATCCTTAGCTATTCGTAGTTACTAATGTCTTTGTTTCAATGACAAATTTGAAATGAACGATTCGTAATAAAAAAAATTTGTGTGTACAATATCAGTCAATAATACCCTTAACTTATATATAACCTTTCACTAATTAAAAAAAAAAAAAAAAAAAAAAAAAAATTAACCCATCCGTTACTCTAAAAACAGCAGTTGAGTCAGAATAGAAATACACAGAGGGTTTAGAGTCTAATTTGAGGCCACCAATATTTCTCTCCGCATTGATGGTCTGGAACAAAATGGTCAAGATGAAATAGTTGAAGTTGAAATTTTTAGCTAATATTTAGCATGGAGGACAGAGTTACATTATCTGGAATCACATCACATGCCAGGGATCATTAACTAGTTCTTAATAGAAGCCCAAAATATGAACTTCAGGATCTCCAGCAGATTTCATGGATCCCTGTAGCCTCTCTAAAGGTTTAGCTAAAAAGACATCAAGGTTGCACAAAGTGGCCTGTCAGAAAACACATTGCCGGTTTGGCTCTCCACACAATTGGTGTGCAATTCTAGGAGGGAGCCAACACAACTGGCCACAATATGAAACAGACCATGTCCAATGACATGTTCTTTGATTTTTACCAGCAAACTTGTTTTTGCAGAGTCTCAATGTTACTTATTTGTGGATCTTATTGTGGTTTTTTTTAGAAAACTATTAATTTTTTTCCATTTTTTCCCCCTCTTTTTTGTCTTATATTTTTAATTACCATCTATAAAGTCATTGTCAAATAAAGACATTAAATCTTAAGTAGTGCAATTTATGATATGAAATTTCCATGACCCTGATCTTTAAAGATGGGCATGGAAAATGCCAGTTTTGTGGGATATGGGCTCATTGGACATCAAAGGACATGCCAGTGTGTGCTAGTACAATGGAGATCCTTGGCACTGTGGCCATCTGTTCCTTCATTATCCATGTGGTTGATGCTTATTCAATCTAGTATATGTTGTCGACATGCCTCCTGGACCATTGCCTAGATGAGGATCCTCCACATTCCTCATGATAGTCACGTGAGCACTAATCCATAGGATGACGAGGTTGGTGAGGAGGTGTGCCATTTCTTTCGAGATTGTTCGAGCACTCAGTTCGGTAGAGCAGAATGTGAATCTCCATGTAATTGTAGAACTAACCTGTGGTTGATATCTCCAACTACTTCATATGCAGGGCAATGATTGCACATTGTGGCTTCTTTTCTGCTCCAGATTGGGATACATGTTGCTAATCCACACATGAATACTATTATTGGCCCTTGTCATAAGGGAAATTAATGGCTTCTCCCGCTGTAACCAATGAGATGTTGACATCACCCATCCTGAGCTACAATACTGCAAATGACCCTGCACTTGGATTTCGTAGTGTTTGATGGACCACACATTTTCTTGACAGTGTGAAAGTTTTGGATGAGTGTTCCAAAGGCAGCTTAGAAGCAGGGAAGGAAGAAATGTGAAATAGGGACAAGTTATAACCACCTAGAATAGAAAAGAACAAACTAATACCAAATCAAAACCCATTGTGTGCTGCTAAGAATCTTGAGTTACCTTTGATAGAGACGTGCCTGCTTTATTTTTTATTTGCTACATCTAGGTATCTTCCAAATTTTATTCTAGCCTTTGCAAATACGAGCGTGGACAATTCCAATGTCACTGAGTTATGATGAAACAGTAAACAGAAAATTGCTCTTAGGAAATCCAGCTCCCAGTTTTAAAGAATTTATCGCTTTTTCATCGTCATGAGAGAAACAGACTTTAAACTAATTTTTCTGTATCATCTATGCGTAGCCAGTCCGATGCTGCGATATTATAGTGATGTGTACTCTGATTTCTCTGTGAAGGTTGCGCATAGAAGATGGAGATCCCAGTGTGTCAGTGATTGGCTTCTCCAGTTCTATTGACGTCATAGCAGATGACCTTACACCATGGATATCCCTGAATACAAGTGAGTGACAATGTTGTGTCATCATCTGCACACCCACACATCACCTATTCGGTCAATATATCAAGCTTTCCCAAATATTATCAGCAAAAGAGAGAAGCAAATACAATATCAAGGATAACACAAATTTGAAACGGGAAAATTATCACACACTTGCTGAGGTTTAAATTAGATGTTAAACCAGTGCAAATGCTCATAATTCAAATGAATTAGCGTGCACACGATGCCTGATAGACTCAAAGAACAACGATGTGACCAAACTACAGATCCTTCAGAGTCTGGTTAGCAGCTGTCATCTATTTCCAATATTTTGAATCTCTCCATATATCCAAAGAAGTGGGTAATGGGCTCCTTTGAACCTCCATCTTTACTGCTTCAGTATTTCTTAGACAAGAAATGCCATTGTTTTTTCTAACACTGAAGTATCATCCGTTGACTGAGGCAGTTTAAAATCAGAAGCAAACTTAAGCGCAAGTGCATTCTAGGATATTCACTGTTTCCGTATGATTAGAAAAATGTCTCAAGTTGAAAATTAATATATAAACAAATCGATCTTCACATGAGGAATATTACAGCAATTTTGGCTACAAATATGTGGCTGTACACTGACCTATCCTGTCTGTATCGTCCTGAAAAAGGTGATGTCATTAGTGTGATGATACTGAAAAACTAATTTTGTGATCACAGGTGCAAAATATGTTTATTATGCACATCATACTAGCTGACATGCAGCTATTATTGCTATATATTATGATTATTATTGCTTGTCATTTTATGTGTAGATTTCAGTGTGATGGATGAATCGACTGCACTCTACAATTTGCATTGTATGATCGAAGACTTCATTGAAATCATGACCAAACAGGCTGAAGTACTCCCCGGCAGTGTTGGTAACAAATTTGTGTTTACCGTATACTCAGGTTTGCTGAAGTCCTGCAGCCAACATGTGCAGTACTTTTTTTAAAACTAGTGCCATTTGATATGTTAGCATGAGCTAGGCTGCAACTGATGTGAATTCTGTGAGGCTTTATTTAATTTCCTTTAGTAGCATTCTTTCAATTGCTATGTAATAGTAGACAATTCATTGTGCAAGGTACAGCACTCACATTTATTTATGCTAATTCACAAACATACCTAGATTAGTTTCATGATTTGGCTTGACCAGTTTCGATAGTGTCACCAACCTCCCTATAATACATCTGAGCAAATGACTTAAACTCTATATTAGTGTTGTGTGCACCACCAGTGACACTGTCATCACTGTCATGGTGTGACCCTATGTCTTACCCATATCACTGTGTATTCGTGCTTCTGCTGTGGAGCCAGTGTCGAAGCGTGCAGTAAATGGGATAAGGGAGCTGTGTGACACATGCCAAACCTCAATCTTCAATTTTCAATGGGTATGTTCATCCTGTGGCTTTTGTATCTGCCCAGAATGCTACAACCATGAGAAGAGATCCATCTTTGGTAAGAGATAAACGTAAACTGCATTCAAATTTGCATTCTCATGATTTTTTATTGACTATTTCAGATATCTATACCCATCAGTGTTCAAATTTTGTTTTCCTTTTTATTGTTTATTTTTTTGTGTGTTGCATGTACACAGATATTGAGGCAGTCAGTTCCATTGAGGCAGTTGTAAAATGGCGAGTATGTGTAGCTAATGGACAGCTTCATCAACTCACTTCTCTTATTTTGACCCAGATCATTCCAAGCAATGGTAGGCTGGTTTAATAATGTGCGTGGGGAGTGAAGGAAACATAGGGTTGGGACTTCACTTCCACTATGTTATCTCCTTCTTTATATATATATATGTATGTATGTATATATGTATGTATGTTTGTATGCATGTATGAAGGTATGTATGAATGTATGTATGTACGTACGTATGTATGGATGTATGTATGTATGTATGTATGTATGTATGTATGTACGTACGTATGTATGTATGTATGTATGTACGTATGTATGTATGTATGTATGTATGTATGTATGTATGTATGTATGTATGTATGTATGTATGTATGTATGTATGTATGTATGTATGTATGTATGTATGTATGTATGTATGTATGTATGTATGTATGTATGTATGCATGCATGCATGCATGCATGCATGCATGCATGTATGTATGTATGTATGTATATATGTATGTATGTATGTATGTATGTATGTATGTATGTACGTACGTACGTACGTACGTACGTACGTACGTATGTATGTATGTATGTATGTATGTATGTATGTATGTATTTATGTATGTATTTATGTATGTACGTATGTACGTATATATGTATGTATGTATGTATGTATGTATGTATGTATGTATGTATGTATGTATGTATGTATGTATGTATGTATGTATGTATGTATGTATGTATTAATGTAAGGATGTAGGTATGTGTATGTATTCTAAATTTTCCTTTCCATTCCACACTACCATACTTAATTTACAACATCAGCATATCTGACATTAAGATTTGAAGGAATTGAAAAGACTGATTTATACTCTTCTAAATAGGTATTTTATGGATTTGTCCTAAAGTGAACCATCATTGAAAGTGAAAAGAATAAATTTGTACTTTATAATAAGTTTTGATAGAATTGAAGAGCTATTATGTGGTGGTCCAAATATATATATATATATATTTTTTTTTTTTTCTTGGTGATTGCTAAAATTTGAGAAACATTAAGGTCCATTATTTCCCTTTTAGAAAGGAACGCGTGAACTTTAACAATTTCCCTGTCTGTTCCATCTATTCCTAGTTTAAAACTAAATTGTGTCTCCTTAGTTATTAGAAGGAATGTGAGCCCCACTCTGCATGAGTAATGCATGTACTATGCCCGTGCTCCTTCCTTCTTGACTAATCAGAATTTACATTTCATCTATATGAAAACGATAGCTTTCGTTCAGCTAATACTGTCTAGAGCACTAAAATCTTGGAATATCAGCAGAGAATTACACCAATAGATATTTATTTTCTAAAAACTATACTTTATTGGTTTAATTCTCTCCCATCTCTTTGTTAAGAAATGGTAATCATATACACAACAAGGATATACATATATGTTATAACAATTTTAAAGAACGTTGGTATAGAACCAAAAAAAAACGAAGATAATTGCACTTTGCTAGCATGGATGGCAGGAGCAAAACAATGAAGTCAATTTAACAGTTCGGTGTCCTCCTTCCTACTTATAGTTCTGATTAACCACATAGTGCCAGGTCTGGCTGATGAAACAGTGGTGGATTGCCTTACAAATACTGCACTGTACTCATCAAGAATTATAACACCCAGTTAGGTCTTGCACTGTGCTTCGTTTGTTTACTGTCCTCTCTGTCCCAATCTATCTGCAGTTCTGTCAGATGTAATTGAGCAGGTGCTTGACATATGCAAATATCATCAAATAGAAGTCAGTTGACAACAACGTTATGTACTGCAATACAATGCCCAGCCTTAGTGTGCATGTCCATGTGTGTGTGTGTGGTGCGTGTTGCTTCGGTCATGGCGTGATGATGCCATGCAAGTTTCTTTATGCCACCATGAGCCTATGATATATATATAGAGTTGCAGATGGAAATAAGCAGCTTTACATTATGCCATAAATGTAATAAGATAGAGAGCTCATCTGACTGACTATTTAAGAAAACCTAGCATACTCCAGCACGACCACTCTGTCTTATGCAAATTTCATAGGCTAGCATCATTTACAATGAACTGTCATAAATATCTGTTTCATTGTAGGTAAAGCTGTATATTCAAAATTTTTTCAAATTAACCCTAGTATCATGGCCCCTGAGGCTTACACAGACTTCAAGTGTTTCAACCACTTCAGTATGTTTCTCAAAATGTTTTGATTTATGTGTGATAAGGTCAATTTGCCCAATGTTTTTCACCTGCTGACCACAATGCTGAACCAGCAAGTTCCTCCATCCAAATTACTGGTACAATTACGCCAAAAGCCCAGTGAAGAGTCCACCAGTGGAGTTGTCACACCTCAGGTCTGTTTATAGCTATTAGTGATCACTTATGTAGTCTTTACTCACCTCTTTGCCAAGCCATCACTGCACTATGAATCCTTTCTAACTATATTGCTCCTACAGCTAGGTTTACATATTAACAGCCCATTAATAATGTTTTTAGTGTGCAATCATCATTCTAACATATTTAGGTAATGATTTGATCATTGAACAAATTATTTGTTTCACTATTACCAGTAACTCTCTGTGTTTCCAATGCAACTCTTCATATCAGTTACACGACCTTTTGCTAAAGATCAAGTGTATTCTGTATTTTGTTCATATTGTAGAGGTTAATAGTAAAGATGCTATGCAAATCCATTTTGCACCTATAATCAATCCGGAAAAACCATATCTCCATAGTCACACCACCATGTTGTTTCTAATTTGCATCTTTCCACCTTCACATGCTCATTCTTCTCTCTTGATCCTTCTACCCTTGTCCCTAAAATATTATCGGATACTGTTCAACTCAGTATCCCTTGTATCACCTCTCAGCCCTCAGAATGCACCAAACTCTTCCCCGCTGCCATCTCCGTCCTCCCTTTTCAACCCATTTGCATGATCGGGCATGGACATGTGGGCCACCGAGATACCACATTTACGCAGTGGGGATATTTGGAAATTTCCATCTATCGAAATCATTGCCTGCCCTCACCAATGGCTATACGAGGGGACACTTCTTTGTCTACTGGATGCTAAGCACAGTGAGAACACTGCTGCATTTCAGATGTGTTGGAAGAGGAATGAAGGAAGCATTTCCTTCCCCTTCTCTTCTTCAAATGAAATAACATGTTCACATGTAATGTAATAGTCACTGTCAACCTTTTTTTTTTTAGCCTGTTCTGGTGGCTGGAGTGGATCATTTCCTCGACAGAGATCTCTGGACACCCAACGCTTTCAGCAGGGATTTTGGTTAGCATGTAATTATACGAAAGCATACACAACAGTATGCTGCTGCGCATGCTAGATGTATATATATATTATAATACAGCATAGATCATGGATTATCACAATTACTACTAACACCACCGCTGCTAGGCTCTCATGCTATAGCGTTCAGTTTGATCTCAATTGTATGAAAGGACTAGCATTGCTTGTAAGTGCTGTCAGCTCTCAGCATATGTGACTCCAAGGCTACATACCTGGGCTGGCAGATTAGTTTTGTTCACATCCATGTTTACTGCTAATACAGCTATTACTACTCTTACTATAACTTTGGAGTACAAATACCTTTACAGCTAATACTAGTATTCCATTACAAACACTGTCGCAAAAATCACAACAATGTGGGTCCTTCTTGTATGTCCAGCACCATCATCAAATATATGGGACAATAAGCTCTGACTAATCCAGTTAGTGATCAGAGAATATGTGCTCATTCTCCTTATACACAGGTAAGGAAACAGCCGAACTGGTGGATTGTAGATTTGGTTTGCATCCCCAGTTGCCCTCCAAGGCATTCTGGGATGGTTTCGAGGACATGAATTGTGAGTTCTGTCAGTAAAGGAAATGACTTTTGTCTGATGTGTGCGCAATTGACTTGTTGAGCATCCTCGTACTGAAATGCAATCCAATGTCATCAATGGTTTTTTTTTATTTAATTGATTTCAATATGTGCAACCATTGATTAGCTCGTTTGATGGATCCCACTAAGAAGGAGGCAAGATTACTGAAGTTGGTGTAGTGGCCACCGGATTGTGATTTTAGTGAGAAATTGCCTAAAAGGTAGCCTTGAAATATATGTCCATGTTAGGCTTGTATCAGAGAATTTATATAAAATTTTGGATTCGTTAATGGAAAGGTTTGAATGCAATTGTTATTCAGTTTTAACTCCATGTCTGTGCATTTTTTCACAGGCTTACACTTTAGATCAGACTGGTTTCTATGAGAAAAAAGACAGTGAGGTTTTACCAGCTAACATAATAAAGTTTTCGATATTTATGGCTCTACAGGTTTAATGACTTCATGAAAGCCCTACCCCTACCAGACTATACCAGACGAAATGGCAAGCCAAACATAGCATCTAGTCTGCCGCCATTATGTTAGTCCTGATCTAGGACCGAAGATGTACAATGCCTATGGTGAGGTTACTATGAATGCAGGAGAGAAATCCTTCAATATTGCTATTGTAATCATCATCATCATCATCATCATCATCATCACCATTATAGCATTTGCAGAAAATAAACGACTGTAGTCAAGAATATTACAAATTAAACAAATTTTTTCACCAAATTATATTAAATGAAATAGCTAATTTGGGAGTTGGATACACTGGCAATATACTAGCCTTTAGCCCAGCTTTCAGGTTGGGCTTCGGTCTACTGTATTTACAAATTTGTTTGGATTGCAGTGTTTTGATATATGAAGTGTGGGGTAGGGGGTTTGTGGGGCATTGTGAAGTAAATATTATGATTGCATTTCTAGTAATCAGTGTCATTTCGTACTCGCATGGGTTTTAATTCTTTGCTGTCTGACATAGGGCTGGTGTTATGCGAGGCATTGCCCCATTTTTTGGGGAAATATTGCGATGCACCTCTACTACTCAGTGTCTACTTTTTGTGAGATCAGATCATTGCGTTTTATAAAAAAAATTCCTGTAGAAACGTTCTTTTGAATTTGAACAGATCAGATTACGTATTGATACTCTGCTTGTTCACTAATGGGAAAGTTTATTCAATTGCATTAAGCCTCTGACATAGCCCTGGCCCTAAGTACATTCCCCACAGATGAAGCCATTAGTCATGCAAGCAACCCCGAAAAATTTTAGCATGATTGGTCAGCATTTGGCTGGAGATGCGTTGCACACTGACTGACAGACAGTCAGACAGACACACACATGTGCACTACATGAATTATAGTAACATACATTCGTATGACCACATATTTACATGGATGGTTTGGATGTGAAACTTGACAATGACAAATGTTTAAGAGGAGCCTTTAAAAAGAAACACTGATTTGAAAGAATTTGTTCTTTCATACTTTTCACCTAATGACCAAAATATTTTTAAACCCCATAACTTCAACTCAGAGGATTAGCAGTGTAATTAAAAGGAATCATGTGTGTAATCAGAGACTTGTCATTTTGTAATTACAGAATAAGAAGGTGAAATTTCATGAAATTACAGAAATTATGTATGCTGCATGCAGGATCCCCTCACTTTCCTGACAGTGGGACTACAAACCTTCACTTAGATGTCTCTTATGCTGCAAATATCATGGTATGTGGTGGGTGTATGTGTAGGCAGTGTTCAGAATTTGTACCTAACTGGTTCTTTTCTCCCACTCACCATCACTCCTCCCCTTCCCTTCGTTGCCTCCAACTACCATAAATCTGTTCAATCAGGTTGAAGTTTTTTTCCCTTAATTTTCATCTTATGAAAAGCTACTATCCCATATGCATAATCTTGATTGGAGTATTTTGTTGGCCACAGAAAACAAGTGGTAGGCTGCATAAAATGTTAGTATTGTGCTCATATTGCTTTGCCAAGAGGCAGCAGTAAAATGTTGCTATGACAGGAGAGTCTGTCCATATAAACTCCATGGTTAACGTCGTCTGCTTCTAAAGATGTTTCTGTTGAGATGGACATGGGAATTGTATAAAATGTAATGGAATACTCAGATCATACTCCTTCTTTTAGATTATTTGTAGTTGTTGTACTGAAATAATACACTCTTCTCTGCTACTCTGTGAATCCTGGCTGAATAAACGCACATCTTTGCCTCATTTATCTAACGTGCAAGGAATGCTAGAACAATATGTCTGTCAGACAACATGCATGCTATGTTATAGACTTGTGTACTCATGGTAATGGTATTGCGCTGTGTAGGTGTATTGTAACATTCCTCCTAGTGTGGCAGAGAGTGAATGGAGACTGGTGGAAGATATTGTTCATACAGAGTGCTGTAAAAAAACACACCTTAGAGTGCAGAAAAAAAGGGCTAAAGTGGTGAGATAATATATGTGAAAATAATGGTGCATTTCTGTATGATGTAGATATAAGTTGATATTCATTAATGGATTATATTGATAGCTTTCTGAAATACTATGTTACTCTGAACAAGAGTATGTTCATTTTTTTCTTTTTGGCATTCCATTCTACTTTTATCCATAAGTAGTATTAGTCAATTCACTCATTTTGAATCATTAGCATCTCCAATGGCAACCAAATTATGTGTTTTGACAAAAGAAGGATGAATAGAAAAATGAATCTATAGTAATCAAACTTAGTACTTCCTTTTATCAAACCTTTTTGTACGGCAGAATAGTTCTAAGATGCACCTCCATTGCACTTTGATTTATAAGAAGCAACCATGGAAACCACCTGGAATTGTAGTCACAAATATGGGCTATAGCTGTGATATAAGACCACTATTTTTTTCCTAAGAATTCCCTCTTTTTTTACTAAGAATTCCCTTTTTTCTTTTCTTGGCATTGTTCATTACAATTAGGTGTATGAATTAATACATTACACAGACATTATGATGTTTTCAGCATAAAGTGCTGCAGGATAATCTTGTGAACGACTACACTATAGTGTTATGCTTATTACTGCCATATACTACATACACTGAATGCTATTGTTGTGTTACAGGGAGCTATTTGGCATATTTACTCTCAAACAGATTCCGACAAAATCAGAGCACTTATTAGAAAATGAGTTAATTTTATTCCCTCTTATTTCTGATGTTGCATTTTGTTATCCATTTTATTCAGAAATATTGCAATTGAATGAAGAGGACTGTATATATATATACTATATATACTGGTGTGTATATATATGTATATACATAGGTATATATATATGTATATATACATATGTATATATATATATATATGTACTAACCGTGTTACTCAGACCCTGTGCAGGAATTTCACTCTAACAATTTCGGAATAGACAACATTGCTGGAGCTGCCATGCACTGTTGGCATGAGTGTGATGTATATAGAATAAATTAATTCTACCTAATAATAATATCTGGACATCTCCACATGACCAGCTTATGAAAATTAAGAATAAACATCAGGCAACTGAAGATGTTTCCCTTCTCTTGTTTACTAACTCTAATCACTTTGTTAACTGATATCATCCGAACCTAATTTTAAATAAGATCTTGAATATGCTTTGTAATGAAGGCAGTTTTGTAACTGAAGTTTTATAACGCGATTTTAGCTGAATAGCCTATTTGGTTGGCCTACACAGGCTAATTATTAACTTCCAGAAATGCAAAATCGAATATAGCTGCCGCATCCCACAAATTAGATGGACTGAAAATAAATTTTAGATCCGACCTGTGGTCAAGAACATCGAGTATCATTTTGCAATTCTGCATTCCATGTCAGGAACGTGAACATTAGGATCAGACCTAGGCCAGTTTATTTTTTCAGCCTGCATAAGATGTGCGATTGTATTTAAAATCTAATATCATTACTGCAGGTGTACGAAGAGACTTCAGAGCCTCTTCCCATAGGATCTGATCCCATACATGACCTACTCACGTACCTCGATGCTGATCTCCGTGAGAGGCTCTATTATGAGTATGGGGTTAGAGGTTGGGCCATAGTCCAGTGTGAAGGTGATGCAGTATTCATACCTGCAGGAGCAGTTCACCAGGTTTGTGTGCTTAGAGTGGAGAGTAGATTGGGTCGGATTGAATGGAAGCTTCATGCTAGTAAATACTTCCCTAGTGTATCAGCACACCATTGTCCTGATTCTCTATTTCTTGACACGAACCTATGTTACTCTGCTGCAAAGAAAAATGTGCTCCTAACTTTTGCTGAATCCAGAGATGATAAAATCGTTTTCTTAAGCAAATATAGGTAACCAGCTTGTAATCGTCTAATACAATGTGATCTGCATCAAATTGTAACTTCATTTGTGAATGTCAAACATGTAAGCCTTTTTTTTTTTATATATTTCTTACTGGTATCTACTTCAACCAATGCTAAATCAGCCCAAAAAATGTCTTGCCATAGGAGCATACTTGCCATTTTAATGTTTCAGTGAATTATTTTGGAATCAAACAGTGTCGTGTGAGCACATGCCAATTCTCAATCATGATCCAGGTGAAATGTATAACCAATTGATACCGTACATGTTTATTTTTAGCATAGAGCAATTCCAAGTTAAACAATTACTTCTTTAATTGAATGTAACAGCCGGTATGTACTACTCAATTTTTAAAAAAATATTTTGATGTTGTCTCTAGGTTCAAAATCTGTGCAGCTGCATCAAAATTGCCGAGGACTTTGTTTCACCAAAAGTGAGTTCAGTAGTGGCACCATTACAACACAGTAGGTATGGAGAGCCTTGCATTATTTCACTCTTTGGGTGATACAAGGGTTCCTGCAACATATATGTGGGGATCAAAAATATAATGAGGTTAAAACTTGTGAAAGTCAAAACGCACCTGAGTACCACTGTTTCGTGCACATGTTTTCTTTGTTTATGGCAATGAATTATGTTTTAGCATGTGAAGGAATGCTTAAAGATGACAGAGCAATTCAGAAACCTCTCTGAACAGCATGCCAACCATGAGGACAAACTTCAAGTATAGATTCAAAATTTTATCACAATCACCTATCATGGATATTGTTCATAGGAAAATAATTGCTCATACTCACACCAGTTATGTATTGACTTTCAATGTTAATGAGTTGAAATTTTCCATTTTTGTACAACCCCATTTTCAGGTAAAGAGCATGGTCTACCACTCCATCAAGGACATTGTGGGTGCTCTCACTTCTTCGACAAGATGAATGCTTCCTCTGTGTCCTGTTTGGACTTGTCCTTGCAGCATACATACTAAACTCGTTTTGAGAACTCAGAATCATAGACAGAGATTTGATTAATGACTATATGACATGATATGATATGATATTGCACAATACAAGATTGATCAACAGGTGCTCTAATCCAGGGTGGAAGAATCTTTCTTTCTCTGCATTCTCTCCATTTGCTTAGCTTTGATAGTGTGGTCATTTACTTGCAAATATTACCCCAAAAATTGCATCAACTGGTTCGTTAGATATCTAGGGCTAGGGCTAGGGCTAGAGATAATGGGATTGGGGTGTTGGGGAGAGGACAGTGGGTAAAGTGAATACCATATCCCCAGCTGCTCCCTAAATGCAGCTGCACTAAGAAGTACCATAGTCTGAGTGTTGAGTGAAGTTTATTGAACTGAACCTAGTGTGTGTGTCTCATTTAGGGTCAAGTTTTATGGAACACTACATTAGTACAATTGAAAGAATTTTATTACTTCCAATTTTATTATTGGATCCTTTCAACATGGTGAGGAACACTTTGTTTACCAATGGAGGCCATGTTTCCACTCACAAACTCTTTATAATGTTATAATGTCTACTGTCCCAATTCTGCTAAAAATAACCAAAAAAGCCATCCCCAAATTAACACCCTCCTTGGGCCTCTGAAAATCCAGCAGAATTAAGGGAATGATGCATAGGGATTACATGTAGACAGAGTTTGTTCAATTGTAATAGGATTTGTTTATCCTATCACAATTATTTTGTCTGCATAATTTTAAAGGTGCCACATATTTCCTTTTGAAAGTGTTAGAACTTTATTTTAACTGAGTTAATGAATAATTTTGCTCTTTGGTTAGTGAAATACATGTTACCAGGTTTTCTATGTTGCTATAGGCACTGCCATGAAGGTAAATTGAGAATAAATGCTTTACCGAAACTGAGGAAGTAGTTTTACATAGCCAATGAATTTATGGCTGCATTTAAAGATGGAATACCTGATATCTCGCTCTCCCCTCCTACCCACTTATGCATTGGCTTTGGGATCTCCCCCATTACACATGTACCCAGAGATCTCCTATCCCCCAACCACCTATAAATAAATCCTGGTATCATACTTCACCTATACACATGAACCCAAAAATCTCTCCACCACACCCTCCACCAACATATGGGCTATTGTATCTCTCTACCACGCCATAAACATGATCCCTTGAATCCTGAAACCCCCTACCCATGGGCCCTGGATTGTCTATCCACCTTTAAATATGGGTTCCTAGACTTATTCTCTGGTATCTTCCTAACCTACAAATGGGACACACAAATGGGCCCTGGAATCCACCCACTCTAATCATGGACCCAGAAATCTTACTCTAACCTTACAAATTGGCTCTGCAAATTCACATCCCTTCCCAACACATGGCCCCTGGAATTTCCCTAACCACCACCTATATATGGACTCTGTAATATTCCCCTATTCCTAAAACCTGTCCCTATAACTCCATATGCCCCCTACCCACAACGCTTGAGACCAGGAATATCTTTCTACTAAACAGGTGCACAGGATTTTCCCTCCACCAGCCCCACCCCCACCTCCCCACTACCCCCCGCCCTAATTATGCATTAGCCCAGGTATGTCCACCCTTTACACATGGACATTGACAACTAGGTAATTGGTAACTCCCGTCATCCCCTACTCCCACACATGTGCTCTGGTATCTCTCCCCACCCTCTCCAAAATATGGGCCACTGGCCTCACTGCCATAAATTTTATACCAACTAGATGCAAAGATCACTGACTCCTTGTATGTAGGAGGAACAAAATTAAAGCCAAATATTACTCTACCAGTCTGGTTTGGAAATGAGGATACCGAAATTTTCCCAGTGTGGGTTTTAACCTATTACATGGGCTTTTCATGAATATTTTTGTTAACTATTGTTTGTTGGTGGACAATGCCAACTATTAGTTATCAGCATGTCAGTATTAGATGAGCATTTACAGATAAAGTAGGCAAAAGGACATAAAGTATATCTTTCAATTATTCTTTAAGTAACACTGTATTAACTATTGATAATGTGATTGCCATGTGTTAATTGGTAGCTGAGAGGGGGTGTAGCACAGATCTTTGAAAGTGGGGGCTACGAGTATGAGTGAACCGCATTATATCTTTTTTAATTTATCCTGTTGTTTATCTCATATATATATATAAAAAGAGATGTCTGTCTGTTTGTCTGTCTGTCTCTCTGTCTGTCTGTCTGTCTGTCTGTCTGTCTGTCTGTCTGTCTGTCTGTCTGTCTGTCTGTCTGTCTGTCTGTCTCTCTGTCTGTCTGTCTCTCTCTCTGTCTGTTTCTTCCATCATTCTGGCCAAACCAGTGAGTGGATTTCTTTGAAAATTGGCATGATGATATGTTTGGACCCAACTTCAAACATGAGCTAAAAAATTTGGAAATTGGTTACAATATTAATGAGAAAAGCCAATAATGGAATTTTTGCTAGAAGAACAATTGGAACTACAGATCTAAAACTTGGAATATATATATGCAACTTCTCTCTGGGAGTAACATGGGCTGGGTACCAGTTGACCACATCTCTTCCTTTCCTTATGTAATTCTATTAATTACAAAAATGGTATTTCAGCAAATACATTTGAATCTAGTGATTTAGACCAATGAGCCCATATAATTTTAGAATCAATATAATCTGAGAGATATTCTTAGTATATTTATATGACCACACCCACTTCTATTTTCATGTCAGGCCCAAGAGACCCAAAATGATACTTTGGCCTAGCAAACCCTTGAAGCGACAGAATTAATATATGGTATGTATACACAACTTGACTTTGAGAGTAACATGAGTAGGATTCTTCCTGGCTAAACCTCTTTCCATTGGTTTGTGAAAAAAAAAATTTCTGAATAACGCATGGACCAAAGGAGCTAGATTAACAAACACACTTTAATATATATTTTAGTTTGTAAATATGTTTGTGTTTAGGCATGATGGCTAAACACTTGGATCTAAAATGCCAAAATTCGGTATATACTCTCCTAGAACCCAGGTGAGCATTATTGTGCACATGTGGGCATGGTAAATGGTGCAGTTTGATCATGTGTACACCAACAGGAATAAATTAGGCTTTAAAAAAGTTAATGAGAGGCCAATAAGGCTCATTTTGGCATTTGGTCTCCAATTACCAAGGAAAACATTATTATCCGAGTATGCCTGTAGTCTGGTCATAGCCACAGCCACAGTAAGTTATTATTGCTATTTTAAGATAATGAAACAACCAACCTGAATGAAATTTGGAGTGACACTTCCATGAAACTAGGTGAGCATTACTGATTATGTGTGTGTCACTGGGTATGGTTTGGTCCTGGCCACACCCATAGGACATCATTATGCCTTACAAATACTCATTTATGCACTAATTATGCTAAAATATGGTATACTGAGTCCCAAGTAATTGGTTGGGCATTATTAACTATATGTGAGAGTAGCAATGTGTTTGGTTTGGTATTAACCACACACCCTGGAAGTTGTTTTGGCTAACCAAAGTTAATTAAAGGCCCAACCAGGCCAAAATTGGAATGGCTTCTATAATGTTTCATGTTGACATTGGCAGGGCAACACCAGGAACATGCTGCTAGTAGTCTATACATATATTTAAAATATATTAAGTGACTGCAGGATGTCAGAATAGAGCTCCTGGCTGCATGGTGAGGTGGGAGAGGGAGGTGGGGGAAGTGATGTGTGTGATACCCATGAAAGCCAAACAAGTGTGGGGAATGAATGAGATCATTCAAGAACTGACCACATGTCACATGGTACTTTATTATCAACAAGGCAGCTCAGACAATTTGACATAATTGCCATAACACTAGTAGAACCTCCCTAAATGGACTCTCTGAAATAGGGACAACCTCTCTACAATGGACAAACAGTAAGGCACCAGATCGATACCCTATAGAGCTAATAAATCAGTACCTCTGAAAGCAGATCCTCCTAACTCTGAATAATGGACAAAAGCTAGGCCAATCTCCAAAAAATCATTGAAAATGATCCTCTAATATGGATAAAAGCCAGACCCCCATACTTTTGTAAAAATGAATGAACAAAAGTCAGGAATGAGGACACACCTGCTAAATAGAGCTAAACGAGGCTGATGACTCCTGAAGATTCTCCACCTGTTCCTTCTTCATCTCAATGTAGCATTTTAGTCCCTACAGCCAGTAGGTATATTGTTTTCAGGCAAAAACTAGCAATTCCATTCCAGGGGCCAAGCAGTTAAAATATTATTATTATTATAAAACTATATCCCACCAGCCACAACTCTGCATGCCAAATTTTATCACAATCTTCCCAGTGGTTACACGTAAAGGGTAAGAGAGGCAGATAAATAAATTACTGCAATGTCACATTTTAGTATAGTAAGAATCAACCCACCCACTCTAAGAGCTTATGCCAAGCATTTGGACCTGTGGTTTTCCAAATCCCTGTGGTTATGCACTTATAGAAAAAGCTAGATTGATAGGCCAATTTTAATTATATAAAAACCAACCCCCCCCCCCCCCCAACAATGTGCTTATGCCCAATCTCATCCCAATCAGCAAAGATGTTCTTTAAATCCTAGTGGTTATGCACAAATAGAAAAAATATATATAGGAATTAAAAATGCAATTTTGTAATATTGATCCCACACCCAACACAAATGCTTATGCCAAATCAGTCCATTGGTTCTCTCAATCCCAATAGTTATGTACAAATACAAAAAGATAATTAGTGTGACAGAACCTGCCACAGCACCCACACAACTTCAGCCTCTCCAGCCAACACAAACTCTGCACCCCAGCAGACTGCATGCTGTGTCTGCACCCTAGTTCCTCAGAACGGATATTGCCCAGTAATTCCCAAGTAACAACACAGGCAAAAAAAAAGAGAAAAATCTCTCTTCTGGAGTGAACTAATAGCTCTCAGAATCCCAGAAAAACTGCACACCACATTATTATATTACAGACAAAATCAATGAGCACAAAATCAGACACCATTAATGTTCTGTCCAGTCAGAGGAATCCAATTAATAAGCAACACGAAACTATATAAATCAATGACCACAAAACCACACACTTAATGTTTCCTTTACAGTTAGAGAATCCAATTAAGAAGTAACACAAGACTAATATAATAACAAACACATAGCTAATCATGTTTCCTCTTCTTCACCAGTTCACCATCAAGTCTCTGGTCCTCTTGCATTGCCCAGGTCATCAGAGAAGGGTCATCCTCGATCTTTCACATTAGATAGACTAAAATACATTAATTCAAAATTTTATTATGTAATAATTGTCTCACACTCAACCCAAGGGATCATGCCAAATTTTTTTCCAACTGGCCCAGTAGTTCTCTGAATGCCAGTGGTCATGCACAAATAAAAAAAGATAGATATATATAAACAAAAATGACAGTAATTCAGAATTCGATCATGTAAGACCATCCTACACCCACCCCAATTGTTCATGCCAAATTTTGTGCCAATTGGCACATTTTTTCTCTCACAGTGCTATAAGTCCATCTGTCTGTCTGTTCGCCTGTGCATCTGTGTCTAACACTTGAAAGGTTGAAGTTGGACCCACAAACCCATATATATTTAGAATCAATATCGCCAGTGGGATGTCATGAGCATGTCTATGGGCCACACCTCTTTCTGTATTCAAAAAGTCAAAAAAGTACTTTTGCCAGAAAAAAGAATTAACATAGACTTACGAACTCATGCATATTCAAAACCAATGTCACCAGAGGAATGTCATAAGCATATCAATATTACCACATCCCTCCGTTATTAAACCAAAAAAAAAAAAAAAAAAAAAAAAAAAAAAAAAAAAAAAAAAAAAATCAAAGGGAAAATGATACTTTTAAAACAAGAAATAAAGGAGCTACAGGATTAAAAGTTTGACATCAAGACACATGTGTCTGCGAATAATATGGGGTGGGTCCATTCTAACCACACCTCTTCTTTTTTTGTGTGTAAGGCTGAAAATGTCAAAAGTTGTGGTTCTAAATAATACTTTGACCTAATCATATGTTCACTTTTGCTTTAAAAGTCTACATATTTTCAATGCAGCCACTTTCATGACTGCAGTCCACTAAAGGTGGGCCAAAAAATCACCCATAGGGTGGGTTTAACACTAGTATTTATAAATGTGAAAAAGTATGTGTGTATGTGTGTGCTTGTGTGGGCTCGATAGAGAGCAAAACGTTGAATGAATATTGACAAAAATTTGCACACATTAGGTTTCAGTGCATACTAATGTTTTTCACAGAAAAAATTCCAAACAAAAGTCACCCTTGGAAAGGGAAAGAAGAATTTAAATTTCTAATAATAAAAAAGGCCTTAAATATCGTGGCTCAGTGGTTGAAGACCAAGTTTCTCAAGCTGAAAGTCTGTTGTTCAAACCTGGAGTTACTTGATTTTTTTTTTTTTCCTTTCCATTTCCCCCCCCCCCCCCCTTCCTACCCAACTCTTTCTTCCTTCTGTGTGTCCCCCCCCCCTTTCCCCTTCTTAAAATTCTGACATGGCTAAAATGTTAAAACAGATAATTTTAAATTCGTAGTGCAAACACAATACACTTTGTTAATTATTGAATTATGCACCTGAAAAGATTGCCATTAGTAGATGACTGAAGCAGATGTTATTCATTGAATTGATATGTTATTTAATGACTTCATTTGTTACATGTCGATTAGTGGCCTGAGTAGGAAGCATACTTGTATACACATTCAAATATATATTGTAATTATGGTATTCATTATTGAATCTATTATTATTTTGTTATATTGTCACCTCCATTAGAGAAAGAGCACCTATTAAAAGGAGGCTGACCTCTGAAGAATGTGGAGCAGTCTTGAGCAGTGTTGCCACAAGTAGTAAATTTTGGAAACAAATTAGAAGGAAAAAAGTCTGATAGGAAAATTGTCAAAACTCTCAAAATGTATTGAATTTTTTCAGCAGCAGCAAAGGATTGCAGACAAAGTTAGACCATAGCCGGATGCCCATGCTGAAGATGAGACTGGAAAAAATCTTCAATTTTCTGAGGAATATATTATTCATAAGGTGCATCAAGAATCAAGATGGTTACCTACCAGGATGGCTCCATTCCAATGGTGACTGTTCATGCAAGCTACACTACAGAGAGAATATCTGTCCCCACAATCGCTTCCATAAGATTTCCTCCCAGGGAGAACCCGTAGTATAATGCCTCATGATAAAGCAGTTGCCCCATGATAAAGAAGATGGCCTGGGACACAAGCACAGAAAAATTCTGGTTGAAGGTGAATTCATACTAGGATCCAATGGAGAGATTTCTTTTCCAACTGTTCAGCCTGTGTGTGCTAAATTTTTTTTCGGTCTTTCTATTTCTGAGTGCAGATAAGGGCATAAGGCAAATTTTAAATCTGTGATCTGAAGGAAAAGAATAATCCAATGCAAATTTGTAGTGTGGTTTGAATGCTAAATATAATCTGTATTGTGTTTTCGTTGGGATTTTTCAAAGCTAATAAATAAGTAGTGACAAAAAGTAGTGAATTTAAGCTGAATTCATCTTGTAACAGCAGTTTTGAGTCACAGAGTATTTCAATAATACTTCTGTAAATGAGAGACTTAAATTACATTTGAGTGGATACTCTTTACTTAGTGTGCTTCAAACCTCTTCCTGTAGGTTTATGAGGTTAAAAGTGCCAAAAGTGGTACTTGTTGGACAGCTCTTGGACATTGGCTTGGTCACAGTTGGCCACTAACCACCAGAAAATTATGACCTGCTCTTTAGGGTAGGCACATCCAATGCAGAGGATGATTTTCAGCAACCCCACCCCCACCACCCCTCCTCCCCTACCCCAACTTGGGTCACCAGACAATATATCTTTCTCTGGCCATGTCAGGTCAAAAATGATGCATTTGTACTAATGATGGTGAAATTCATAAATTCCCAACCAAAGTGATAGCAGTTCAATTTCTAGGATTGACCAGTCCTGACCTGACCATGGTGAATGTAGTAATATATAAACCTGAGTCACCATCCACAAGATTGACAT
Organism: Lycopodina hypogea; assembly: GCA_963969325.1. Lineage (NCBI taxonomy): Eukaryota > Metazoa > Porifera > Demospongiae > Poecilosclerida > Cladorhizidae > Lycopodina > Lycopodina hypogea. Next base: position 13,698,050 of record OZ017789.1, on the reverse strand, counting down.
GTTTGTGTTTTTACCACTAATCAGAGTTGAGTCACTTCTTTATAATACATGCTAGCTACCTAATATTTGGTTAAATTTAAATCCTTTGGAAATGAGGTTACTGTGGGTGGACTGGTAGAGGTGTGCTCTATTTACCCTCCTAGCCAAATAGGAGACCCTTTCCATAGATTTTGGACTAAAATCAGATACAGACTCAGTTGGAACACTTAAGCATACTGAATATCTCTTCAATTGCTGCAGAAAACATCTGTCAGCTGATATACACACTGTAATAATTTAATTACTTTGGTAGCAACTGAAATAATCACTTGGTATTCAATGTATCTGTTCCTAACTAACCTGTGGAGAGCTCAGCCTCTCACAAATTGTTATCTGTTCCTGTTGGTGCTGAGATTGGAGTTGCTGGTGTAAAAATATGCAGAAGTTGTACTTACTGGGTATACAGTGATAGGTGTGGTTTATGAAAGCTTAACAATTATAACAAATTGCACATATCTAGAAATGGTTGTCTCTCTTTATACCTAGCTATTGTTGCCTATTTTTTTAGAGAGATTTTATGTCAGTGAATAACTAAGCCAGTTTGTAGCCAAACCTGTGGTTTTGTTATCTATACTACTGGCTTTTAAGAGCTTACAATTCGGTTTAAAGTTGACATTCCCTTTGGTTTTGTTATCTATACCACCAGCTTTTGAAAGCTTACAATTGAGTTGAAAAGTGAAATCACTATTTTACCATAGTATCACACAGCTTTTTTAAAATCAATTACTAAAGTCCCTCTCGGTAAGACCCCTCCATTGTAAGATCACCTTTTTGAAAAACAACATTCTTCTTGCACCATGTATTTATTGAAAAAAAACTCACCTCAGGTGGAAAATAGCCATTTTGTAGGACCTCACAGAAGTGATAAAATTTGACGATCCTATAGTAACCTGAAGTAAATACTTAAACCTTGCTAGTTTACTAGGTGGTTCAACCTGCAAATCATACAATAAATATTATGTACCTTTGGGATTGCAGAAGATGTGAAGGTTTTGTTGTTCCAGCAAGTGCTAAGTTTCCTTCCAGTCTTCAAAGATATCTAGGAATACTAATTGCTTGACCTCTACAAGAAGGAATTGCTGTTTTAACTGCAACCAAGCATCTTTGTGGATTTTGAGATTTGTTCTTCCTTATGACAAGACAGATTTGTTCGAGCTGGTATTTTGGAGGGGATATTAAAATGGTCTAGTAAGGTAAAATCGACTAATAATTGCATATTCTAATATATATATGCAAATTTCATCATACATATTGCCATATTTTGGGACCACACCTACTTCCATCTCCATTTCCTGGAAGACAACCTCTTTAGGGAGACCCATTTTGGTTGGATTTGAGGGTAGTGTCTCAAAGGAAGGACTATTATATGTTAAAAAATTGTATCAGGAGCTTCCTTAAATGATTTAATCCTGGTCAGAGTTTAATATTCTAATTGATAAAAAAAGCATATGACACAAATTACAGATCAATATTATTCAAGCACAGGTAATTGACATATACTGTACATAAGCAATGCAAAGAGATGGTGACTTAACGTACAACTCATCATAAGAGTTTAACACACAGCTAATAAGCATACTCAGATCTAAACATGACAGTTAATAGATAGTTAATTACAAAATCATGTTTTAGTTAGTACTGGAGTCTGGAAGATTCTCTCTCTTTATTCTCTCTCTTTATTCTCTCTCTTTATTTTCTCTCTTTATTCTCTCTCTTTATTCTCTCTCTTTATTCTCTCTCTTTATTCTCTCTCTTTATTCTCTCTCTTTATTCTCTCTCTTTATTCTCTCTCTTTATTCTCTCTCTTTATTCTCTCTCTACCCTCTAGTCCTTACAGTTGGGACTTGAGAGTCTTAGAACTTGAGCTGTAGAGTGTTGATACTTAGTGCAACTAGAACCGTTACCAAATTGTTAAGCTGGAGTTTAGACTCCCCTGACTTCTATCCATTCAAGTTGCTCCTTAATTTATAAAAAAAAATGCAAAGTTTGATTGTCAGATTACCGTAGAAATTTATGACGCAGAGTTACATGATTTGTTTTGGTAGTGGTGTAACATATCTCAGAATTATGCCAAATAATTTAAAACAATATATATGCAAAAAGGAATATTTCTACGTCAGGCTTATTTCAAATATGCCAGCAAGGTTTATGTGTTTTTGTTTCATCAAAGTGGTAGAAAGGATCTTTTAACTTTTTTTTTTTTCCACTTAACAATGCAAAATACCCGCAAACAGCACCCGGGTGGCATTTGGGTTCCTTATAGTGATCCCAGAAGTTGAATGGTTGGAAAACAGGCTATCACAGTTTCTGGTTCATCATTCTCAATTTTCTTGGCGTCCAACTCAATCTTATGATTGGTCCACAAAAATTAAAATTTCTTATCACTTTTTTGGGGGGGGGGGGGGGGGGTTTTGTTAGTGTTCATGGTATTGTTCGGGTCTTTCTTCTTGGTTTCTTCAGTTGATTTGGTTGGGATATATTTATTTTTTGAGTTACAAACTATCATACTTTTTATTTTAGTGGCAAAAAGAAATAGTGCCTATGGGACAGAAGCGGGATTGAAATATTTGGTTTTAGGGGTGGATTCTTCTGGGCTATTTTTATTCAGTGGTGCTTTATTATACGTGGTATCTGGTGATAGGAGCGTTCAAGTGATTAATTCAGTATTAATGGGGGATGTGGGTAAAACTTTTATGACCATCTCTTTCTTATTTAAATTATTTGCGTCCTCTTCATATGTGGGCCTCAAATGTGTATGAGGGTGGCCCTACCCTAATTACAGCTTCATTGATTTTGATCCCCAAAATAAGTCTATACAGTTTTAGTACAAGTGGGTTTAGTAAGAAATGTGTTACTTTTTTTGTGGGGTATCTCCATCATTTATTGAGTAGTGGGGGCTTTGAATCAAACAAAAATCAAGCATTTATTGTCTTACAGTGGAATAAGATATTTGGGGTTTATTCTTTTAGGGTTTGAAATAGGGTCTTTTGAAAGTCTTCAGGCAAGTTTAATTTACATGATCCTCTATATGGTCATGTCTGTGTGTGTGTTTTCAGTGCTTTTATCTTTACAATTAATGAGGGTGATTATAATGAATGTTAGTAGTTTATCTAGATATAATTTTCTAATCACTTTTACCAAAGGTTGAACTGTCTTTTTTCACTTGACAATGCAAATTCCCACAAACAGCACCCGGGTGGCATTCAGGTTCCTTACAGTGATCCCAGCAGTTGAGTGTTTGGTAAACAGGCTAGTCACCATTTCTGGTTCATCATCCAGTTTTCATGGCGTCCAACTCAAGCTTAAAGTTGGTCCAAGAAAATTAGAATTTCTTATCACTTTAAGTACTGTCACAGCATCTTTTTTAGAAGCAAAGTTGATCTATACATGCCTGTGCTCGGCAACACCTTTCACATGGACTCTGAAGCGACCAAACTTCTTTATTCTTTGGAACAGATGGTTTCGTATTTCACAATCATTGAAAGAATTTTGAAATTTGTAACCCGCAAGGAGTATTTATAATATCTGGCATATGATTGAAAGGGGTGAGTATTTGGTGATATTCTTTCCTTCTCACTCCAATTCCCCACATTTGACCTCTTTATTTCAGGCCTTCTAAGATGCCCACCTCTTTGATCAGCAAAACTTGATGTACACTGCACAGCATACTTCTTCTTTTCCTAAGATGAATCTGAAAATGTTCTTTTATTCCTGTGACCAGATTTGGACATTTGTGGACAGTGTGTCCAGTGAATTTTCTGATTCTGAATTCGTCCCCCTTTGGAGACAAACTCCTGCTCTTCACTGCTGGCCATCCTTCCACCACAGCATCTATTTAGTGTATAGAAGCAACACTAGCCAAATATTTTTTCTAAGCACAATTTCCACAGTCAGAACCTGCAGTGAGATAGAGAGAGATATGATTGAATAGATAAGGTGAGCTCAAAATATGAGTAATCCTATATAAATACAAATTTAAAATCACAACAGTAATATGGTTGAGATCCTTGGGTGAAAATTTGCAAAAAAAAATTTAATAAATGCAAATTTCATGTTTATAATTACCAAAAAATAGCAAAACAAACTATATACCTCAGATATGTTTCAATATTACTCCACCTATTCCATATTGTTCATATGATTGCAATATGTTAGATTGTAACTTTGTGCCTATTGATATATTTGAGCACAAAAAATAGTTTGAAATATCAAGACTGGATATTTCCAGCAAAATCCCACTCAATTATGATTTTATGTTTCAACTAAAAAATATTAGAATGTTAACTTCCAAATCCACTTAATTTCCATTGGAAAAACGGAATGATAAAAAAAAAATTGGGATAAAAAGTGACCCAACCATGACCAGGAATTGAAATGGAGACCTTAGCGCTGGTGTTCCTGATGATGTTTCCCAAGATGAAGTTGATAAACAAGAAAGTAACATTTAGACTTTACGAAAAATGGTTAGCGGATTAAAGTGAGGAATTGATGTAGGTATGGAGTTGCATCCCTCATTCCTCAGTTTTCATTTCTATTGTGAATAAAGTTTTTTTGAATAAATTTCAATCCACATTTGACAGATAGTACAGTACAAGGTAAACTTTTCAATAGATTTAAGATCTTTGGTCACTTGAAAATCTATTTGAGAGGTGTTAGTGACCACAGGTATGCCTATATCAACTACACTTCTAAGGAGAATGCTACAAGAGCACTTAAAGAGATGCACAATTGTTATCTTCTTGGAGGAAGCCTCAAAGTAAGTTGGACACGACAAAGATATAAAAGTAATGCAAAAGCAGTTACTGATGTGCATCCCAGCCATTCTGTTCACAAAACTCACACTCCACCCTGGAGAAACAGGTCCGCTACTGTGAACCATTCCCATGCCACCCGGGTGCTGTTTGTGGGTCATCTGCCCTATGGAGTAACTCAGCAAGAGTTAAAAGACCTTTATCATCCATTAGGAGAAGTTGAATCCATCTATATCATTTACATCCAAAAAGCCTCCATTACCAATGCTTACGTCAATTTCTTTTCTATTACTGATGCCACCTTTGCTAAGAGCCACACGAATAATAGGTGGTACAGAGGTGACACACTGCAGGTGCACTTTAGCAATAGAAATCCTCATGCTAAGGTAAGGATACAGAATTTGAGTGGATATGAAGATATGGCAAAAATCTCTTCCCTTTTTGGATAATTTTGGTTTCATCCAGAAGGTTGACCACAATACTGGCAATGACTATGGTTTCCTTCACTTTGATAGCATGAATGATGCCCAAACGGCTGTGGATACTCTGAGTACATTTAGCCTTGAGAAAACTAATCTTTATCTTCAAATTGAGCCCTGTCCAACCATGAAATGCGATTCTGCTTGTGAGAATGAGGATGACAATGCAGATGATCAGTGTTTGGTACTCCCCAAGAAGGTACCAATTACAGGCAGCTTTGTTTCTCTCCATTTCCAGATCAAGATTTTTTTTCTCTCTAAATACTAGTGTGAAAAGTGAAGAAGGGGAAATATCAGAATCAGAGGAATATTTGAAGCATGTCTTGCACACTGATTCTGCGCTGAGACAAGTTGAATTTTCTCTCAAAGACCCTTGTCAATATGATGGAAAGGACAGAGATTTTGTTGTGATAGCCATCTCACATCAGGGAAGCACATCATGATTACTCCAGTTACTTTGACAGTACAGATGGCATTAGAAGAGCTCGAATGTTTGGAGAAAAAGTCAATCTGAGAGTGGCTCTACATACCATTACAATAAAGAACATGAAGACAGCTCTCTCTTTGACAACATGTCATATGAGCAAGACAGTGATCGTTTGTCCAATTGGGATACGGAATATGACAGTGAGAGGGGAGGAAAAAGAGTACAAGAACAGGGCAGTGTTTTCATGGGAGATTACCACCATGGTTTGTCTCTTTGTGATAAGCAGACACACACGGAGTCTGCAGCACATGAAACGAATCAGGAAGTTGAAATGAGTGCATCCAATTGTCCAAAATCTGACATGTCATATTATTTGGGGCTGATGCTGACGTGGAATTGAATGTGTGTACACATTATACCACTTCTGGTGATGGTGAGGATGAGAGTGGAGTAAAGCCAAGCTTAAAAATGGATAATTTGGCAGACCTTGCAAGGATGAACCCTATCATTTGGCATAGAAACTTGTTATTAAAACATATATTATTTTCAGCTCAGATACACCTGATAGTTGGAGATGTTTCTGTGGCTAATGGTATAGTAGAAGCTAAGTGACACAGGGAAGATATGAATGTCCTCCACTTTACTCATCGATTGCATCTTGATCCACCTCAACTGAAGGATCTGAATGAGCGTATAGCCAGTGGTGCAAGACACTGCATCCTCCTGGCTGTGCCTGCAGCCATCCCAGACTCACAGTCCTCCAACTCATCCACTTCTCTTCAACCTTTGGAGGGTCTCATCAGCTATCTTGATAAAAAAAACATCATGCTGGAGTAGTTGTGCTGAACAGTGCAGATGGCAGAGGAAAACGAAGAGGTTCACTGAAGAAGTCTGTCTGTGATATTCTGTATGCCTTCACTCCAGGTGAGTTTACTCAGAAGCTCTTACTAATGCTTGCACTTAATCTTGGAGAGAAATTTGCCAAAGAGGAACACATGGTGGTTTTGTTGATCAAGAGAACTATCTGGAACACAGTGTTGCAGTTAACAAAGACTTGAATGTATTTCCTTATCTCATAATATTTGGTGTCTTGTCTCTCACCTATCCATAATTAATGAACTAATTATTACTTGATATTGTTTGGACTTTTTCATAATCATTTCTTGTTAAATTTTATTTTCATTAACATTGTATTGATGCAAACAAGAATAACCTTGTTTTATTGTTATGCATATGTTCATCTGAAAAAGCTCGACACTATTAATGACACAGAAGTAGCTATTATGTGACATACTTCACCCCAAAACAATTGGGGGTCAAACATTTTGTGATGACCCCATAACATTCAAAGGTGTAGAAGTGCTTATTTTAGCGTTATCATACAGGATGTGGTCCCTTCTCAAATACAAGCACTTAAAAACTAAGTCTATTCATATCTTGTTAGCCACAAGTCTATTTGATGGCTATTAATGGATGACACTGCTCCCCAAAGAGTGTCAGTGATGGAAGGCTGGAATAGCTAAGAAAGTCCAGGGTTATGGCAAGGAGGGGGTGATTGTGGGGATCAAGTTGGTTTTAAGTCTTGATCTCCTTAACTCAGGATAAGCTGCACCCGAAGCCACCAGGTGTGGGGGCAAGAGGGTTCTAAGCTTTAGTCTCCTCAGTTCATGCTACCACCAGAGATCAACCTAAGTGCTAGGTAGATTTTTACCTACCTTTAAGTTCAATAGGTTTTAAAATATTTATCTTAAATGCACTTTAGGGAAATCTGGCTCTTCCACTCAGGAGCTCCTTCAATTAGTAATTCCTGGTGGGTTGAGGCACATGAAAGATGACACAAAATCATGAGTGAGAACACATAACAAAATAATAAGTAACTATACACAGAGCTGGTTAACATAAGTAATGACATTAAATTATATAGTTGCCTAACAAATAACTAATCTTAAGGGTTCAGCCAAAATTATAATGTTATTACAATTGATGGATGTGTTAATTAGAAAAATTGTGTTTTAGTTTTCCAGGAGTGAATTTACATAATCTTCTTTAGCTATATTTGAAGGCTGTTCCTTAGAGGTATCAACCAGAGTGGGGCAGTGGGAATGAAAAGGGGCAGAATAGATTGTAAATAAGCTTTCTCTCTTGACCTATGTGCAACATGGGTTACTGCTGATGCTAGATTTTGCAAGGACTTCTGTGTAGGAAATTTCATTGACCCTTTTTTCCCCCTATTTTTGCAGCACCATGAGTAATGTGTGATCAATGTCATTGCCCACCTGGAAAATAAAGTGCAGGACTAATGGCTATTCACTGAATTGTTCACCAATAACATCTCATAGCAAAATATATGAGTACCTAGTTCCAAATTGCACTGCAGTTAGGGGTCAGAGCAATGAGCAAGATCAAAGGAATCTACTCAAATATTGTCTCCTTGCCACCTAAAGCACTCTAATGGGATAAAACCCACTGATATTCATGGTTGATACCCTACATTATGGATGAGTTTAAAGCCAAACATTTTGGGACAACTGATCTTGTCCTTTTTTTTTATGTGTGGCTGAAAATACATACCACCATCCCCCCCTCCCCCCTCCCCTCCCCAAAAAAAAAAGAAAAAAAAAATACTCCAGAAACCCATGGACCAGAATCTAATACTTGGTATGAACACATATCATTATTCTTGGAGAAAACTAGGGCTGTGTCCCACCTGTCCACACCACTTCCTCTGGGTGGTTAAAAATATCCAAACATTTTACTTGGTCAAACCCTTGGTCCACACTGCTTCACATGCAGGGTATGCTAGTACCCTATTTAAACCATTTACTGAATATTTAAAAATCTTCCCCCCCCCCCCCCCCTCCCCCTACTCTCCATTCCTTAAAAAAAAATTTTGTAGGGCATTAGAAGAGTTTCAATTTAATTTTTCTGCTTGGCTGTGATCAAATTTGTTAATTAAATGACTTCTACCACAGTTATTCCTCAGTATTTCTAAATTCTCTAGTTGTCTTATTCCAGTTATTGATTTCCATGTGTCCAGCCACAGACATTGCTCATGAGAGTGTAGGTTTTACTTTTTCAAAATATTTCAACTTTATGGTCTAATTAATTGTAGGAAAGGACCTTTCCCTCATGGATACCCCATGAGGGCATTTATGAGAGAGGTCACTGTCCACATGGCTTCCCCCCCCCCCCCCCCCCTTTTTACTTCCCTAGTACATGTTGTTTTTCTTGTTTGTTGCTGTTTATTTGAATATTTGCATGACTGAAAGTGAAATATGGCAGAACTGTCTTGTGTGGTCCAAAGTGAACTTTGACCTATTTTTTTTTTTTTTTTTTTTTTTTTTTTTTTTTTTTTTTTTTTTTTTTTTTTTTTTTTTTTTTTTTTAGAGCCATAAATGAATATAGTCACATATGAGTATAGTTATATTTTTAGCATTGATCCTTCTTATAATTTTTCATTTTTTTTTTCCATGTATTTAATATTCTCTCTTCATAAATATTATTACTTGTGTATCAATTATATATTTGTGATAATGCTATTGTATTATTCTAGTAGGTCATCATTCAAGGAATGGGTATAAGAAAATATCTTCCACTTTTTAATATACTTCACTTCTTTTTTTGCAATTTTTTTTTTATATTCAGTCAAGTATATATATTTTTTTATTAATTTACACTTGCCCACAACCCAGTGTAGTAGCTGCTGCAGCTTTTTTCTGCTACACCCCTCCACTTCTTGTGCTTGAAAATTGTACATGGTGAAGTGTGGAAGAGTTGAGAATGAAAAAGAAGAGCACTAGTGTGGAGGTGGGGGGGGGGGGGGGGGGTGAAACACAGCTGTAGCTGAATTTTGGTGGTGAAGTTATCTAATATTGAAAACTGAATATTTGCCAGATACACCACAGACCTAATAGTTTTACTTTAATCTTGGTTAACAGTTCTTGTTCACTATTTGAGATACACTACATGAACCTGAGTTTATACAGCACTTAATAGACCACCATAGTACATTAATTATTCATACAAATGTGATTTTGTTTTTTGTTGACTTTTCTTATATAGTTTCATAACACACTTAGAAACTATCTCTCAGAGTATTAATCAATTTATGTATTACATGAATAATTTATTTGTTATGATATCTCTACCACTCCCCCTCATAACTACACAAATTTCTAAAAAGAATGAATATAATTATAAGTAGACCTTTAGCATAAGCTAAGAGTTTACTGTTAGTAGGAATACTAGTGAAAATGATAAAAAAAATTGAAAAGAAGCCAAATGATTGAGCGGAAATTTGGCAATTTAAATTAATATAGGTCATAGAGTTCTTTCATCAATCCTGCCATATCGCATAGGGTTTAAACCAGACAGGATCAATTGTTTAGTTATCAGTACAGATGTCTTCTCCAGACCATGCTTGCAGCTCACCCCATAGTGGAGAGGATGAAGACAATAAGGTGAAGCGCCCAATGAATGCCTTCATGATCTGGTGTAAAAAAATGCGAAAGAGAGTCTCTAAGGAGAACCCGGATTTCAATGCTGTTGAAATTAGTAAGCAACTGGGCAGAGAGTGGAAAGGACTAATAGAAGAAGAAAGGTGGCCTTTCATTGAAGAGTCAAAAATGTTGATGGAAGCTCATAGGAGGAAGCATCCCAATTTTCAATACAACAAAAAAAGGTACAAGCCTCAGCCCTACCACTGATTTCCAAAGGATATGTCTTCCTACCACTCCCACACTACCAGTCCTAAAACATTGCCTCAAAGAGAGAGCCCACAAGCTGCTGCTAGGTCACTTTGGAATATACAGCAAGGCCAATATTCTGGAATGCCAGATAGAGGCAGGCTTTACACTGGAGCACAAAACTCAGCAGGCCCTGTCTACTCATATGGGCATGCTTCTCCAATGGGTGCAGCCAATGGATCCTACAGCAGCTCCACCAGGCCCAGTTACAGCTATACTCCAACCAACAACTGGAGTGCTTCTGGAGTTCCAGAACTCTCCATTCCTGTCAATGGCTATGGGAATAATATCATTAGCAGTCTTCCTGGTCCTGAAGAAGCTACAGCCAATGGCCTCCTGCATTTTGACAGCACCCACCAAGCAGCATCCTTCAACTTCAGTGAGTGCAGTGCTACTCTAAATGCATCGAATCCTATCAACAATGGTAAACTGTGCTCAATGCAACCTGTAGGCTCAGCCTCTGCATACAACCTGGATAACCATGTGAGCACCAGCTCCTCTTTGGGAAATGTTGAGACCTACCAGAGACCGATGCTTGAGAAAAACCTTGAGGGTGAGAGCCAACAAGAATTTGATCTGAGATCCATGGTCAATATCTATCTGGGCAATCCACCTGGAGCCATTGTTAATGGTATTGCACTACAAAACAAACATGCTGCAGATCACTTCCGGAAGTACTCCGCTGCTTCTGTGGAAATTTCAGCTGGAATTTTCCCTGACTTTGAATCTAACCTGACAGCTCTGGCACCTGTTAGCATTGACTCTTAGCTGGAAGGTGTTAGCACTACTTTTCCTCTTGAACATCTGATGTGAATAAAGAAGATGCATGTAGTACTGATAGTTTATTCTTGTATTTTTATGGGTAGAAGATATTGCTTAACTAGGACCATGATACACAAGTGTTATACCTTTTCCTCAAGTGTTCTTGATATATAAATAATATTGTTTTTGCAGCATCAATGAAAAAATTTACCTAACAAAATGTAAAAAATATATATAAAAACATACACTAAAGGTCGGTAGATTTGATGGAGTGAAGGTGATTAACGAAAACACCTTTTTATTAGCAGTGCATTGTAAATGGTAAATGCCAATCCAACCAAAATCAGTCACCCCAAAGTGGCGGTCTTCCAGTAAACCAGGGTAGGAATGGGTGTAATCACAAATAAGGGAGGGAGGACAACATTGAAGTGGAAAAGCTTTCCCTCCATTATTTCTCCCATCACCACTGGATAAAACTATGGAATGCAATGTTATGAAGATGTGTACTTGTAATTATACTTTAATTGTCTTTAAAGAACAACATCTGTAAAGAACATTGTAGATTTTCAGCAATTTATATCTGATAGACCACATTCCTCTTTCTAGCATTTAGTCAATGATTAAGTTTAAATTATATTTGGGTAGTTTGAAAATTATTTCAGCTAGATTAGCAGTTTCATAAGGACATCTTTAGGTAAGGGTTTAAATGTTGAAATTTGGATAGCTAATGATCTTGTAGGCACTGTAGATAGATTGCTATGGAAGAAATAGTCTTCCAGACAGGAACAATCATGAGAGCAAAGTCATGGTGATGAGAGAAATGTCAACAGAGACTATGAATAGTTTATGGAAAAGATTGTCAGCAAGTCACTAGATGGCTCTTAGTTTAAATCCTCTCCACCATGTCAAGTTGGTAACCTGCGGAAAGGTTAAGCTTTTTTTATAGTGGAGCTATCACTCTTTGGTACAAAAGTTTTGTAGAGTTGGAAGATTGAGGACCCCAACTTTTCACTTCTCCTGTACCGAAGTATGCATCATGCCACTACTATTTCATGTGGGGGGAGCACAGGAGTAAGTAGAAGAATGTAGAGTACATTCTATTCACATATCTATTAGTATGTGGTTGTTCTCAGAATCTAGCTGTAAAAGATCAAATTTTGGAGGCTCATTTCAAGGGTGAACAGGTATGCATATACAAATGCACATCCAAATCCATGATCCCACTATTTGTTGTTCATTAGGAGCTGTTGTATGTAGTGGCATTTGTGGCCAAGTTGCTGGAATCATGTGCCGAGAGTGTCATATTCAAGCTGCCTAATCCATGGACCATGGCAATCATGTCCGTATTACGTAAACTTCATGAGGTTCCAAACTGCAAGGTATTCAATATTCATTTTAATTGACACTTCACTATTTTAAACTATACTACACTGTGCTGTTTAAATTTGTGACTTAGCTCAACTTAAGATATGAAGTTGAAGTTCTGTGCAAGCACCTGTCACTGGAAATATCGGTAAGTTAGGATATGGTTAGATGTGCATTGGACATCGGCATAGGTGCCAACCTTTTCTTATTGGATTAGGGGATCAGACATATACCAAACACATCAAAAAAAAATTAAATAAAGTGCAACTATTAGTGCTGGAGAATAACGTGCCATTTTCATTATGGTGGTGAGCTCATTGGGGCAATTTTTATGTATGGTCTTGTGCATCTAAAATAGACTTCTGCTGTTAACTTAAAAGAATAGTACGGAGAACACCCGTTGATAGCAGGTATACGAGTACACTGGTGCTGTACATATCACAGGAATCAGTATCGATGGAGTCAATTAGTGATTATGAAAGTCCCTGACTGAAACATTTGTGGTTGCATGCGTGGTTTACAGATAAAAAAACAAATTTGCTGACCCATATTGATGATAGATAGTGATCTCATACATCTCTTTTATCAGCTATTTGTAGAGGTGTTAATTATAGATAGTTATCTCATCCATCTCTTATCAGCTATTTTTAGACATGTGTTAATTATAGATAGTGATCTCATTAATCTCTTATCAGCTATTTGTAGACCTCATTCATCTCTTATCAGTTACATGTAGACATGTGTTAATGAGATAGTGATCTCATTCATCTCTTATCAGCTATTTGTAGTCATATGGACCATGAAACCACAATGTTTTCAGTCACAGCCCTGGTCACTAATACTTTGGAGACCAATCTGGACACCATAGGGGAATGGGCACAAAGCTGTCAGTTAGAAAACATATTTGGCACTTATGTCTCTGCATAACCATCCCATTATTCATGTGGACACATTTATTACTATGCATATATATGCATGTATATTTGTGTACAGGATATAACTCCCAGCAAACTTCTCGGTAATGCTGAGAAAGCTAAGAAACTCCATCAACTTTCCACACCTAAAGGTAGATAGGCAGTGTGTGTACACTGAGTTGAGAGATAGGAATGTGCAGCTATAGTACTAGTCTGTGGTGACCTTCATACTGAACATTGTGTGTATAGTAGCCATCATCTCTATGTGTCCATTAGTTTAATTAAATGTTATCAAGGCCTATACAAATTTCTATCAAATGCTGATTCTAACAGTATTAGAGATTCCATTGGACAATGAAATGAGTGCATACCAATAAAACACCAATTGATTCTTCCAAGCAAAAAATAAATTATTACATAATAATAAATTCTCATATGTTCTGTGGATCTCAAAGAATTAGAAATCCACAACACCAAAAATACTTGGCAATACTTTCATCGATGTGTGTTTCTTCAGACCCCTCTCCAGTTTAGCCTCAGCTTGGTGTTAACCATGCTGTAATTCTGTCTGGGAATTCTACCACCTCTCAATCTATATCTTATGTTGATGATATCAACATTGTATCAATTGATGGCCTTGCTCAGAATATGCAAATCAACAATCAGGTATGAAGCATTAAACTAACCGTGTGTATTGATTAAAATTACTAATGTGGGCTTATTTATTTTTGTGGTGTGTGTCTCTGTGCGTGCATATGTGATGCATGTGCGAGTATGTGTATGAAGTTTATTGCTTTATTCTTATATTATTATTAGGTATTGCAATTGTGTATGACATTTATATGCATGAAATGTTGTTTCTCGCAGATTCCCTTACTCCAGCAGTATCCCCAGTTGAAGCAGTGTATCATGCCATCAGTGGAAAAGGCCATGCAGAATCTTGTGTCCACTGTGTTAAAACGTTCAATCAAAGAAGCTGTCACTACAACTGAACAAATATTCAAAAAGGTGCGCAGTTGTATTTTAAGGTTTGTCTAGCACAATATTTTCTTTCCTGTTTTTTTTGGCTTCCTTCCTCCCACTCTTTTTCATGGCAGGACTTCAGTTTGGACTCACATAACCACAGGATGCACATTGTGACCCAACGCATGGTGCAGAACTTGACTGCCGGGAAGGCCATCATCAATTGCAGGGAACCTCTTCTTCTGAGCATCATCTCCAATCTCAAGAATTCTTTTTCTTCAGCAATAAGGGTTGGAATTAATTTTTTTAGTATATATATTTTGTATTAATATTTTTTGGTGTGGGTGTTTGAATTCTGTTTCTATTGCTTACTTTGTCGGAGTAGTTTAACTTCATATTAAGATGTGTATTAGAACCCACCTGATGGGCTGAAGGAACATATCAGGTTTGCAGCCCAACGGATTAGTGCAGAGAACACTGAATTGGCTTGTGCACACATACAAAAGATATCCATGGAAAAGGCAGTACCAGAGATGGAAAGAAGACTATTGGAGGTAATCTAATTTATCAATCTCAAACTGTGCCTTCATCAAGTTTAATACAGGAATTTGTGCTACATAAATCAGCGCAAAGTGAAGGAAGACATTATTGTGACAACGTGGCCCTCTCGTATCAAGCTGAAAGGATGCCAAAACAAACATGCCTCACAGTAAGTTAATATAGGTGTGCTAGAACCTTTTTTTAAACTGACAATAATTTAATTTCTATCTTACGATGGAGCGCCTTCCCAGGAACAAGCTGCAGTGCATGAAGAATTTTCTCGGTCAATTTCTGGCTTCTTGCCAACTTCTGACAAGGCATGGTGAAAAGAAACATTTTGTAAACTCATACTTAGTTAAAAACTATTTTATTCCTGCAGGAGGCAAAGTATACTGGAAACACTCAGGTAAGTTTATGCATTTTTGTTGTAAGTTATTTGCATGACCGTTCAGTTGGGTTTTTTTTGTGTGCGTTTGTTATAGTTCTTAGCCAAAGAAGAATTCATCCAAATTTTGATGAAATGAATTCTGGAGCTTCAGTGGCGATTGGATGTAGTTCCAGCCCCTCCTAGTAATTCCCATGTGTGCATGATGAGAAGTCTCCTTGAACTGACTAAGAAGTTGTGCAGCGCACCTAACCACTTCAATATTCTTAGTCTTTTTCAGAAGGTAGAACAGATAAAAGGAGTTAATTTGTGTACATGCTGTGTGAAAAATTGTCTACTAAATTTCACATTAAGTGTACTCCACTCCATGAAAAAGTTGTACTATTCAATATAATTACTATAAAGTTAAGATTTCAATGCTGGTTCAGAGGATTGATATTTAACTTCAAATATGCTCAAACTATATTCCTGTAGGGCACTTGAAGTCTATTATTTCATTGTGCTCAAACTTACAATATTTCTACTAGGCACTTGAAGGTCTATTGAAAGGCATGAACCGACCTCCCAATGAACCTGGGCTCTTCGGTAACTTTAAAGACTGCCATCTCCTTGTCTTGAAGATGATTCAAGGGTGTGCTGGTCTTGATGCAGCAATGATCAAGCATCATGTGACATGCATCCTTCAGGGAGCAAGGGATGACATTAAATACAGTCCTCATGCCATCATTCTCTTGATTGATATGCAATTGGTTGATATGAAGCTGTTGGATGAATTTTTAGCTGAGGTATGGAGTAGTGATATAATATTTGGTGATACTTCATTGAACACATTTTCCCATCTCTTTTATCTTAAAATGATTAAGTCTGGACAAAATGTAGCAGCCCTGAGTTGCTGTATCAAGCTTGTTAATACTATCACGTCAGTTGAGAAAAGAAAGACGTCCACTACTGCCGTACGATCTAGTTGATTGTTGCTTGATGTTAATATCATATAATGATATTATTATTCTACTGTGTACAAGAAGTATGTTGTATTTACTGTTTAATATGATGAAATAGCAGATATTTTGGGACCCATCTTGAATTTATCAAATTCCTCGTGGGTGCCAAGTTGTAACTTTTTGCATTCGCAATTGAAATTCTTCTGTTAATAAATTGATTATGTGCATGCAGTCTAGTATATTCATGTTAATAATCTCTGTGGAAAGAAAGAATTATTCTATTTTTTTCTGTTGCAGTTTTTCTTTACGTACAGAAGGATCTATTGAAGACAAAGGATGCATTGTATCATTTAACTGAAAACTTAAAATTTCTTCCAGACAGGTACCTATAAAAATTACTGAATTGACTGACACAAATGGACTGCATTTCAATAAAGCTTTGTTCATTTCTGTATGTGTGAGGGGCTAGACATCATTGTCCTTGTTTAACATTCAAGGGATCTCTTCACAATCCTGTGATGAATTCTTACTATTGAGGCAGTGGTCCTTGGTAGATATAGTGTGATCTGTTTATAGAATCTTATACTACTCTTTTCATGATAGAAATGCGTGTGAGTTTATGAAAAAAAATTTTCAATCACATATAAATATAATGTGCATGTTGACTGGTGTCTAATTACAGACACACTTTTAAATCTAATTAAATTGAATTAAGCGCAATGCCTAATAACCAACTATAAAATGAAGCAGACATGTCAATCTTTCCTTGTGCAAACCTTCGTATGGCTATTAAAAAAATGTATTTTAGAACCATCAACAAGTACACTTTATGGTAAGTGTATAGTATAACATACCTGCTGTTGTATGCTTATGTAACAAATCAAATGCCTTGCGATTGATGTCACCACCCACAAGATTGTGAACTCCTTCAAGATGGACTTTGAACTTCACCAGATCAACTGGACACATCAGGTTTGAACATTTCCCTCTTACCAAGAGTGATGACAACATTCCATTTTTCTCACCATACTCAATCAGAGTATAAAAGGAGCCCAAGATGCCTATCTCTTTTCCAGTGTAGGTCGTCAGGTTCACAGTTGCTGACTGAAGGGTATTTTTCGATCCTTTTTAATCCTTTGGTAATTTGCTTGGTTGATCAATGAAGCGCAGTCCTGGTGTCATACTGAATTTCAACAGGCACAACATTAATTAAAACTTGCACTTGAATAAGTAAGTTAGCCCTGTCTTGTAATGTGAAACAGGAGTACGTGAAGTTTTTATCTGCTTCAACTTTTTCTTCACCAGTGTCTACAAAATTTGTTACTGATTTCTTTGCGGACTGAAATGTTTGGTACTCTGCTCCACCCTGCTTAATTTAATATGCAGAAACAATTTTCCCTCTCTTTTTAGAGTAACTAAATGTATTTCTTTTAATTTGTGATGATCTGCCCTTTGGACTCCTCCACACTGTTAGCAAATGAGGTTCTATAGTGAAGTCCTTTATTAAGTAAAGTTCACTCCAGTGACTAACCGCAAGAAAGTTGAGGTAGTAGTCTGCTTTGAGAGAGTTTTCACATTTAGTTCTGCAGCTTCAATAGTACTAGCTATGTCCAGAGCTTTGTCAAATGTTAAATTTTTCTCTGTGAGCAACTTACGTTGTGTAGCTTCATGTTCACTCCACACTCATCTGTCATGCAACACATCTGTGAACATGGCTATATAGTGCTATATTTACTTCAGGGTTCTGCACTCAATAGTTGAATTGAAAGTGCGGCATGACAATAGAAGGTTTGATGTCAAAATAACTAGTTAAGACCTATATTGTTTCCTTGTAGCTCTCATCTTCAAGGCTACCAGGTCATTATGGTTTTTAGTAACAAGTGAATTTGAAAACCCCTGCCCCTGCTATATAGTAAAATTGCTAGCTTTTTGTCAAGGTCTGCCACTCTACTGACCGTAAAGTAGAATTTTATATTCTCCAATTAGGAAGTCCAATCTTCCTTTTACGATCAAAACCATGCAAGGCACCGTGGGCTTTAGCCATGCTAGCCACTGAAATGTTATATCCAGAAATATTAAACAGGATCTTACACTTTAAGAATAAACTTCAACAATGTATCAAACAAAGACTAAACATGTGTAACAAAATGGAATTAAAATATTGCACAATATGGATTATCATAAATGACATCAATTTGACAAGGTTAACCAAATGCACAATAAGAATGGCAAGTATTGAGTTCAAAACACAATAATTATCATCCATTGAGTTACTCATTAACTTGATTTTTTTTTACATATGCTATGTACCTACATAGCATTTTCTACTGTTTATTGATGTTGGACGTATGTGTGTGCACACATCTCTGTTCGACTATTGGAACCATTTTGACAGAGTCATAATCTTCAACTAATTTCTGGTTTTACTGGGATCATGTCAAGAAATAGAGCAGTTGGTGATGTGGACGAGCTCCTGAGATTCCTGCTAATGGAATGAAATCCAACTTGTCTCTGGCGACAACCAGTCATATAGAAGATCCTCCAGGACTCTATAAGAAGGTGGAGCAAAAGTATTATATCATGTATCACAAATGTTATCTGTTATACTTTGATAATCAGGTTGACTACTTACTCTCTGAGTGGGTGCATCGTTTCCACCGACCAGGCATGCTCAGAGAAAGTGATAAAATATATGCTGCATATATATCACGTGTAAGTAGACTAAATTTCTACTCTATCCTTTTTTTAAGTTTCTGTGGGAGGAGAGAGTACAGTATAGTATAAACATACACTGGTTTTGATGACAACAGCGATGAATCTGTTTATTATTTTTTTTGTTTGTTTGTAGTTGCAACAGGAGGGCATACTAAAAAGTGATAATCTCCTTACAAGATTTTTCCGAATCAGTGCAGAGATGTGTGTGGACTTATGCCACAGAATTCTTAATGATCAGGGAATAGTTTCTATGTGTGCATATAAGTAATGCATAATGATATATACACCTCTTCTTTCTTTTATTCTATATTCCTCTAGACTATCAGTGGCTCAATGACTCGTGCTAAGTGTTACCACACAATGGATGCATTTATCAAGATGGTAGTGATATTTTCAAGATATACCAGCAATGTATCGAACACTGTCATCAAACTTAACCTTTTGAGAAATGTAAAGTTCACTGTAGGCCTGTGATGATTGTTCTCTTATGCACAAATGTGCACACATACAGGCATGAAACATGCACACAAACAGATATTTTGCATGTTTGAATTTATCTCATTATTTAATATTTCTTGTTGCACAGGTGTTGGTCACAGTTTCTGATGTACTTATCAAAGCTCACAATCAGCGGAATACAGACTTCCAACAAATGGCCTACCACCGTTTCTTTATATTGCTCCTGAGTGACCTAAATCTTCCAGACACATTTTTTGATTCTCATTCTTTTCCAGTTCTACATGCTTTCAGGTGAGCTGAGCATATATATATATGTAAATTTTGTGGTTTTCCTAAACAGTTTGTGTTTTGAGGTGATTTGAAAGAGGATCATATTTTCTTTTTGGGTGAAGACATTTATAGTGTGATTTTAATACAAGAATCGAAAATTCACTCAATAGTGAAAAAAAACAAAAACAAAAACAGATTAGCCTGATGCCTAATGTAAAAATAATACACAAGATCCATAAATTTCCTCTCGTTTTTTGTGATCAGATTCTATCTTCATACTCTCTACTTGGTTAAAATTGTCTCAGGCAAAAGAGGGAGAGACAAGTTTTCTTTTTTACAAATGACTGTGTAAAAGGGCATCAAAATAAAATTTTTTAAACAATGAGAAGAGAGCGTTTATTTCAGGAACACCCTAATTAAGAGGTGTAGAGGATACGAAACATTACCATTGCTGAATACTGCAGGCTCCATAATTTCTTAATGTCAGAGGCACCACTCTAGCATGAATAGCACAGACCACACATAACCAACTCAGATCTGGAGTTGGAAGATTTGCATGAACCACACATGTCTGGGGATTGAAAAATAGCGCAGAATATGACTATGGCCACCACGACCAAACAGTCAGCCATATCATTCAAATTGAGGCCTACCCACTACACCAACCACCTAAACTTTAGGGGGTGACCAAGTATTGTTTCAGTAAAGTTTAATTAATATCCATTGAGCCATTTGGCTGTCCATCTCTAACACACGCATGCACATGGACACACATACACGTCTTTCACAATTATAGATACTAGCAAAATTGCTGTCATACAGGCATTTTTTTTGCCCCACATTTGATCAGCTATAGACACAAAAGTGTCTGGTTTCATGACATACGTGATGGAGTTAATATACAACAGAACATGTGATAAGGTCAGTGTGTCTTAAGTACCATTTTTGACATTTATAGCCTCACACACAAAGAAGAAAAGGTGTGGCCGGATTGGACCCATCCGATGTTATTCACGGGGTCAAGTTGTGTCTGCATGAGTAAGATTTAGGCATTTTGTTCCATTCTTTCTTTTGGCAACATTACCATTTTTGGCTTTTTTTAATTAAGAAAGGGGTGTGGCAATGAGATGTACTCAGACATACCCCTGATGAAACTGACTCTAAATATATATGGTTTTGTGGGTCTAGCTCCATTTTTTTTTCTGGAAAAAGTACAATTTGTTGTTGTTGTTCTTTTAATATGGAGAGGGGTGTGACCATATAAATATGCTAATTGTGTTCTCCTAGTGACAAATATATATGAGTTCATGAGTCTACCTTGAACCACTCAAGCATGAATCCAAGGCACACAGAGAGACAAACAAACGGACAAAGAGACTATTCTGACTTAATGTAATGATAGGTGCTATTTTCTTTCAACACGGACAAATACCTTGTTTCAATTATTTCATTGAAGAAATTATATGAAATTGTTTTCTCTATATAAATTAGTAATATTACAACTGCAGTACATAATCAGTGGGAGCTGTTGGTGAGGAAAGTACATATATTTTTTTTTTTCTCTTTAATTTTGTTTAATTATCTTGCAGTCATGCTTTTCACATTATTCGGCCAAGCAGAGAACCAGGATTAACTTATTCATGGTTGGAACTTATTTCTCATCGGATTTTCCTGGCAAAACTTTTAAAGCCAGCAGATCAGCAGAAAGTACATATATTGTAACTAATTAAGTGATAGTCAGATTAGCAGTAACTATTGTTCTTTCTCTGTAGCACTTACTATGTGGTTGTAATATATAGGGTTGGCCTTTATTCCATCAACTATTGATTGACTTATTTGTGTTCCTTGTTCCATTTTTACGGACTGCTGAGCTCACCAAATCAACTCTATTCCTGTATAAGGTGAGTACTGAACTCGACTTTACCTTTCAAATGTGACATGGACTAATATTACAATTGTAGGCCACTTTGCGTATCCTATTAGTCTTACTTCATGACTTTCTTGAGTTGTGACTACCACTTTTCTTTCTGTAATGTGATTCCACCAAACTGCATCCAGATGAGGAATCTTATTCTCTCTGCCTTTCCTGTCAATGTGTATCTTCCTGATCCTTACACAGCAAATCTAAATGTTATTTGAAAGCAATTAGTATGTTTGAATGATATCTATTATTAAACCATTTGTGTTATTTTCAAGGTTGAGATTTTACCAGACATTTCCAATGCTCCGCGGATCATTCCAACTTACTCCCAGTACATACAATCCAATCTTAAAAAGGTGCCTGCATAATATTTAACTCTCTCTCTCTTTTTTTTTTTTTTTAGTGTATCATTATTCACATAATATATTTGTATTATCTGGTTTCTAATTTATAATAGGATTTGGACAATTACATTCAAACAAGAGCACCTGTGACTTTTCTTCAAGAACTCAGGGGGCATTTAATAGTAAAGAAGAATCATTTTTAATTGTGGAAGAGTATTTCTTATTCATGTTGTCATATCCACATAGGTCTCCAATGATCCTGGAAACAAGTACGATGTGTCCTTGATGAATGCTCTCATGTTGCATGTGGGCACTCAAGGTATAGCTTACTTGCACAGCAAGGAAAGGGAACCATCAACTAGCAACATAGCTCACACTGCTCACATGAACATCTTCCAGCATCTTGTTGTAGACTTGGATACTGAAGGTGAGTGGTTTGTGACCTGGCTGTATCAGTAAGAGTATTCTGATTTGTTATGAAATATTTTACTTTAAATATATTCGGCTGGCAAAATTTACTTAGCTATCCATTTATCAAATATTTATAAGATATTGGATATGTATTACCTACATTTTGTGAATATCTTTATTTCCAGGTCGCTTTCTCTTCCTCAGTGCCATTGCTGACCAGTTGCGCTAATAGCCACACCCACTACTTCAGCTGTGCTCTGCTATCATTGTTTGAGGAGAAAAGTGCTGAAATGATCCGAGAGCAGATAGCACGAGTTTTTCTGGAGAGGCTGATTTTGAACAGGCCCCATCCCTGGGGAGTCCACATCACTTTCATTGATTATTGTAGTTTAGGGAATAGTGTCCCACCTCTGCGATGAGTATGGTGATTTTGTGGAGGTAGAATTGATCTAAAAATTTCTGTCTACACTATTTCTATTGTTAGCCTATTTGCACTGTGAGTCTAAAGTTGTTATAATTTCGTTTATCTTTCGCTATGTTGTTGGTGGTGGTGAGAGGGGGGAGAGGAAAGTTATAACTAGCTGTGATTAGATAGTCGTGGAAGTGATGAATATAGGATGTCAGTAATTAGAACATCATAGCTGAAAATATCTCTTGAAAAATCATGAGATGACTAAATCACAAAGGTTAGAACAAGCAACATTTGGGACACAATATAAAAAAGGACCAAGTTGCTTGTTGTCATAGCAACATTAGATAGTATTAGTCTTTGATTTCCACTATCACGACATCATTCTCTTTCAACTTCAGAACATCATGATCGGATTTCACTGGATGAAGTTCACCATCCACTTTCCTAGTAGACATGCCTGTACAATAAACAACAACAGAATAAATAAGTGCTGGTCCAATGTAACAAAACATGTGAGGTCCGGATGTAAAAAAAAAAGTTAGTTTTGCTCGATTTGCAACATCAACATAAGATTAGTTGGTAAAAGAGGAGCATGGCACATAAAAATCGTTATAATTTTACCATAATAAACAATTTCAATGTCTGTATGTATATTTGATACCTTCTCCCTAACGCTTCGGCATAGCAGGTTTAAAATGTTAGGGATTGCTCACAAACACACTGGCCCAGATTGGAGAAAATATGGTTAAGGCTAGGATCAAGGAAAGAGCATAAAGCCATTGAATACACTACCATATTCATGAGCAACTGCACACTGGTATTTTGAAGTTGAATTCCAAAGTATATTAGTAGAGGTGGTTGTGTTCATAAACCACAATTTGGGAGTCATCAGGACCCTAGTGACTACTATCAACTAAAGGTTTTCTGCATGCAAATGACCTTGTCTGACTTCACAAGAGGAAACGTTCAAAGAGGTGGATACTACCCTCACAATAGCACTAGCCGATCTGGATCTATACATCAAGTACTATCTCTGAACAAAACCTGGTAAAAACCAAACTAGCAGCATTCTATTTCAAGGGCACGCAGGCCAACCATGAGCTGAATATCACATGGGATGACATCAAACTAGGGAACTCTTGCATCTCAGTTTAACTTGGTGTCAGACTTGACACCAAGTTAAGCTGCAAGAAATTTATGTGAAAAATTGCTTCATGGAAGAATCTAATCAACTAAGTTCACGGTTTAAATTGCAGTGCTCAGCATCACCATGAACATTCCACACAACAGCAATAGCTCGGTGTATCTCTGAATACTGTTGTCCGGTATGGTGTCAGTCAGCTGACTGCACAGTTTCACGTTGCCACGAATGACACATGCCATCTTGTAACAGTATGCATCTGCCTAACACCAACAACGGATCTATACAAGCTGTAGGTAATCACACTACCTGAGGTCTGGCGACAAGTAGTTGCACAACAACAAAAAACAGAAACCATTATCATCCATGGAGGGGATGTCTATGAATTTGTGTTTGTCACACTTTGCATGAAGTTGAGTCATAGTTTCATGAATAATATGCAGATGCTGAATACAAAAATATAAGCAGTTAACAAGAAAGTATGGTCTGAAAAATGGGAGACAACCAACAGTGATTTTAATTGCTACAATGTCTTACCCAAGAACAAATACCATCTGGATGGGTATCTTGAATGGAGGAACTAGCATATGACAAAATGAGTTTGATGTGGGAAAGTCGAGACATTATCTACAAAATTGGCATGGGGCTACATTGATGATGTGTATAAATGTGGCCTGCGAATGTGTGCCTCAACCATGTCCTGACCACATGCAAACACAAAAGTACCAGACTGAGCACCGAAAACGTTGGTGACACAAATGTTATAATCTGGATCTTGCTTTGAAGAACAGCAGTCATGATATGATGTGAAAGGTGCATTTATAATATCTACTCTGAAAATGAGACAATGCCCATCCATCCCCTCCTATGCCAAAAATAAAAGATTCATAGCCAGGTGAGTGCATCAGGACAATAATAACTAGAGGGGCATTAGTAATGTCTACTTGGAGCACAAACCCCCAACCACTCTCTATATCAAGCATTTAGAAAACTAAACAAGATTGTAACTTCAGGAGTCCAGAAGCTGACAGAAAATCAACCTGTAGGATTCTTTTCTCAAAATAAACATAAAACTTTATAATTATTTTGTGGTTCCAATGTCAAATAGCTATATTCACATTATTTTACCACATAAAGTGAGTGCACACTAGAACCACCAAAAAAAAGGTTTACACCAGTGTTGGCAATGACTGAGTATCAAGGACAAACATCCTTAAATTAATACGTTTTGATATGCATACACATGTTATTCCCTGAGGGAGAGGTAGTGTCTGTGTACAGTACTTGATAAACTCTATCTCATTGACTTCAATTATTCCCTCTCTGTAAGCATTTCAAACCCTATCACATAGTCCTGGGAATGTGCTGTGACATGATTAGAAGTTTATACATCCATGTCTATATTAGAGCATGAGCCAAACACCAAAATTTGGGCCACCACACTAACTGTGGGGAGGGGATGGGGGGGAGCAATGGTGATAAGATGTTGGATAAGGCTCACTTTTATGTTAGGGGAAGATGCCCATATAGCTGGAAAAAATATGACATCCTTGCGTATGTGGTAGTTTTTGGGTTTTTAAACACTTTTGGAAACGAACCCCTCATTGATGTTTTATCATGCATTTTAACGTGTGCAATTTTCATTAAATTAATTGATGGAAGGTGGTGAATTACTATTTATCCTTTGATAATACTTAAGAGGTAATATTTTAGATTATTGACTGTTATAATAGTTAACATGATTTTGGAGCATGAAATTTGCATATTAAATTGACATTTTTTTCCCCAGGATCTGCAAAAGGCTCTATTCCTGTCCTATCTACAAAAAAGTATCACATTTCCTTGCTAGTGTTTAATAGTTTCAGGGCCTTTGCCTTCCTTTGCCTCTGAAAGCATTGACATTGTTGCATCCACACTGCGCATGCATGCCAATAAACACCCTGCATGTATCTTTAACGAGCATGTATTGTATCAATATCAATGAACTTCATACAGGTTTTTGTGCACAGTTTCCAAAACAGTTGTACATTTATTTTATCATGAAATGCCAAAATTATGAATATGGTTGTGTTTTCTGAGTGGATCAAAACTGCTTGATATCTTCCCTTGGCAGCATGAGCTGCATGCAGAAGTAGGCATCTATCAGTTTCTTCTTGTCGACATGCCACACTGATTTTGTCACCTATTTTTCTGATTGCAGGTCGCTGTTATATCTGCTCTTACTTGTGTAGCTTGTTTAAGCTTTTTGTTTAATATGGAATATTTTTATACTTGCTGACCTTATTACAAAATATGCAGAATACAGTATAAATTTTCCTGTCTGAATGATCTCTTTGTGCTAGCTTGCTCAGAGTCTGATGAGATGTTAACTTCATTTATTTTGGGAGAATCTAAGTCCATGCTACATATTTGGTGATAGAATCTTTTTTGAACTCCCTTATCCCCAAGATATCTAGCAATGTCGAGAATTGAGGTATGATTTCTCACTCTGGCTCTATGAAATGCTGTAACCCCTGATTCTAAATTTATAGGGCCAAAGGGAGCATCGTTACCTTCTGTAGAGCAAGCTGTACAAATAATAATTGTTTTTGGTTTTCTTCCAATAACTAAGGTAGGCTTTGTACAAAGCAACAGGACCTGAGATATATTACTGGAATAAAAATTT
Organism: Lycopodina hypogea; assembly: GCA_963969325.1. Taxonomy (NCBI): domain Eukaryota; kingdom Metazoa; phylum Porifera; class Demospongiae; order Poecilosclerida; family Cladorhizidae; genus Lycopodina; species Lycopodina hypogea. The sequence goes on along the minus strand of OZ017789.1, from coordinate 13,671,401 downwards.
GAGATTTAGTTTCTAGTAACAACTGCCAATATGTGTTATTTGGTTCCTCAGATAATTCCAGTTACTTAAATTGTATTTCTTTGAAGATGTGTTCCAAGTTTTCTTTCATTACTTTTAATGAGCCAACATTAAGATGTGGTCTAATTACCACTTAGTTATATATATAAGATTAAAACATTTACTTAAATTATCAAGAAGAAGCACGTTGAGTTAATGCTGCAAAGATATTGTGTTATGTTCTAATTAAGTAAATTTGAAAATTAGAGTGTGTTCATTAAAAGTGCCATAAAATCCAAAAGTTCCAATTTTGGCTAAGCTATCATACATTTACTATCTATGGTGGTACATTATATACCTTTTCAAAAGGTAAAATGAAGCTTTTTCAACAAAAATGTTACCAACCAACCTTCTGGCTCATGGATTATATACATCATTGCAAGAACACATCAACAGAGGAGTTAACCTAGATAATGTGAAGACACTACCAATGATTAGAAAGTGGACGTTTTTCAGAAGGGAAAAAGATTACTGAAAAACCATCTCATTTTAACTGCTAATTCTAACTAGGTGCTCTACCATATTTCCGAGGGAAGGGTTTACATTAGTTTATTTTGTCACACCATTTTTTCTATTGAAAAAGCTAAAAAAAATTTTTTACCTTAGAGAAAGAAAAGATGCCACAGGTCTAAAGCTAGATTTGTACATCCAATTTGAATCTGTGAGTAACATGGTGTAGTTTCCATCTGGACACCCTTATTTCTCTTCAGGTGGAAGGCAAAAGTGCCAAAATACTTGGACCTAGGTATTCCCTAATCAGTGTGGCTATTCCTACTAGCACCTCCTCCTGTGGGCTTAAGAGGGTATATCACACATATCTTAGCACTGGGAGTGAAATAGATTGAGTCTCACCTGCCAATCCATTTCCACTGGGAATATCAGACTTAAAGGGCCCAGAATGTTACTTGAGCAAACTCTTGGACTTAGGTTGGGTCACTCTGGGCCATACTACTTTCCTGCCATGCCATGGAAGCTAAATATTACCAGCTCTTGAGGGTAGGCTAATCCTACACAGTGGATAGATTATTTTCTCCAAAGGAAGAAGCTACCTGATTACATCTCTTTGTGTGGGCATATCAAATAAAAATACTCAAATTATATGAACTAATCATGGTACATCTTATGCTAATAGAGCTAGTGGTGTATATATATATATATATATATTCATACATACATACATATATGTATGATATCCGGCCAAATGGCTATTAGGATTTAGTTGAAAGTTGACCAATATGATATTCAGGCAAGGGAACGTAACCTGAGCTATGTCCCATTTCTCCACACCTCATTGTTTAAGTGGAGTCATTAAAGGAAGACCAAAAAAGGCTCTTCCAAGTCTTCAATTTTATACTCATCAAAGGGAATTCGTATGGTTCACACCATACCAATTTAAAGAGATGCTAATGAATTTTAACATTGCCCACCAATTTAACAAGATTAAAAAAAGATCAGCATTTTCAAAGGGAGAATAAAATTTGTTTAACTCAGGAATAGTGTTCCATGATATTCTATTTCTACATGGGACTGCTGCTTTGGGAGAGCACATGAAGGTACAAAATTCTGTGCACCACCAAACCCCCCCACCCCCCCCCCCCCCCACCCACCCTACCTCCTCTTACCACTATTCCTGTACAATAAAATTAAGTTTCTGTACAACAAATATAAGGGCTATCAAAGATTTCACAGAAAGAATAGTGCTAAAGAAGGCAAAAATAGTGTGTTAAAACATCTTATTGCTGAAAGAGCCACAGTCAACGTATCATTATGAAAAATATTCCAACAAATATTTCAAACCAATCTTGGTGGGGTGTGACCACAGCTGGACTTCCCATCACCATTGCCGGATTCATTCCAATTACAATTTTACTATCACAAAAATAAGTCTTTATACCAAAGAAGGATATTTCAAAGAATAAATCCTTGTTAAGCATGTCAATAAGCCAAAAAAGAAGTTACTAAAAAAAGGCATGCAATTGCCAAAATTCACTGCTGCTTAAATGATTGCAGATTATGCACAAACATGTAAGAAATGCCCGCTCACTAGACATGTCCTCCACTAACAGCTACTTTCATAAAAGACATGACCACCACTGCCACACGTCTACCAGTAATACATGTCCTTCTGCATAATATGCCATCCTATAAAGCCTATCCTCATGCTCGCCATGCCTTCAATTAAGATATATCCTTCAATAAATCATTTGTTTCCTTAAAGCATGTCCACTGTACTCCTACTAAATATGTCCTCATGTAATATATGGTTTCCAATAAGGCAAACCCTGCAGTAAAATGTGAGACATATTGAACCGCAAAACATACCCTCTTGCAATAATTATCCAATTGAAGAACATGTCCTCCAGTAAGACATGTCTTCCAGTAAAACACAACATATTGTGAAATATGCCATTCTGAAGACATGCTCTCCACCAATACAAGATATTCCATAAGAAATCTCCTCCTACAAAGCATGGTACTCCAGAAAAAAAAGGGTACTCAAGAAAAAAATGTTTTCGCAAAATCCATAAAAGAATTTTGTAACCAGAGCCCATGGAAGGCCTAGCAAGCAATGCGGCTGTAGTCCAAAATTGTGTACCAATGTGAATAATCAAATTTTTTGACATTAGACATACAAGAATGCAAACATAATTTGAACCCTGGTTAGAGAGTGGGCTAAATTCCAAAAGTCCACACCTCTTCCAATTTCAATGTCATTATACACCGGGTAATGCTGAGCATGCTTGCAAGTATGTTCCATTATTACACAAAGAACATCATTTTCATCAAACAACTTTTTAGCTAACAATAAAGCATTGCACAAATCAGCAGTATTGCTGAATAATTCACCATCTCCATGAAGATTTAATTTGTATACCTTATCTATATATACTCACACACTTACCTATGATGTGCTCCCCGGAGTACCCCCATTTTTTTGTGCTCCATATTACCAGGGAGTTGTAGAGGTTATAATACTCATCGATCTTCAAGATATAGGGTTTCTGAAGCAACAGGATGAAAGGGAATGTATTAAAAATAAAATGCAAATGTCAAGATAAATTTGAGTATGTCTCCAATAATTGGACAAACAATTGAGATTCACATTAATGCTGTCATTGACATAAATATACTGTAGTAGAACAAATCAACAGGCATCTGACAAGAACAATTACTTCTTTACTGGTTTCCAATCACTTCTAACAAACACAAGTTCAAATTGCTTGAAAGCTGTAGTACTCCAACTTGGCAAGATGTAAAAATGCAATCAAAACATCTATTTACCTTTGAAAAAACCTCTTTACTTGGAGTGATTCACTAATGGACTTACCTGTGTCTGGTTCAATATTTCTCGTAAATATAAACACTACTTTCCCATGGCTGCTAATAGCGAAGCTACACAGAGTGTACACTTTAATTAGAATATATATTTTAACACTTATTTTGCAATTGTTGACAGGGAAACTTAAAACAATATTGATCCACTGTAATTGCATTGCATCAATTTCTTCCCATTGCTACTAGTTTGAAAGTAAAAAAAAAGTATTTAATTGGAATAGATGTCATATCACTTCTTTTCCATTCTTGCTAATCGTTAAGCTATAGACATGCACTAAATTGGAATGATAATTTTAAAACCATAACAATGAACTTCCACTGAATAATCAATTCTCACTCACCTCTTCTGGAGCTTGTCGTTTCAGCTTCATTCCGATATTCATTGGACCAGGGTTACATGTCTCAAACTGAAACACAGCATTGTTGAAATTCAGGCCATATGGAGAGCGTTCGGTCATCACAGCATGACCCATGACCACAATTGTGTACTTAGAGTTCGGATAGAACGTGTTTTGAGGAATGAACTCTGCTTTCGCTAAACGAGGATCAAAGTTGAATCTACCCTTTACAGCACTGGTTGGGGGAGAAACATCATTACACGTAACCTAGAAAAAAAAATTAGTTAATTCAGTGATTCAATAAATGCACATATAGGAGCTCTGCATGAAGGAAATTAATCTGTTTATACTATGTAGTAACTTCTTGATCTGTGCACAATTTAAAACTATTGGAGACGTATTGATAAAATTAGTTAAATATATAATGCAACTGGAGACGGAATTATAACAGAAAAACCAAAGACACTGGTGATTCAGTGCTTAGCTATGCTAGTAAAGAAAAAGAAAGTAAAGACTTTCCTGGCATTGATTATTACATCGACTTCATTACTCATGCTTAAAAATGGAAGTAGCACTTAATGAAAACACAGAAGACACTATCAGAAATTTTATTTCATAGTGTTAGAATAAAGGGGAGAAGCTTTCAACACACATTTATGTATTGTGTGTTTTTGGATATGGAAGTGTGATCCTAGCAGGAGGAGGTAGTCTAGGAAACCAAGAGGATATTTGCACAATCCATGAATGCTCATGCACAGGCTTTCGAATTCCCCATTAACCTCATTGGACGTCAGGAATAACTCCAACATAATATTCTGATAAATCATTTGGGATTATTCTCAGGTATATTAAGAAATTTTAACATCCACAGATAACAAAAGATAGGCTGTTCTGACATGCATAAAAAATACTTTAACTGCAGAGAGAGATCCTTGAAAGTAGTAAAAGCTGGAATGCTGCACCAGGAGACATCACAGGGGTGAGCAAACCAATTGCATATTGTAGCAGGGAGTTACTTTTACGAGATTCCTCTGACAGCACTCTAGTCAAACACTCCTTTTACCCTGGCTCAGTGTGTGCAACGTGCCTCTATATTGCATGGTTCAGGACAAATACTATGGCTAAAGTCATTATCATGTTCACAGACCTGGATTCTCCAAGTACTTATGCTGTTTCTCCTCTAAGACAATTTCACCAAGCGACAGCAATAATACTAAGTACAAATTGTTGACTGGAAGCAGGCTACATATATATATATATAGACATACCCAGTGGTAGAGCAAAGGGTTTTTCAGAGGTTTCCATTGAGACCACCTTCTCAACGGAACAGTCAGCATAATTTCTATCACAATTTTTTATAATTTCTACTGCCATTATAGAAAATTGATAACCTAACTATCATATCGTTAGTGCTCATTTTATTTAGCTGATACAGAAATGCACAATTAGTAGATAGATAGATCATTCAAGTCTTAGCTAATGTATGGGGGGCTCATTTTGCAAAAATTCTGCACTCATTGAATTCAGCTCAAAGTTCATTGAAGTGGTCAAACTTTTATATTTTTTATGTAGGTATGACTTGTAGACTCAGAATAAACATTTCAAATAAATTGTTCCAGTCCAAGAGACTAAGCATGCTCACAATGCTCAGTGTCACAAGAAATTTAGATGCTTAAAAATTTGGATAATTTGTCTGAATTCCCAAGGAAGTAAGGGTGCCTCCAAGGAAATTGTGACACCTTAGTCTTTTCTTATGGAAGATATATCACTTTCTGGATCAAAATTCTAAGATGTCTACTATAGAACATGTGAAGAGCACACCTTGTCCATGAAGGGGTAACCCTTAGAAAACTTAGCTAATCCTGCTCATAAGCCAGAACTCACACTGATTTCAAATGTTTCTAGGACACTAAACTTGGCAAAGTAGGATGCCACATTATCTCTTAGCATCAATTGAATTGTTTTTTTATCACAGCTATTCTTATCATCTTCACTTGTTATACACTTTCATGATTATGCACCAAGCATAATAAAGCTTGTCAGTATTCATTTGAAGAGTAAACCAAGGGTTATTTCCAAACTCATGTTAGGAAAAGGATACCAAAGTGAAAGTGACAATAACAAAAAAAAATGGTAATATTTCTTTAATACTGTATCCACCACTGATGTCTGAGAACTCAATTAATTTCTCATCTGGGGTATACTAGTACAAGTATACTCTCTAAATAACAGAATTTAATGGGTCAATGTTTATGATCAGTACAGCTTATCCATGCCAGCAGTCTCCAATACAGTATTGGAGCTTGACCAAATGAAAATAATGAAAAACTGAGGCAATAACAATATAGAGAATTGGGCATGGCAAAGAGGCTACACCCTCAATTTGAATATTTAAGTTAAGTAAAAAAAAAAGCCTCTATATAGCTATGATTCTATAAACAACAATATATTACTCACCTCAAACAACTTGCTCATGTTCAACATTTCTACTTCATTGTCAAAAACCACAGATATGGTGGCTCCCAATGGGACATCCTTCTCATTATCCCTAGGTAGGCTCTCAGTGATATGATCCTTTAGATCATCTGTGGAGTTGTCAAACCCAGGCATATATTCTACAGAAAATATTTTATAGAATGTACAAATGGATAGAATAATCCGGCAAGCTATAAGGAATCACTAAGTAGATAGAATAAATGAAACAGAAAGAGAGGACAAATTGCTAAAACTGGAATAACTCTCCATTATATGTAAGAATGAGTTTAGTACTAACCTTAAAAGATGAGGAAATATGAAACCATACAGGATCGAAAGTGGCACCTTAGCTTGTAAGTTATGATATATATTCAGGAGATATGCTCAACCTATTATTATGAACCATTGTCAATTTGCAAGTCACCACTTAGAGCCTTGTAAATTTCAAAATTCACAACGCGCATGAGCACCATCTAAATAATCAAGCAATCTGAGTAACAGCTTGGCCAGGACAAACGCTGTGGCTGTAAACGCTGTGGCTGTAATCGCTGTGACTGCAAACGCTGTGGCTGCAAACGCTGTGGCTGCTAAGGTTTCCACCACGCACTCAAGTTACAGGAGGTCTTAATTTGGTTAAACTTTGCAATGGGGTATTACTACTACTGGCTACTTTTTTTTTTTTTTTTTTTTTTTTTTTTCCTGTAACTTGTTTTCCTGTGAGTGCATGTGTTACTTTGGCTGGAGGTTTCCAGATTTTTTCCATTATGCTGTTCTGAATAATAAAATTAATGATAATGCTAGGTGCAGACAGCAAAAGGGTCCTTTCGAACTCTACTATATATACTATACTTCCACCTCTAACAGTGGTTGGCTTACCAAAATTATGTAATTCAATGGAAATAAATTAGATAAAATCATTATGGACTTTGACAATATAACATAACATCAAGATGACACTTTATATTTGGAATTTACCTACAAGTTGTCCTTGCCTAAATGAATATTTGGTCACAAAATTTCATGCAACAAAAATAAAACAAGAAAAATTTGAAAACAATGCTAATTCTTATAATGAATCACAAATGTCAGTCATCTGTGTTCCTGGGATTCTTCTTGGCTACATGGACAAATTGTGATGAAACATAGCTTGAATATTTCCTATTACACCAGGATGTGCCTGAAAAAAAATTAAGTTTGGATTGGACTAGGGCATGAGCTTAGGCAAGAATTTTCCTGCATTTTTGGTAAAGAGTTATCTTGATAAAGCACAGGATGGAGCAATATATATTCCTTAATGCCCCAATATGTAACCAAAAAAGTTTGATTTAAAAAAAAAATTTGACTAGAAAAATAAAATGGAATTTATGGCTACACTTCTAAAGTGAATTATGCACGAAAATTATCAAACTTATGGACTCCATTTACCATCCTGTCCATGAACTCGATGAACTGTAAGGCTGAGGATTGTCAATCTTTCAAACTTCCACTCATTACAACCAAAAACAATTCACAAGACAATATCCGTAACTTGATATAATGAATATCTGCAGCTGAAGAAACATCACTATTCTGGGGAACTGGAGACAACATAATCATAAATCTTTCTCTGGGTTTGTAAGGTTTAAAATGCCCCCAAAAAAATGGTATCTAGGCCAAACCCTTGGCTGTGGGCTTGGTCCAAATCATTGTACCAAAAAAAAATCCTCTCTTCCTGATAGTCAATTACTATTCCAAGAATGGTTTTATCCAACCATTTTGGGATATTTGATCACACCTCTTCCTGCGGGCATGTCAGGCCAAAAAAGTCAAAATAGTGTGATCTATTTTTGTACTTTTGGATGGTCAAATTCTTAGACTTAACTATAAATGAGAAAAGTGCTGGTCACACTTGGTCACACCTCTTCATGAGGGTATGTCAATTCCCAGGCACAACATAGGGTAAGTCTACTAGTATATAATAGCAAGATTATTGTGGACAAAATTATATTAAATCTGTAAGATAACTAGAAGCTCTCTAAGGATAGAATTCCACAATATATATCATCTGTTTATTCTCCTGCTGGTTAAGAGATTTGTTGACTTCATTTAAGATATTTCTTACATAAAGTAAACTAAAAATGTAATTGCTGTTTTTTTACATCAATTATGTAGTTGTTATTGTAATAGAATTGAGGGAGTGGATAGAGTTGCAAAATAGTGTATATGCACAGGTGGAAACATAACATGTTTTCATAAACAAGAGTGATCCCACACTAAGAACTGTGGCAGATAATTACTAAAATATTTATTAAAAGTAGCATTTTATGCCAAGCAAAATAATTATTCAGAAAAAATTTGAGATGAGGTTAAAGTTGTGGTAACATTTAAAATTTTAGGTTTCTATACAGTAAAAGTACATAATTGTAACCACAGGGTTTCCATATTATTTTTTTAAATTTTGATCTACTGATTTCGGTCATTCCAACAGTCCAAAAAAAATAGTTGACCACCCAGTTGTAACTCTTAAACGTTACAATTGGCAAGAATATTTTCACACCCAAACATCTATATTATTATGAAAGCAAACTTTCAGTTGACTCACCAAAATGGGCCAAACCCATGCTCTCGCTGACGTCAGAAACCCTCACTGCTGGCAGGTCTTCCGCTGTGGGACGCCCACTTTCCATACCGCAATCCGGTACTTCTCAAACACCGTTGAACTTAGCTGCTGACCAAGATGCTGACCGTGATGGCACGAGGTACTCAATACAATGGCCACACTGAGCATGCGCTGTAATATATTCTTTCTGGGATATTTTTAGCAGAGTACATTTCAACGTGGATATGGAGTGCTGAAGAAAAACGACCTTTTACCTTCTAACCTTAAGAACAAATCATAGCTCAACGCTTAACCGCATTAACTTGGTTTCTTCCCCAATATACCTTATAAAGTTAAAAAGAAAAAAAAGGCAGTGCTAGCTACTTACGTAGTTAAATTTTTTTTTATTTCCTCACCGCATGTGCGGGCTGGCCTGTCAGGCTCCTCACAGGGATTCAATGACAAAGCCCACTATTTGCTGGATAAATTTGCCTATTTAGTTGACAATATTACCCTTAATGTTTGTTTAACTATTGATCTGCTATGTGAACCAAATGGATGTATGGTCCACCTTGGTCCGGAATGTATGGGGTCCATTTATCAGGGTTGCACTGTTTCTTAACACTTTTATGGTTTTATGGTTGTATCCATTGGATACAAACATATTGGAGTTCATTCAAGTGAATTAATTCCAAAGTTAAAAGTTGATAATTACCTTTTCAAAGGGTGTGGTAATTAGGCAGTTAAAGGCTGGTATAGACTTTTGGCAAAATTTGATCAAAATTGGTGCATTTAGTACAATGTGACCAGAGAGGGCTCCACTAAAAGTATGGAAGAAGTGATAAAAGAGCGGACTTATTATGAGTACACTCGTTGTATTGTTTGATGATGTGAATATATGCACAATAAAGCATAACCTGTTGTTAACAAATTCTTGGTATTGAATATTTGTGGATGACCATGACGTTCAGGATGAGATGCATATGCCATAGATTTTATCAGGTGTTGTAGGAATGCAGAGGTCTCATTAACTCCTATTAGGATGCTGTGGAAACTCATCTGGTAATTTTCGATCTGCACAATAGACAAGTTTCATACACAAGTTTGGCAGCTCAGCACCCAGCATCTTCTATCTGGTAAAATATTTTCCATGTACAATTAAGATAAAACATGTAAAAATATCTTATCAGTTGTTGGTAGATTGGGGAACGGGAGGGTTGTTAACTAATGTGCCTGTCTATTTGCGGCACATCAAAATACAGCAAGTTGCCAAGTTAATGACAGACTCACAGATGGAAACCTTAAATTCATGAAAGATTAAGACTGCCACGATCTTGTTTGTTAACTCAATCACAATTTGAATCATCCCTTACATTGATAAAAGATGAAATTTGTGTGCGTTGTCTAAGTTTTGTTACACACGGGTGATAGGGAATATTCGTACAATCATCAAAATCACTTCCCGTATAAACACACACACAGAGGTAAGCAGACAAAGGTGATTTATCATTACTACTATTAATATAATTAAATTTTCTTTTTTTTTCATAATCATTGAACTTACATCCTAATTATATGTCAAAGAAATACTCAGTTGTCATTGCCATGTCATCACGTGGGTCAGCATCTTGCCTAGCCCTTACACCCACCCCACCAGGTATGGGCATTAGATTTAGATATTTGCTTTATTTAAATGAATTATGGGTTCATGTAGCACATACTAAACATATGAGGTTTACAATTTATGCAATTACAAGCTTCAGCTGTTATCACAAAGCACGAAATTAGAAACTTCTATTAGATATTCATGCAATTAATAAATTCCACTGTTGTTATATTATTCAAAACATGGAATGGTGTCAGATTACATTCATGATGCACCCAACCTAACCTTCCTTGCACACATAAATTCAATCGCTACTAAATAAATTAGGAGCTAGAAGATCAACGTAATGAAAACAGTCTAAGTACTGCATTTCATGCCACCATATTAAAATTTAATGATTTCGGAATGCAATACGGACAGTTTCTTTCCAAAAGTAAAAGAACCACATATAAAGGTTTCCATCACTAATTCTAGAAATTAGAGAAGACCTCTCCTCCCAGAAAATCATTTATTTGAGACCAAAAAACAAACAAAAGTAATTTACTGCAAGCCAGGTGTAAACTACACTTGTGCCCATACAGCTCTTTATGGTGAAAAGAACAACAAACAGATAAACTTGACCATACCATATATGAACAGTTACTACTTGTCACAAAATAACATCTGGAATTGTGGTGAAACCTTTCAAACTCAGTCAGAAAGGACAGACCCTAAACAAAACAACTCAAAACTAAACACATTTCCAGTAGTTTAGTTCTCCCAATATTCTGGTTGATCCTGCATTTTTTCACTTGATCCAAATGGAATTGCCTTGTTTAAGTCATCGAAACATAAGAATTATTGATATGAAGATGGTGATGCTTGAATAAAACAGTATGTATAACTTCAACACATGAATATTGTTCACAAGGTGATGTGTGTGATGTGGGTTTTGCCTGGAGTACATTCAGACTGCTGCATTGTCTTAAGAGAAATTGTTGTCACCAACCAATTGCTACTCTATGTCAACGTTGAATGCTGCCATGTTGAAACACAAGATTAGACAAAAATATGTGGAAGTAGGTTAATGGCATTATGCGATAATGAACCCTGAGGTTTCAGGATGTACATGAGACCGTGCCTTCTCATGCAGTGTCTGTTACTCAGCCTCCAACAATAGACAGAGAGGGAAAGAAGTTCAATGGTCTATCAGTGGTAAATTTGGTGCATGTTATGTTTGTCAGAGCAGTTCTGACCTTGGAGTTAGTGACAGTCACTGCAGGTAGCATAACTAGACAATCTCATCTGTGACGATATATAATTTGTAAACTGATACCTGCATGTGCCTTGTAGGAGCTAGTATGGCACATATATAGGAAGTTACAGCTGCCCATTGCCACTGGCACCATCCCCATAAGTGATATATAGTAAAGAGTCTACACAACCAAGGTGTAGACGATAATGGGTTATGTATGTCTGTCCTTCTCTGTCTGTTTGTTTCTCTTTCTGTCTGTCTGTTTGTCAGTCAGTCTGTCCGTCTGTCTGTCTGTTTTTCTGTCTGTCTGTCTGTCTGTCTGTCCGTCTGTCTGACTGTCTGTCTCTCTCTCTGTGTCTGTTTGTCTGTCTCCCTCTGTGTCTCTCTCTCTGCCTCTCTGTCTGTCTGTCTATCTGTCTGTCTGTCTTTCTGTCTGTCTGTCTGTCTACTGTCTCTCTGTCTGTCTCTCTGTGTTGAATCTATTTTAGGACTCATTGAAAGATGCTTCCTCTCTCACTTGAGGGACAAGTCCTTCATCAATAACATGAAGGTACAAAGGTTGTGATGTAAATCTGTCTGCCATTTTTGTGGTCCACTCTCTCACTCTCTGTGTGAATTGCAGTACAGAGGGAACTGTTGTAAGAGAGGAAGAGAGAGAAATGTTGTTGTGGCCAGTTTGGGCCCCAGGCCCAAAAAACAGCTGAAGCAAAGCATTGTTGTTTCTCCTGTAATAACAAGGTAGAACTGTTATTTTTCTGATAAAAATATGGTGGAACATTTCTCTGCGTTTATTGTAATTAGCTGACCATTTACACATTCACCTGTGAGGTTGACAATATTGTGGTGTATAGAGCAGGTAGTTCACCTGTTTGCAGTGCTTGTAAAGTTGGCTATTCATCTTTTATTTTTCTAAATTTATGCTCTATGGGGGGACACACCGGACCAATACCACACTCTGTTGAGGCATGCTGAATTTGTTGGACAATAACATATGCAGGTGATGTAGAGCGGGTTCAGCACTATGCTAGTGTGGACGCTAGAAAATGTTAGGGACCAGGAGTTGCTGGAGACCTGTTTCAAGTGTGGACAGGGCTTCAGACATGAATAATGAATGTGCTTTTTTACCTCTCCTTGCTTCTTTTTCATCTGTTTAATTTTTTTTATTTATTTCATTTATTTATTTATATATAGCCAGTCTATTCTTACTAATTATTTTTCACTCCCTTCCTTTTATTTCTTTTTCTCTTTATTGTGTATTTGCTTTCTCTTCCTCATCCTCTCATTCTTTTCCCTTCTACTCAGACCAAGAATTATCGTAACGATGCTTATGACTGGAAAACCCGAAAGACTTTGAGCTCTGTGCGGGAGGATGGTCAGAAGCTGAAAGTCGGGGGGCACCAGGTAAAGTTTGTTCTACCGTAACCCATTGAGCAGCACAAGTGCAATTCACTAAGGCAGGACTCAACCCTATGTGCTTACCATCACTAAGGGTGGACTCCACCTATGTGCTCACCATCACTAAGGGTGGACTCCACCCAATGTGCTCACCATCACTAAGGGTGGACTCCACCCTATGTGTTCTCCATCACTAAGGATGGGCTCCATCCTATATGCTCACCATCATGGTGGGCAAATATTTGTCTTTAGGAGGAGGTTAATTAATACTGTTTCTTACTATAGATAGGTTTGAATATTACCTGTTTATTATTGGCGCTGCTTAACATTGATTATTTATTATTGTTAATTTTTTTAAATATCATTTGTTTATTGATGCCTATCGTATTTATAATGGGGATATATTGGTGTTTTATAAAGGGATTTAATACTGGCATTTTATAATAGGGATTTAATATTGGTATTTTATAATAGGGATTTCATTTTGGCATTTTAAAATAGGGATTTTAATATTGGCATTTTATAATAGAGATTTTATATTTGTATTTTATAGTAGGGATTTAATATTGGTTGTTTATTATAGGGAAAATTGAAATGTTTGGTGTATATGCCTTAACCACAATAATATCTAATTGGGTTTGCTGTTGTAGCGATCATAGTCATCTGCATGTCAGATGAGAAATCAGATTGACAGTCTCCTTGAGTATTTTCACTACATATTATGTCTGAAAACGTTCAAGTTTGTCTTCCATCTTTTTCTCCAGCTATTATACGGTTGCTATACTCACTCTGCCTCAAATCCAAATTTCCATCGGAGAACTTACTGGCCCATACAGGTATGGTCATGCATGCAGCATGTTGCTATGAGTGACCGACTGGACATAGTTTTGGTTCATAAAAAATATTCTATAAGTTAAAAATAACTAGATCTTATTTTCTTTTGAATACACCCCCATATAGAATCCTAATCTGATCATGGTGCACTATTTGGATTCAGATGAGTATATAAGTTCAGCTACTCTCAAAAATCAGGTATACTACAGCCATGCTAAAGGCTACAGTATGCAAATTTATAATACTGTTCACTCTTCTTATTCAGATCAGGGGGATTACGTGGGTGTGTTTGTGTATGGGTGTGTGAGAGTGTGCATGTATGGGAGGTGAGTGTGTGGTAAATGTATGTGTATGGGTGGGTAGATGTGATGGTGTCAGTGTGTGTGTGTGTACATGCTGTGGGATTGCAGAAATGACTGGTCTACTATTCTTACCTCCACTCATATCTAACTTCCTCCATAGAACTTTGCCCCTAGCCTTGACCCCAAACTGACCCCTACTGATTGGTCCATGCTGACAATCAGTGACTGCAACCACTGCTCTCTCCTTGACATGAACAAGGAGGCGGCCATCACCATGACTCTGCTCTCCCAACTCTCACAGGCTCTTGGTGCCTACCTCTGTTCTGGCTCCTCACTGGAGGATATCCTGGTCGCTAACACACCGGCTTTCCGCTTGACATGTTTGAAGACTGTCGTTCAAAGAAACCAAAAAGTGTGGCCAAGAAAGAGCATGTATTGGTCATGCACATGAACGGCTTTGTTGGAGAGGACTTGAGCATGAAGTCACCTCCAACCAACTCTCCTGCAAGTGCCACAGCTCTCGGAGGAGGAGGACAGTGTTTGAATTCACAAGAAGCTCTGAAGGTCTTGAAAAGTTGCCATGGCAAAGATTTCCACAGTTCCATCCGGCCATTCCTGTCCTGTGGCCAACGACTGCTACTTCCTCGCCCTTCAAAGAGTGACAGAGCAACCAATGGCACTCCATGTCATACTGCACTCTATCCTTCATCCACTGCCACCCTCCCCTCAACCTCTGTGCCCTCCTCTTCCTCCCTTGCTCTGGGTCGTGGTGCGGCTGCCTTTTCACAGCATCCATGTTTTCTTGGGAAGAAGACCAAAGCCCAACAAAGGACGTCCAGAAATGGGATACAGGACAGTTGCCATGTGAACATGCTGGACAAGTTATGGCAAATAATGAACAATCTGATTCCACCTTCAGACCAGGTGTCTTCTAACAGTGGAGATAGCAGCTATGTTGTTGAAGGCGGTCCATGTGGGAGTACATCTGCTATCACTTGTCAGGCTCAACCAAAGGTTAGCTCAGTTCAACCACCATTTCCCCCCTTCTAAACTCTCCCCCCAGCCTTCATCCTTCTTCTGGCTCACTGGGTAACTCTACTATTGATGAGCTCTCCATGTTATCAGAGTCAATTATGAAAGTGGATTCTAATTGCAGCTCGGCCAATTCTCATTATCAGCCAAACCTGGGAAGTTTGATGGATGGCAGAAATGCATCCACCAGGATTGTGCCGTATGATCCCACAGAGAGTTCACAAGGGCAGAGCTCCTTTCTACCCTCCCCGGATCTCTCACTCGCCGAGCATCTGAGTTCAGTGTGGTACTCACACGAGTGGTTGAAGCCTGCATTTTTTGATGATTCTGATGATTCCCTCCCAGAGGACCCACTTCTGTGGCCCTTCCTAATTGATGATGATGCTTTAGTTGCTGGCAACATGGAGCACTTATTGATGGAACCATCCATGGCGTCATCTCTGTGTGGCCAACACGGACATTATGGAAGCTCTCTGAGTGACAATGCCACTCTAGATGAGAGTTTAGGAAACCAACCTCAACAAAATGGCACTTCCTTAATGGACACTTACAATGTTGACCCTTCCAGCTTTAACCTCGGTCTCGACACTGACCACTGGCTGCAGTTTCTGCAGCGGGAGGAGCAAGGTGGACCTCTGACTGCATCCACCCATAGCAACACCACTGGGCCCACTTACTCAGACCTACCAAGTGAGGGATTTAGCACCACTGAACATTGGCCCTCAGGGAATATGGATTGGCTGGAATGCAGTGATCAAGATGGACCAGTTAGCAGATCTGCGCTGAGCACTGGGTTACAGCAAGGCTTTGATCACCATCTGTCATCCCCTAATTCCTTTGTTTGTGCTCTCTCCCTTCCTCCGCCCATCTCATACATGGATGTCACCAGCCACCATGGGTGGAGCGACCAATGGCAGAGGAACAATGGTAGTGCAGGACCCAGTACAGACTCATATGAGTCCTCCACACAGGCACCCACATCATTGTCAGATATGCTGTTGCTATTGTTGTTACTGTTGTTATTGTTGCTACTGTTATTATTGTTGCTACTGTTATTATTGTTTGTATGTTCTTATTGTGAGGAGTCCTTTCTTTTTTCTGGTACTGTACCCATCACTACATTGATCATGTTTTAAGGTTTAAGAATTTGGAGCTGGAGGGAGAAAATAGAGTATGTTTAAAATATCAAACAATTATATTGGATTGACCAATTTAAATAAAGAGAAAAAGACCACACCCATGAAGCCCACAAGTGACCAATAGGAATAAGCAACTAAAATTGATGTAAGAATGCATGTGCATGCATTTCAGTATGTCTATGCTAATTTGAACTGTGATGACCATTTCCCTATTGCTCTGTAGTTGAGTTACTTGTGATGTCCAATTGGCATCCCCTCCCCATTTATATTTCTGCAGCTACTAACAGTGGCATGGTAACATGCACCAGAGTACAGACTCAACCCATCACTCAACAGCAGCAACAGCAACACTCATCCCAATGGACATCAACATCACTTCCTTCCTGTGGGACTCTCAACTCTGTCCAGAAAATCACCCCATCAGCCGTCATTCCTCAGCCATCGACATCTCCCCACCATGGCAACCAATCGCTGAGTAACATGTTAAATATATTATGGGTAATACATGATATCTAAATATTGAGCGAAAGTTTGTCTCTATGTATGTCCTTGAATAACCACTGAACATCTTATGGATTTAGATTAACTTTTCAGGCATGATCCTTCTATGTCTGGCTGGGTTTTTCACCCACAAGAATTTTTAAAGTGACAGCCTTGATGGGAAAAAAAAAAAAAGTTAAAATTTTCAGTACCTAAAAAGAAGGCCTACCAAAATGATGGCCCAATGGTTCAGGCACAGGTCTATTAAGTGGAAACTTCAGGGTTCTAATCCATGGCTTGGTTGTTATTTCACCACTACTCTTTTCTTTTTGTCACTCAGTTTTTTTATCTCTTCTTTTCTTCTTCTACCCCACCACCATTTTTTTTGCCCTTTCCTTCTATCCCACACCTTTGCTATGGCCAAGAAGTAGTATTAGGTGGAAGAAAACTTGAGAAAAAAGCTATTATGAACAGTTACTGAGTTGTATAACTCATAAGCTTATAAGCTCACTAATGTGGTTTGCATGTTCCACCCACAACATTAGGAATAGGCACCTATGGGAAATGATCATATTTGCAAATGCTTTCCCCTGGAACAGTGTCTTACAAATTACCTAACCAAACTTTTTTTAAAGCTATAATTGAATGATTATAGATTCATAAATCTTGAACTTATGTGTGGTCATATATGGAAAGGCGTGATCCATCATTGTCTTATTATTGAGAAATATATTCTCCTTGTGTTGCTGATCTTGTGAAAGTCACCTTCTGTTGCTCCAGAATTTCAATAACTTTAATAGCATTTAATAAAGAGAATTTATTGGGTTTTAGCAACCGGCTAATAACTTTCAATGAGGCAGACAGTCCCGTTGCAGAGAAAGCAATACAATAAGAAGGCTAGAGTGGTCGATTAAAGGAAGGTAGCAGGGTGGTAGCATATATGCCCCAAGAGTCTGTATGTTCCCCAGGTCTTGAACAACACTTGGATTTGTAGGTGCTAGTAGAGTCAATCCCAGTGTCAAATGGTTTAGGAATGCCAAGTTTCATGTGTCTAGGTGTAAGAATCTGAGTTATGGATCACAACCGTGTTATTCTTGGAAGCTTTGGTTTTATCCCTGTTACTGCAGGGATGAATCTAGAATTTTAGAAAGGGGAAGGAGGGGGCCGCACCTACATGTGCCTAATAATGGTCAACTCTTTCTTAGGGACCACATGCTAAATTACAGCCTCATTTTCTTCTAATTAGTATTTGGCAATCTAAGCTACCACATATAAGTGTGGCTATGATAGATCTACACCCATTGACACATCCATAGATGGCTAATAACGCTCATCCAATTACATGAAACCTACACACAAAATTCAACCCGATTAGTCCTCCAATTAGTTATAGGCAGTCAAAACAACTTTCTATAAATGTGTCTATGATAATACCATGCACATAGGTAGCTAATAACAGCAACCTGGTTAGTTCTTCACATGTTAACAGGGCTTATGCTCTATATGACTGATTGCAACAAACAAAAGCACTTGAATAGTACTCACACAACCATGTGTTACCCTTGTATTAAATTTTGGCAAACATGTATATCTCATAATACATGCATGCATGTACACACACACACACACATACACACAAGAGAAACGGAAGGAAAAATATTGAAGGGAGAAAAAAGATGCAAAAAAGAAATATAAAGAAATGAGCAGTCCACACCTAGACCTGTGGCAAATAATTACTATAATATTAATTAAAAAGTGGTGCTTTATACTAAACAAAATAATTATTTAGAACACATTAGATGAGGTTAAGGTTGTAGTAAAATTTACAACTCTTGGGTTTCTTTACACAAAAAAGAAATAGTTGTAACCACAGGGTTCCATACAGTCAAATCACTTAGTTGAAACCAATTACTTGTAACAACAAACTTTGATGTTTCCAAAAGGTAAATAATCAGTAAAAAAATCCATAAAAATTAATTCCTGAGCAAATATTGTGGATGTATCTCCCCCACCATTCCAGGTGTTTCCTAGAACTGTGTGTAAGATAGAAGAGGGAAGAATAGAAAGAAAAAAAAAAAGGATATAAGAAACAGAACAGAAGAAAAAATAAGAGATCGAAGAACCAAGGTGGATGGAAGAAAGATAATGGAAGAACAAAGAGTTTAGATTGAAACAAAAGAAAGAAAAAAGGATAGACCCAAAAAAGATAGAAGGAAAAAAGGATAGGAAGAAAAAAAAGAGATAGAAGGATCACATTTTTCCAAATTTTTTTTTTTTTTTTTTTAAGATAATTTTCAGTTTCAGCTTCAAAATCATTATTTTATCACTTTTGAGGGAGAAAAAAAAAGTATTTTGTTGAGACAAACCCTTGGAGAGGCAGACTTAAAACATGGTACACATACATAACTACACTTTGGGAGTAAAGGGGCGAGATCCCTCCTGGCAACAAGTTTAAAAAGTCAAACAGGCAAAAATTGTGTGTGTGGTCTCCAAGTACCAAAGAAAGTATTATTAACCAAGTATGGTAAATTGAGATGTAAAAGACACAGCCCACCTCACCCTTACTGAGCCCTGTATGATTTCAGGAGAGAGGCCTATGGCAGCCAGGAAGCTTGCTATGACAATAAATCATGAGGAGACAAACATTAGCCACATGACTCAAGTCGAAGAGGTATCTTAGAGAAGGTTTCTAAACTTATTTCACTGACCCTGTGTTCTAACATAACCCACTCACACTATTGATTCTGCATGTTGCAATTTCTGCCATAACAGCTGCTTCTTGCAGTATCAAAAATTTGTCCTTGCTGAAACACCAACAGTTAATTATAGTACAGTAGTCCCTTTTTTGGTAGACAATGCTTATATCAGACAAAAATATGAAGAGGTGTTTTTTCAATAGAGCTAAATTAATACTGAAAATATAATATGAATGAATAAGAATAAAGTGGTCTCTCAATAAGGTGGCTACTTGTGGAAGGGTCTCTCAAAAGAGGTATAAAGCTATTTTATAATTGTAATTCTCTATGTGCCATTCCGCAATATTCCTTATGAAACCCAGCCCATTTTGTGGAGCGCTTCCTGTTTGAATGAAATTAATATTATTCAGCTACATTTAGATTTTGCAAAGTGTTTGGCAGCATTAGGAAAATCAGTTTGACATGAGGTGAAGATGACAAAAGTATTATTTTTTAATTTGTTTATTATCACTCTTTTCTTTGCTACCTTCTTATAGGTATGTCTACTGGTGGTGGTTTTTTGAACGCTTTGTTTGATTATGGACCAGAATTTGTATTGACCGAAACAAACCATTCCATCAATCCTTTCACAGGAATGCAGATACATTCCAAGGGACTCTCCGGATAGAAAAGATACTGATGGGATTGTGTGGTATGACATGGTAGAGAGAATTTAAAAGATGTGTTTTAATCATAATGTACCACCGGACACTTATATTACCAATGGTGTCAATAGTCAGTAAGTTAACATTTTACCTTTGTTTCCAAGAGATTAATAGTTACGTCTGTCTGAATAGTCATCAAACGGTTAAGATGTTATTGTGGCTAGACACCTATCAGGGATATCAAGATCAAATAGGTAATGAGCTTGTGCATTATCATGTATATAAGCATGTGCATGATGAATTTATTACACAACAATCAATTATTCCTCCTATTTCACGATGTTCACTCTCTTGCCATTAGCAATGGTAGTAATGCTTTCCACTTACCCATCAACCAGATGAAACAGTAGTGCAGTGAAATTACCATTGAGGCACCAATGATGTACCTGGAAATGGCTGAGGCATGTTCCATAATCAACTTAATGATCCAGTGCGCAAGTTTAGATTGCATGACCTATGATAGCCTCGAACACCTTTTCCCTAAGACATCAGCGAATAATGTTAAAGTAAGTGTCCTAAAATCTACTTGGTGTTTATTTATATTTTTTATGCCCACACACACACTCACAAACCAAAATATATATTAAATTGTGATCATATATCTAACTCTTTTAGTCCAAGCGTTACCCATAATAATTTCTTATGGCACTTTTTCACCTTACATACTGATAGGGAGATGTGTAGCCAGGAGGAATTCTGCCTGTGTCACTCCAAATGTGAAGTTGTTATTGTATGCCATATACTAAGCTTTGTTCATCCAAGGGTTTGTCTGGTCAAATTACCACTTTTGGCTTGTTTTTTTGGCCTGACAATAAAAAAAGTAAAGGATGTGGTCTTTTCCATGTACTTCAAACATTCTACAAATTATATCAATTAAAAGTGTATATGGGTTCGTGGGTCTATCTCCCTAGGGTTGTTTTTTTTTGGTTGCAGAAATACAATTATTGCCAATTTTAGGTTACACAGAGAAAGTAAGAGATTTGGTCAAGTGGGACCCACACCAAGTTAATCCCTGAATGAAACAGCATATGCTAGAGTTTTTCTGGAAAAAAATTAAATTTTTGTCATTCACTCTTTATAACAATAAGTACAGAGAAAAATCCATCCACAGTTTGGCCAGTATGCTGTTATAAACATACAGACAGAAGACCAAGGATATATATAAATATATTGTGCATATAAATACATATTTCAATTTCACCCATTCAGCGCTTTCTTATTAAATTTTGGTTTCTTTGAATTAAGAAAATATATTAAAGTCTGAGATGGAACCAGGGACGTCAGAGGAATCTCAAGGTGAAGCTACTAAAAGAGCATGGTCACCTGACTCCATCAAAAGAGAAAAGGCGAGTTTGCTTACTTACCCCTTAATTAGCGTGATATGGATTGTTGTGAGTGAGTAGTGTGAGTTGATCGGTGTTAGGAGGACTTTTGTGAATACTAAGTGTGAGAAGGTCTGTGTGAGCAAGTTGGTGAGGGACTGGTCTCCCTGTATTTTGCTTGAATAACACAGGGTTAACGTATATAAAATATTATCATTATATTTATGATGTTCTTCTTTTGTCTGAGGATATTTATGAATGTTTAGAGCCATGGTTTACTTTATCAAGTAGTCAGACATGTAGATAATATATTTTTTAACTATTTCATCTGATTTTCCTAACCTACATTGTCCTTTTTTTCTTCCAGAAGTTTAATAATGCTTTAAAGAAGCTTGAGTTTATCAACCCTGGAACTGGAATGAAACCAGCTTCCACATATATGTAAATACTATTAGTTACAGAGCTACCATGCTCCAAAAATTCAGATTTTGTGGAAACATTCATAAGAAATTGTTGGTTATAGTTTCTGTAGTGAATCATCACAAATGAAAGGTTAAAAATTATATCTAATTGAATTTCAATTTTTTTTTTCAGACGGCAATCAATACCCCGCACAGAATTGGTCACCGATTGTCAAGTGCATGCACCTGACATGTGTGAGGATATGGAAGTCAACTCTCCAGGCTCTGCTAAACCTGATATGAATGACCCTGATGAGTTCAACTGCATTCAGTTAAATTCTCGGGGATTTGATGACAGCGAAAAGGAGGTCACCGAAGAGTCCGACTGTGTGGAGATGACCTATTACAGCTCCGGCGACAGTGATGTGAAGAGTGCCATCTTAGTCAATTTTGATGTGGATGGCAGTGACGAGTGTGATTGTATGACGGTAAGCTGTCCAGGCTGCTTCTTTCACTGCCCTAAGTGCAAATGAGGAGTTATTTATCATAATTTGAAAGTAGATAAAATGAATATATATATATATATATATGCATATGTATATTACAGATTTATTAGCTATTTAATTAACTATCTATGTTGCTTTCATTGTGATGTTATTGTAATTTCTTCATCACATTTTGCAGGTCCAACAAGTGTGGCTGTGTTTGCAGGGTGAACAGGTTATGGAAATACGGCAGTAGCCGTCCTTGTTGATTTGGACCTCAGGTGTATAAAGAATTGATGATACCTCGGCTTGCACACATAAGGAATATTTAGTAAGACTTGTATTAGCTGCATAAGTGACTAAGAATTAGTATGTCATTTACATTGTGACAATTCCATCGTATATTTTAAACATCTCTCTTGCACTATTTAACGAGGCTGATTCATAATTCACATCTAGGTATAGAATTTTCTGAATTAGGAAAGAAATGATATTTTAACCGTGAAAGGGTGGGGTGTGGTGGGCATGAATGCAAACTATTTGTTACTGACGTTTTCACTTTGAATCTCTAGCAGTATACCCAACATATAGATTGGCCACATAAAGTTCACAATAGAAGGTAAGAAGGAGAACAGTTTGTTGTCTTAAAGTTGATTGATAGGGCAATAATAAGAGGGAATGTAATGTGTGTTGGCGAATGAAAATGTGTGTTGTTTAGAATGTCATTGGCTGGAGGGTGTCTATGATGGTAGAAGTGTGCTTTGTTCTTGGCAGCTGTGTTACATTTTTTTTGTCGGCAAGAATGTGTCCATTTCGATGGAATAAGTGTTGTTGACTGGAGTGTGTGTGGTTTTAGGGTAGAGAATGAATTCATAGCAGGAGTTAGTTTCGTTGGCAGATGTGTTGGTATTGGCTGGAGTGTGTTTGTTAGCTGTGATGTGTTGTAGTGTGCAAAAGTGCGTATTGTTGTTGGAAGAAGTGTGTGTTTTTGGCCTGGGTGTTATTTGCTAGAGTGTGTTAACATGGACAGGAGTGTGTGAGGATGTTGGCAAGTGTGTGTGTCAAGGGCCAGAGTGAGTAATTTTATTTGCAGGAATGTGTTCTTTCGACTAAAGTTTGTTTTGTCTTTAGCAAGGGAGTGTGCTTTTAGTAGGAGGGTGTGTTTTTTGTAGGAGTGACTGTTGTTGTTGGGTAGAGAGTGTGTTCATCATAGGTTTTCATATTTTTGGCAAGATTGTGGTCTGTGGAAGACTAGAGTGTGTATTCATGGTAGTAGTGTGTGTAGTAGGCAGGAATTTGTGTAGTTGGTGGATATATGTGTTGTTGTTGGCAAAAGTGTTAGTTGATATTGGCAAGAATTTGCTGTTGTTGGAGAAGATGTGCACTGTTGTTGGTAAGTCTGTGTGTTTAGGCAGGAATTTGTGTTATTGTTGGCAAGACTGTATGGAGTAGGCGAAGTGGTGTTCTTGCCTGGATTTGTGTTTTTTTTTTTTGAATGTATGTTGTCATTAGTTTGTGTTACTTTTGGCAGAAATGTATGTTTCAGCTATATTGTCTGTTGTTGACTGTAACATGTTATATTATTAGCAGGTATATCTGTTTTAGACTGGATATGTGCTGCAGTAGGTTAGAATGTTTGCTTTGGCAGGACTGTGTTGTTGGCAGGAACATGTCTGTTGTTGTCAGATGTATGTGTTGTTGTAAGGAGTGTGCGTTGTTTGCAGAAGTGTTTTGTTTTGAAAAGATGTGTGAGTTGGTGTTGGAAAGGGAGTGTGTTTTTGGCTGGAATATCATTGGCTGGAGTGTGTAGATATAGGCTGTAGTGTATGCTGTTGTTAGCATCATTATGTGTTGTAGGCTTGAATGTGTGATGCTGTAAGATGGAGTGTGCGTTTATGGAAATAGTGCGTTTATGGCAAAAGTGTGTGTTGTTTCGTGCAGGACTGTGTAGTGTTGGCTAGAGGGTGTTATTTTGGCCAAGGTTGTGTGTTGTTGGCTGGAATGTGAGTTGTTGGCATGAGTGTGTGTTAATGTAGCATTGAATGTGTGTTTTCTGCCAGAGAGTGTGTTTATCGCTGGAGTGCGTGTCATTGTCTGGAATGTGTGTTATACGCAGGACAGTTTACTTTTGTTGATTGACGTGTGTGCTCTTTGGTTTTGTGTATGCTCTTGACTGGAGCATCTGTTTCTCTTAGCAGTAGTGTGTTTACCTTATTTTGTTACAATTATCAGTAATATAATTTGTAATTACTATGTGGAGTGCAATGTAACACTATATAACTCGATGTTGAATCTGAACAAACACCAAGGGCAAAAAAACTTAGCAATCATCCTTAATTGAAGGAGAACTGGTTACATCAATGTTTTTGTTGGTAAGATTTGGAAAAAGTAACTATATATATATACGCTCCTTTTTTCAAAAGCTAGAGTATTAAAACAGTAGGGCCGTTAGGGAAAAGAGAAAAGTGGAAGAAAGAAAATTATAAAAGGAAAAAAAAAACAAAAAATAGAAATAACAATAGTTAAACAATTATCAAAATAAATCAATGAACAAAAAAATAATTTTTTAGATGTAAATTTTAAGGTAAAACACACAATACTAGTTCAGATCACCACAACGTATTTCGTCAGTTAGTCAATCAGTCAGTCAGTCAGTCAGTCAGTCAGTCTGTCAGTCAGCAGTCAGTCAGTCAGTCAGTCAGTCAGTCAGTCAGTCAGTCAGTCAGTCAGTCAGTCAGTCAGTCAGTCAGTCAGTCAGTCATGCCCTGGAATCTCCCAACCCCCACCTATGCATGGACCATGGAATTTTCTCCTACTCATGCAATGGGGCCCTATAATCTCCTATTCCCTACCCAACAAACACATGGGTCCTAGAACCTTCACCTACCACACATATGCACACGGATATTCCTCTCCTCCATCCTACCTGCTTACCCATTGAACCTGGTATCTCTCCAACTACACATATACCTTGTGATCTCCCATCCTCCAACACCCAATAAATAAGCCCTGGAATTCTCCTTCACCTATGAACATGAACCTAAAATCTATCCACCACACCCCCAACTAACACATGGGCTCTTTTATCTATCTACCCCAATGTAAACGTGGTCCCTTCAATCTCCCAACTCCCTACCCATTGGCCCTGGAATATCTATTACCCCTTTAGATATAGGTCCTAACAACTTTCAGTGCCCCTCTACCTCCCACAATACATGGGTCCATGAGATTCAACCCCATCCCAACACATGGGACATTGAACTATTCACTCTTACACTAGGCATTGGAATATTCCACCCACCCACACCAACACATGGGCCCAGGAATATCTCAACCACTCCCCTAGACATGGGCTCCAGTATTTCTCCTTCCTACACATGGGCCATGGAATCTCCCACCCTTCATAACAAATGGGCTCTGGAATATCCATCCCAACCACAACAAATGGGCCCTGGAATCCCCTCAACCTAATCGTGGATCCTGGAATCTTCCTCTAACCTTACAACTTGGCCCTTGAATTTCACATCTCCTCCCAACTCATAGGCCCTGGAATTTCCCAAACCCTCACCTATATATGGACCCTGTAATATTCTCCAACTCCTAAAACGTGACCTTATAACTCCCTATCCCCTAGCCCCCCCTTACACATAAACCCTGTAATATTCCCCTACTCCTAAAATATGACCTTATAACTCCCTATCCCCTACCCCCCCTACACATGGACCCTGTAATATGACTCTATTACACATGTGCACAGTATTATCCCCCCACATACCTCATCCTAATTACACATTTTGGTTCAGGTATTCCTCTTCCTACACATTGGCCTTGTAAACTAGGTAATTGGTACCTCCCTTCATCTCTACCCACCACCTCCAAAATATGGGCCCTGGGGTCACTCATACCTTCCCCAACTTTGAATCCATGTATCTCTCACAACCTCACACAGCCTCTTCCCAACAATGGTTGCTTGAATCTTCCACACCCCTTACATATGGCTTTGGAAATCTCCCACCCTAGAAGAACACCAATTCATGGATCTTGGAATCTTCCCCACCCTCCTTCCACATTAGACTTGCTGTTTCCTCTTTCCTACACATGGGCCAAAGGATCTCTAACTCTCTCCAATAAATGGACTCTGCAATATCCCTCCAACCCACAAAAAGGGGCCCTGGTATCTCTACCCACCCCCCCCCCCCCCCTAAACGTGGGTACTGGAAACTTCTTCTAAATTTACCACAGGGCTCTGAGATTTCACATACCCCCTCCCAACATGTGGGTTCTGAATTTTTCTCAACCCCCTCTTATACATGGACCCTGTTATATTCATACACTCCTACAACGTGACACTGCATTTTTTCATTCCCTCCCTGCCCCCCCACCCCCCCTTCAAACCACATGGGCCCTGGAATATCCCACTACTACTCATGTGCACAGGTTTATCCCACCCCCTTACAACAACTCTCCCCCACTTAATCATTGGCCCAGATATATCCCTACCTCTTATACATCGTCCCTGAGATCTCCCATCTCAAATATCAAATATATAACACTGAAATCCAACCAGACACTCCTGTACATGGACCCATGAATAGTGTAATTTTGTCTACAAAAAGAATAATATTCCAACTAAAACTCAAATCTTGACTCCCTACAATTAGGCCATGGAGTATCTATCCTCTTAAATGTGGGCCTTGGAATCTCTTCATTCTTAAACTTGTCTCTGGGATATTACTTCTCCCTGTACACATGGACATTGGGATCTCTCCTTCCTTAATGAAGGTGGCCCTATAATCACCCCATTCTAAACCATACACATGATGACTGGAATCTATACCCCCCTTTACACAGAAAACCTAAAATATCTCCAACCAATCCCACCATTTAGGTATGGGCTTAGGAATCACTCTACTCTCCTCCTTATAGAAGGACCATGGAATCTCCCATTCCACAACAAAAGGGACATGAAATCTCCCCCTCCCCACCCCTCAAACATGGTTCCTGGAATCTCAACACCACCTCTACACCTGGGCACTGGTACCAAGTTCCGCCTACACATAGAACCGAAATCTTTCCATCGCCCACCCACCCACTAATGCGCCTGTGGTACGTACCCCCACATTCATACATGCACTGAAATCTCCCTACCCATCCAACCAATAGACCCTGGAATTTCTCCACCCCATCCCATACACGTAGGATGTAGAAACTATTTTCTTCTTACAGTTGGGCCATGGAATTTTCAATCACAACCCTCCTCTAAATATGGGCTTTTGTATCTCCCTCCTTCACCCATTATGGATGGGTCCTGGGAGATCTCCATCTCAAAGCCACATCCCTACACTTGTACACATGAATATCCAACCACAACTAAACATGGTCCCTCTGATATTCTCCAATATCCTCCCAAAAAAATGGGCATTGGGAGATCTCTCCATTCGAACTCAATCCCTAAGCATAGGCTCTGGATCACTCTACCCCACTAATCATGGGCCCTAAAATCTTTGTCCATCTAAAAGAAGGCCCTGGAATATCCATACCCTCAAACACCTGTCCACTATGATCTCACCTCCACTCACCTACACCCACTTCCTTCCCCCCCCCCCATGTACACATGGGTACTGGTATTTCCTAACATCCCCCATGCATGGGCCACGTGATCTCTCTCTCCCCATCCTTAATTTAGCCTGTTGAATCTCTCCCTATCTCCCTCCTACACATTGACACTGGAAACTCTCCACTCTACTCCTAAATTTGTGCACTGTCATTCCCCAACCCCAATGCATGGAACCAGGTAATTTCCACTCACACCTCCACCACCACAAGATATGGGCACAGTGATCACCCCAAATCCACCTAAATATAGATCCTGCAATCTTCACCCCCTACTTCTTAATTGCAACTCTCCGTCCATCCTATACGTGGACCCAAGAATCTCTCACCATACTCCAACATATAGGACCTGGAATCAATCCACTCACCCACCCTTCCCTCATCACATGGACCCTGCAATCTCCCTTCCCCTTCTTCGATGGGCCTTGGAATCCCTCATCAAAAAATCCAACAATACATGGGCCTGTAATCTTTCCCTACCTCCACCCTCCCCACCCACCCAAAATATGAAACATGGAATACACCCCACATTAATACTAGGACCTGGAATATCAAATCCCAATCCCCAACATATGGACACTGGAATCATTCCACTCACACTACACATTGGTTCTGCAATCTTCGCTACTATACATGTGCACAGTGATATCCCATACCCCACAACCACCCCTTCCACCAACTGTGGTAAACCATTGGCTTTGGTGTCTCCCCCCACTCTATATAGGCCTCAAGATCTCCCTATCTTCCAACCCCGCTATAAATGAGCCCAGGAATATTGTGTGTTGTATATTCAGGTGTGTATGTTTTAAGCTGAAATGTGCATTGTTGTGTGAAGGGTGTGTGTTTAGGCAGTAATGTGTGTTTCTTTGTTTACAAGTATGTGAGTTGTTGGCAGGTGAGTGATGTTGTTTACGGGTACTTATGTTAATATTTGCACTATTATGGTGTTGTTGGCAGGAGTTTGTGATGTGAGCTGATGTGTATGTTCTTGGCAAGCATATGTGTCATTCTTTGGAAGAGTAGGCATTGATGGTTTCAGTGTGTGATGTTTTAGGCTGGAGTTTGTGTTCATGGCAGAAAAATAAATTGTAGGCAGGAGTGTACATCGCTCTCACAAGTAAATCTTGATTTTTGAAAGAATGAGTGTTGATGGCTGGTGTTGACTTTGGGGTAGGTTGGAATGGTATTGATTTAAGCAGTGTTTTTGAAGGCAGGAATATGTGTTTTGGGCAGGAATGTGTGTGATATATAGCAGGAATATGTGTAGTTGTCCGGATTGTCAGTTGTTGGTAGGCATGTGTTTTGTGGGCTGGAGCATGTGTTGTAGGCCAGACTGCTGGTTGTCATCTACAGGAATGTGTGTTGTTGTGTGGAATGGGGTTTGTTGTAAGTAGGTACGTGTATTCTTGGCAGAAGTGTGAGTTGCTTGCAGGATTACACATTGTTTACAAGATTGTTTTATTGTTGGCAGGAGTTTGTGTAGATAGTTTGCAAGACTCTGTTAGTCATGGCAATGGAAAGGTGGTCTCTGTGCAGCATTTAGTGATTATCGAGGTGTGTGGATAAACAGCGGTGTGCTGATGGTAGAGAACATAGCAGAGCTGATATTTTATAGCCTCTTGTAAGGGTAATGAGTGGGTGGGACATTTGGTAGTATACACAGGGAGGAGATTTCCTCTGTGCAACTTCTTGTGAGGGGTCGGTTGTGTGTGGTACGTGGGGTTTTATGGTTGTATTGCCAGTGGTTAGGCTGATTCTGTGCAGATTCTTCTCATGTGAGATAATTGGAAATCTCAGATAGTTGCACCTTATGATGTTTGCAGGTTGATTCTGGTTGTGTCAGTGGTGGATGTGTAGTCTCTCTGTAATTCATCATAAGTGTCAGTGTATTTTGGATAAGCTTGGCAGTGAAAATTTTGTGTCTGTGAGGCATCCTTTAAATGGTAATTCAGGTAGGGTCTCTAATAGTGTCAACAGAGGATAGCTTGTTACTGTGTAGCTCTTAGTGAGGGGTGAGGCGTGAACAACTCCTAGTGAGTGTGGGGGGATTTTTGTTTGTGTCAGCAGTAGAGAAGTCATCCCTGTGTAGCTCCTTGTGATGGGTGATTAAGGATGTGGTTGGTGAACTTTTGATTATGTTGGCAGTGAAAAGGTAATCTCTGTGTAGCTTCTTGTGAGGTGTCAGTTGTTGGAGGTGTGTCTGTACTCGTTTTGGCAGTGAAGATGTTATTCCAGAACTAAATTTATGAATATTTGTAAGTTTTTATCAGTGCATAGGAAATTTACATAGTTTCTATGTCTTAATATTGTATACACTTGAGATATATTGCATTTTTCTTTGAATAATATCACCACTGCTAATCATTGTTGCCTGTACAATTTCCAAATTTCTATTTTACCAGGACGTTAACCAATAATTAAGTAGTAGTTGCTAGAGAAATGTGCATGCAAGTTTCTTATTATAAGACATAGATTTCAAAATTTTTGGCGGCAGTTGTTTCAGTGGAGGTTTCTAATTTCAATTTTCACTTCATTTCCAGGGAGGATAACAGGGTTTGCAGTGAAGTGAATTACTTCTTTGGTGACCAGCTGATGGGTCCTCCATTTCTGAAGGCAGGTGAGATTTTCTATAATTCCTAATATACTCTCAATGTTTGGTAGCATGGGCCCCAAATATATATATATCTTTTACATGACATCCAGCAATGCTGATGTTTGTTGGATTTTCTTCATCCTTTTAAATATTTGACCAAAAATGTATAGAGTGGATGTGATTTATCTGGTGTGTGCTCATAAAGGAAGTTCAGGAAACTTTCAACTAGAACTTTGTGTGATAGTTATTCAAATTTTTTCTCTTAAATTACAATATCAATAGCTAAGATACAATAGAGGAGGAACTGAAATTATATCCTCATTATATCATGTGAGAGATAATTCATTTAGTGTCTGTAAGTATGTGATAAATTCTGCTGCTTGTTTGAAAAAAAAATTGAACAACTTTGAGCTTTAGCTTTTGATTTGAGCATCACAAAATATATGTATTCCTGGATGGTATGGTGGAGAGGGGTTGTGGTTTTGTCTTAGTCTGTTACAGAGCAGCTGAATTTGGGTGACAAAATAATCATTTCATATTGGCAAATATTCATCCAGCCATTATGAATAAGTCATCTAATTATATTATAAGTACATTCTGATATCATAACTAATATTATAGAAAATACATGATTTTAATAATTAAAGGATGTGGTTTATTGAAAAATTAATATAAAATATATAGAAGTACATAATGTGTTCATCTGATAAAGTAGATGTCACTAATTCAGTGATAATATTGTGGGGATTAAAGACTGTGAATAGTGGCAACCTAAGATATTCTGAAGTTCTAAATCTTCTTCTGTTTCAGCTGTTACTCTCCTTCTGTTCTTTTCTTGACCTTTCTATTCAGGGATTTACATGTGCTACACCTGTACCTTTCTCAGTTTCTAGTAGTACAACCTGTGACACTTCTTCTTTTGTGCTCAGGGCTACCCTTGTCCTTGTTAACTCATTTAACTCACTCACAGAAGTTAATACTGGTTAGGCCAGCTGCTAATTTTTTAGACTCTGGATTTCTAATCTAGATCCATGTAAGAAAATTTAAAATTCTCAGTTATGTTTTACCAGAGAGTTGTAGTGAACCACCTTGGGCTGTATAAAGTAAATCCTAGTTCTGTTTGGGGGGAGAGGGGTCAGAGTATGGTCTTTGTTAGTGTTTTCAGTTGGAAGATCATTTCTGTGCAGATCCTTTTGAAGGTTTGATAGATCACTGGTAGTTTAGGCAGTGGGTGTTTTGTCTTTGTAAAGATTCTACTGATGGGTCAGGTGTTATGGGAAGGGTGGGGGTTGTGGGGGTATGATGTTTTCTTAGCAGTGGAAAGGTCTTCTATCTTTAGCTCTTTGTGAAGTGTGAGGAGAGCCTCTGATTGGGTACTTAGTGAATAAATTGTTCTTTTGCAGCTTAGGTTTGGTGTTTGAGAGAAGTTGTCTAGTATTGCAAGAGGTGGAGAGAAAATCCATCTGTTAATTATTTTGAGGGGTGAAGTATGGGTTAGTAGATTTAATGTTTTGTTGGCATTGGAAAGGTCATCCTTGTGTAGCAACTTATGTATTGTGAGATATGGCTTCTCTCTATTAGTGTCAGCAGTTCAGCAGTGCGAATGCTTTGACTCTACCTCTCTCCACATGACTCAAAACCCAATTATGGTAATAACTAAATATAGATAAAATGACAATGATGTCACAAGTTCATATCTTTCTCTGTTCTTTAGCAGCGCACATCTGTTTATAGTCAGGGAGGCCTGTCTTCAGTAGGGAGATAAGGTTCCCTGATATCCCCCATCAATCGATTGAACATTTGGTCCATTCTCCTCACTCCAAGCTTGTCAGCTGAGAGCATCAGAATTGGCATTTTCTGTGCCAGGTCAGTGTTAGATTTTGTTGTCAAAGGGCTGCAATGTTAAAGCCCATCTGGTTAGTCTGCTTGATTCATCTCGTACTTTGTGGAGGTATTGCAGACACTTGTAATCCACTACTACCACAAATGGCATTCCAGTGAGGTACACACCAAACTGTTGTATTGCAGTAACCACTGCAAGGCATTCAAATTTTATAGTGGAGTATTCTCTCTTCCTCTTTAGTAGTTTGCGTGAGTAGAAAGAAACAAGTTTTTCTACATTTTGATCAGTATAATGGTGGAGAAATGTTCTGATTCCAGTACCATATGCATCCATCTGTAATGTAAACTGTTTGTCAGTGTCGGGACTCATCAATGTTTTACTGCTAGTGAGCTTCTTCTTGTGCTCATTAAAAGCCTGCTGCATTTTCTTTGTCCATTTTACTCTTTCTGGAACATCTTTTTTCGTTGCTTCTGTGAGTGGAACTCCGATTTCAGCATAGTGAAGAACAAATTTTCTATGATATATTGCAAGTCTGAAGAATGTTTATACATTTCTCTTGCTTTGTTGCTATTTAAATTGATGCACTGCTGCAACCTTAGCATCATCTGTGTGAATTTGACCATCTCCTACTCTATGATCCAGGAATGAACATTCATTCATGTCAAAAAGACACTCAGTTTGGCCATCAATCTTTCTTTCCTTAGTTTTATCAATACCACTCTGAGGTGCTGGAAGTAATCTGTTCATGATCTACTGAATATCTCCTCGTCATCCAAGTAGACTGCTGCCAAAGGTGAAACAGAGGCAAGTATGGACTTCATGATGCATTAGAAGGTAGATGATGCACCTACTAGCCCAAATAGCATGGTTCTAAATTGATATATCCCCAGCTTTGTCACCATTGATGTTTTCGGAATACTATCTGGGCTGACAGGTACTTGCCAGTATCGCTTTGTATAGTCCAACATATTTCTATACATTGCTGCTCAAGACCATCCAACAACTCATCAATCTGCAGCACGATATAGGGATCTGGTTTTGTTTCCATGTTCAGGTGTCTGTAGTCCACACACAAACGGTGAGTGCCATCTTTCTTTGGCACCAACACGACCGGTGCTGCCCATGGATTGCCTGACTTCTGTATGATACCTGCTTGGAAAAGTTGTCTGATTTCATGCTGGACCACTCCAACCCTTGCTGCTGGAAGGTGATATGTTGGCAAGTAGGCAGTCTTAGCATCTCCTGCATTAATTTAAATCTGAACTGCACTGCTTCTTCCTGGTTTGTCACTAAAGGCATCCTAATACTCAATCACTCACATATATATATATATAAAAACCTTCATTGATTTTGCGTGACATTACAAAAAATCAATGAGGAGCTGACATAAGGTATAGTGTCAAAGTAACATACAAAATCACTGCACACTGGGCAAAGATACCTAGTCAAACCACCATAAAGAGGAAATGAATGAATACAATGAATACAATAAATGACTAAGGACACAATACATAATAAAAGTAAATGTTTATGAGATTAATTAATTAATTAATTAATTAATTAAAATTAAAAAAATAAAATAATAATAATGATAATAATAACAGTAAGTAAGTAATGAAGTAAATAAATAAATTTAAGAAAATAATAAATATATTGAATAAAATGATTAAAGACAGTCTACTAATTAAAGTAAATGCTTATCTGGGAAGGAGGTGTTAAAGTTACAGTTTCTATGTTATCTCCCTATTCCTGGTACGCCATATCTTACACGATTCCTGGATGGCAGTATTGGAAATCCTAACGAGTAGAGATCTAAGGTCTTTCTCAGAGCAATCTAGATGCTTCTGCACCTAGTGGAAACCTTGCAAATGGATCACTCCTCTAGAGCCAACTTCAAGGGTGATGAGGGAAACATCATGATGGTTGTTCTCACACAAGTCGAAATACTTTCTTCTTTTCCTTTCAGCAGCCTGTTTAAATAGAGTGTCGAAGCAGATGGTGAGCTCAACTAACACTGTTCTTTTTGAGTGTTCATCCCACCAGATAATGTCTGGTCTGAGGTCTGTGCAGGAAAGGTGGCTTGGTATTGAGTAAGTCTGTGATGACAGATCTGCTATCATGTTCTGTGATACTTTCAAGTTGACATTGATAAAGGAAGCAATTTCTTTTAAAACTTCATCATCTTCGATTGTACCTCCGATGGTGTAGGGCAGTTTCACAGTTATTTAATACATGGAGTAGAGTCTGTCTTTGATGTCCACACAATGGGCACGATGGATTTGGCTTCTTTTTCCAGAGATGGAGATTGGAGTTATGGGGAAGAGTGTCGTGGGCAGCATTTAGCACAAATTTATAACACTCATTCGGGAGAGACCTGATGGCATCTGTCCATATTTTGGTTGGATCTGTTCCAAGTGTGGTAATGGTGGTAAAAAGAAGACCCTGGACGGGAAGAGCCAGAAGTTCTGACTTGTGTCTACTGGCATCACTATAAGGAACTTTGTTCTTCACTGCCTTTAGGAGTGCTTTTTTACTCTGAGATGGATCCTCCACCATTGTTTCTTGCACCTCTATTGATGGTTTAAAGATTTTCCTGATGGATTTTATCTTAGTTCCAAGGTTCTTTTCAGCCAAGTGTCTGACAATGGCGTTTTGGAGGTGAGAAGTTGACAGTGCTTGGACACTTGCAGCTTTTTGTATAGTGTGGAAATTGATGAGAGTTGGAGTCCTCCTTCAGACCTTGAGATGTAAAAGATATTGGGGTTTGCTGATTTTGTTAGTCCTGTCCACCGCTTAAGGTATCTATTGGCAGTGGCTTCAAGTTGTCTCTCTACCCAGGACAAAGGAAACTCATGGATGGTGAGAAGCCAGTTCAACCTCGGACAGATCCCCAAACTGTTGATCTTTACCTTCTGTTTTCTTGTTAGTGCAGTCTCATCAACAATCTCAAGCATGGACTGCAACAGAGACTTTAGTTGTGATTTAGCTCTGTTACAGTCCTTGGGAAATTGGATTGGGAGGCCAAGGAAGTTGATTGAGTGATTTGCAACATACCTAATTGGCTCGTTTGAGCAGGTGAGATGTGGATCGGTCAAAGTTCCACTGGAGCTCTTGATGTGCAAGGAGTGGCACTTGGGGACCTTAGCCTTCATGTCTGCCCACTGAGGCCATTCACTGGTGGAATCTAGCAGTGACTGAGCTGCAACTGGGCTACTGGCTATGATGCAGGTGTCATCAGTATATTGTAGCAGGTTCACTTGATGAGATGGTGAGAGAGATTAGCCAAGGTTCTTCTTTAAATTCAGGGTGTCAACTAGGGTATTGATAACAGTGTTAAATATGACCCCAGATAGAGGGTCACCTTGGTAGACTCCAATGTTGAGAGGGAATGAAGGTGTAGTCCAGGCATCTGTGGATACGTTAGCTGACAGACCTGAGTAGAGAGAGGCCACAACATTGCAAAACTGTGATGGAGCATGATAGTGATGCAGAGCAAAATCTATCAATGAATGGTGGACACTGCCATACGCATTTGCCAGATCTAGCATGCAACTCTCAGAGATTTGTGTTTTCTTTTTGCATTGGCAAGTATCGAGGCCAACTTAAGATGGTGTTCTGTGCAGCCAGGTGTTGCCCTCATGAAGGCCTTTTGGATGGAAGGGTCGAGGTACTCATTCTCAAGCATATAAGTAGACCATCTACTTTTCAAGATGGAAGTGAAAATTTTCCTATTACATGATGTTAAAGCAATTGGCCTGAAGTTGGATGGTGATGAGGGGTCATCCTTGGCAGAAACTTTGGCAATCACTCTAATGGATGCAGTTTTCCATGCCTGGGGAATAGTGGATGTCGGCCAACATTGATTGTACAGTTTGAACAGAGCATGCACCAAGGAAGGACACCTTTTCAAAATCCTGTATGGAGTCTGGTCTAGAGGAGATGGAGTGGAAGAGGCATCAGATCTTATGATTGTGCTTCTGATCTCTTCAATGGAGAAAGGTGACTCATAAAAGTTGAAAACAGGATCTTTAGCTGATGGCATCCCTGGTGGCTGGTGAAAAGATTTTGGCTGAGAGCTGTATACAGATTTAAAAAATGGAAAAGCTTTATCCTCTGCGAAAGCTGGATTAATTCTTTTGGTAGTATTATTATCAAAAAGATGTTTCACATACTTCCAAAAAGAATTATGACAGAGGATCCGTTCTTGTCTGATGGATTGAGACATTGATGCTGCCCTAGATTTCTTGACCATCTTACTCTGCTGCCGCACCAGATTGAAGAAATTTTTTGCTAAAGTTTGCATATCATCCACCAGAGCACCGTTCCTTTTAGCATGACGAAAATCTCTCCCAGCCTTGGTTTTGAGCTGTTTGATCTTTTTCAAGTCTCTGTCATGTTTTGATCTCCTGGAAAGCTTACTATTATTTATTTCTTTACGTCTATGACAACCATACCGACTACTGAAAAAATTAAAAATACCATCAGCTAGTATTTTATACTTGTCCTCCACACAACTGGCTAGCTGTACTGCTGGTAAGAGGCATACCAAGAAATGTTTATCTGCCTCCATCCATTCAGCCTCTGACCCTGGTAGTTTTAATGGGATATTTGCTATTATGATGACCAGCACTAATAGATGGAGTTAGAGTGCCTGCTAGTATATATGGAGGTGTAGTAGATGAGATCTTTTCTTGTATGTATATAGTGGTTTGACAAGATAAGGAGGTCAAAGATTGTGATGGTGGATGTGCATTTGGAAAATTATGCATAGAATGCTTATTGTGAGACTGTGGTTTTAGTTGAAGTTGACTATTTGTCAGTTCAGTAGATGATGCAAGAGTTGGCGAATGAATATCAATTAATAGAGAAGTTTGTGGAATGGTTTCAGAAGGATTATTAGATAGAGGTTGGAAACGTGAATCACTAGTAAGTAGTTTTCCAAAATCCTTAACTGACTTGCAGAAAGGATTTTTCCTAAGATGAGTATCTAATCTCAGAAATAACTTGTGGCATTTAGGGCTCTCGACTTCTTTGGAAGCTCAGACCTAGCCTTTTTATCAAGGGTCTTCCTGGCTAGATTGGGTAAATAGTCTCTACCATCTCTCTCTGTGCATTTGCTGATGCGGTTACTGAGACTAATAAATGTTTTGCCACAAAAAGGGCAGGGAGAAGAGAGTTCCCTTGGAATTTTATGGTTTGTTATGGGTAAAATGGAAGCATCTTTCTTAGATTCCGGGATCCATGTATAGGGTTTGTTGTGGAAATTCCAGGTCCAATGTGTTAGGGGTAGGGTGTGAAATGCCTTTGCCCAGTTGTTGGGTGGGGAGAAGATCCAGTGTCCATATGCAATGGGATGGAGTGTGGTAGATTCATGGACCAATGATTAGGTGAGGAGTGAAGAGATTCCATGGTCCATATATGGGAGGGCATAAGAGTTCCTAAGACTCATGTGTATGGTGAAGGTGCGTTGCAGATTGAAAGGCCTATGTGTATGTGGAATGGGGGAAATACCAGTGCCTATGTTTAGAAGGGGGGTGGAAAGGTTCCAGTGCCAAAATGTAGGAGTGGGGTGGAGTGATCCCATGGACCTAGTTTTATG
Organism: Lycopodina hypogea; assembly: GCA_963969325.1. Taxonomy (NCBI): domain Eukaryota; kingdom Metazoa; phylum Porifera; class Demospongiae; order Poecilosclerida; family Cladorhizidae; genus Lycopodina; species Lycopodina hypogea. Next base: position 13,633,339 of record OZ017789.1, on the reverse strand, counting down.
CGTGGGAGGGATAGATCCTGTGGCCCATTTGTGAGTGTGGGGAGAGTGTGTGATGAGATACCATTGCCCATATGTAGGAGGGAAATCATGCATCCATGACTTTTGAAGACAGATACCCCAAGGCCTAATTGTAGGGTGTGGAAAATTTTAGTGTGGAAAATTTTGGTTAAGGCTTATGTGTGACAAAACATTCCAGGCATTATATTAGGGGTGTGTGTTGGAGATAAATCCAAGGGCCCTTGAGTAAGGTAGGAGTTTGGGACAGATCCCAGGTTCCAAGTTAGGGAGGTTGGGGGTGAACCTAGGGTCCATATTTAGGATGGGGTCGAGAAAGATCCCAGAGCCCATGCGTAGGAGGGTTGGAGGTTGGTACTGAGGAGTAAGTTTAAAGGTGGGTGTTTTAAGATTCCATGGCCCATGGGTATAGGGGGACATATCCCAATGCCAATATGCAAGCATTGGGAGCTGGGTGGGGGGGGGAAGGGGTGCTGGTGGTGATAGAAAAAAGGGGATATCCCTGTGCACATGAATAGAGAGGAAAATTCTAGGGCTCATGTGTTGTTTTGGGGTGGGTGGGAAATTACAGAGCCCATATTTAGGAGTATGTGAAGATTCCATAGTCCATGCATAGGAGGGTTTTGGGGAGATTCAAGTGCCCATGTGCAGGAGGGGGAAGAGATTCCAGAACCCACGTCTTGGGGGGTGGGGGGTTAGATAAATTCTAGGGCCCATATGTAGGTGGAGTTGGGAGAATCCAGGGGTCATTTATTAGGGAGGGTGGGAAATTCTTTTTCCTAAGTGTAGAAAGGGGAGATAACTGAGCCCATGTTTGGGGACCCATATCTAAAGGGGGGATAGAAAATCCAGTGACTATAAGTTGGGGGTTGTGGGATTCAAGGGGCCATGTTTATGGTGTGATAGAGAGGTACAAGAGCCCATATGTTAGTGGAGTGTGTGGTGGAAAGATTTAGGGTTCATGTGTATAGGTGAAGGAGTATTCCTGGGCTTATTTGTAGGGAGTTGGAGGATGAGAAATCTCTGGCTATATATATGTAGTGGGGGAGATCCCAGTGTCAATGGGTAAGAGGGTAGGAGGGGGGAGGGGGATATCCCTATGCAAATGTGTGGTAGGTGAAGATACTAGGACCCATGTGTTTTTGGGGTAGGGAATAGGAGATTACTGGGACCAGTTGTAGGAGTAGGAGAAAATTCCAAGGTCCAAGCATAAGTGGGGTTTAGGAGAATCGAGGGCCCATATGTACAGGAGGGGGATGGGAAATTCCAGGTCCAAGTTATTGGGTTAGGGAAAACTTCGAGGGTTCTTGTTTAGGGGTGTCAGATATACAGGGATTACTCCCAGTGACTCTTTGACAAGGCTTGGAAGAAGTAAAGAAGTATATCAATAAGTTAATTATAACAAAGAGAATAAAAATGAGAATAAAGAAAAGAATAAGAAGGAATATTAATCAAGAAGTAAAATTGAATAAGAATGATAATAACAAACTTGATAAAGTTATAGTAAGCTAATTTTAATAATGAGAGTTATGGGTTTACGGTGGAGGAAATTGATTATAAGAAAATAGACAAGGTAGTGCTTACAACAAAAATATAAGGACTCTCCCAATGAACAAGCAGCCGGCCTGAGCAGGGGCCTGAATGGTCTAACTTACAGAAACTATAAAATGACACAGCTAAACTGTCACAGAGAGAGTCTCTAAGTTATAAGTATTTGAAGTGTACCATGGTACATATCGTGTTGTGCAAATATTTGAAGAATCATTGTTGTTGCTGGTACAAATAGTTTCTTGCAAATATGTGATACTTATTCTATTTGAAAGGAGACTTAGTGAGGACAACCACCCATTCTCTACACATGGGCCATGGAACTTCTACACCGCCCCCCCTACACAATGGCTATGGGATCTTTCCCCCCTTGCATATGGCCCATGAAATCTTACAATTCCATCTCTTCAACCTGGTCATCAGGACCTTCATCCCTCCTTTCTATACATGGGCAACGGGATCTCTCACCACACCTTTTAAAACATGGGCCCTGGAGTAAACCCCAACTTCCCCCACTTGGATCCTAGGAACTTTCCCAACCTTCCTCCATACACATTGGCCCTTAAATATTCCACCATCACATCCCCTAAGTATGGGGCCTGCAATCTCATGACACCCATAAGCTATGGTCTATAAACTATCACTCCCTACAATTGGACCCTGGGGTATCTATCCTCTTAAACATGGGTCGTGGAATATCTTCATTCCCTACATATGTCTCTGGGATCTCTCTTCCCCCTGTACATATGGACATTGGGACTATATTTCATTAATGAATATGGGCCTTATAACCATCCCAATAACCACCCTACACAGGAGCACTGGAATTAACACTCCCCTTTACACATGAACCCTAAAATCGCTCCACCCAATCCCTTTACATATGTGCTCAGTGATCTCTCTACACCCCTCCCTATACAAGGACCCTGGTATCTCCCACCCCGCTACAAACGAACCCTAGAATCTCTATTCACCTACTAGACATATTTCAAGAATCTCCCTCCTCCCCCCCCAACACCAACTCCCCACCCCCCCCCCCCCCCCCCACATGGATCCTGGAATCTCAACCCAACCTCTACATCAGGGCACTGGAACCTAGTTCTGCATATACATGAAACCAAAATATTCCTACTGCCCCCATCCACTAGGGACCCATGGAACATTTCCCAACATTCACACAGGCCCTGAAATCTCTCCACCCTTCCAACAAATGGGCCCTTGAATTTTTCCACCCCATCTCACAGACGTCGGTTATAGGAACTCTTCCCTCCTACACTTGGACCATGCAATCTTCAACCACAACCCTCCTCTAAACATGGGTCACCGTATATCTCTTCTCCACCTTTGGGCCCTTGGAAATCTCCATCCCATCGCAACATCCCTACACTTGGACTCATGAATATCCACCTCGCATACACAAGGTCACTGTGATCTCTTCCCCCCTTCCTAAACATGGGTCCTGTGGTCTTCCCCAACATCCCAACAAACAAATGGACATTGAGAGATCTCTCCACCCAAACTCCTCACTTAAGTATAGGCTCTGGAATCTCTCTACTCTACTTAACATGGGCCAAAAAATCTTTCTCCACCTAAAAGAGGGACCCTGTGGTATCTATACCCACAACACCTGTCCACTTGATCTGCCCCCCCCCCCCCCATAAACAAAGGAACTGGGATTATCCAACATCCTTAAACATAGGCCATGGGATCACTCTCTCTTCCCCTCCTAAACTTAGCCTGTTGAATCTCTCCCCATCCCCCTCCTACACATTAATCCTGGAATCTCTCCACTCCACTCCACTCCTAAATTTGGGCACTGGCATTCCACAACCCCTATACATGGAACCAGGAAACTCCAACTCACACACCCACCACCAAAAATCATGGTCATAATGATCTCCCCAAGTCAGCTACACATAGATCCTGCAATCTCCACACCCACTTGCCCTAAGAACTCTCCGCCAATCTTTTACATGGAACCTGGAATGTCCCACCCCACCCCTGCACATAGGTATTCGAATTAAACCACCAACCCACCCCCCTCCCCCCTTCCACATGGACCTGAGAATTCCCTTCCCCCCTCAATGATGGGTCTTGGAATCTCCCATCCCAACAATTCCCCATTGCATGGGTCTAGAATCATTTCCTACCCCCATCCCCCCCCCCCTCCCCATCCACAAGTATGAGCCCTGGAAATCACCCCCACTGAAACACTGGGACCTCAAAATTCCATCACACTCCCCAACACATGGACCCTAAAATCATCCCACCCATCCTAAATGTGGTCCCTGGAATCTCCCCTACTACACATGTGCACAATAATATACCCCTCCCCCCCCCAAACAACCCTCCGCCCCCATTCTTTAGCCTTTGGCCTTGGTATCTCCCTTCACCTATATATGGGCCCCGAGATCTCCCCCATCTTCCAACCTTACTAAACATAAGCCATGGAATCCCCACCCAATTTACAGAAAAACCCTATAATCTCTCTAACACACCCCCTCCCCAACCTACATATGTTCCTAGAATCTCCTAACCCACAACACATGGGCCCTGGATTTTCAATTCCCCCTTTATATATGTATATTAGAATATCCCATCCCAACTACCCCCCAGCACATGAGTTCTGGAGTCTCAACCCAATCCCTATACATGGGCCCTAGAATCTACTACCCCCTACACATGGCATTGGAATCTTCCCATTCCACTCTTCTACAAATGGGCTATTGGATCTCCTCACCCTCCACATGAGCCTTGGAATATCACCACCCACCCCCCCCCCCTACACTTAGGCTTTGGAATTTCTCTATCCCCCTCTTAGCATGGGCTATGGTATCTCACTACCCTTACACATGGATCATGAAATATTACGACCAAATCCCTAAAACTTGGTCCTCAGAACCTATCGATTACCATCCTATACATGGGCCACAAGATCTTTCATCACCCCCATCCTAAAAATGGGCTCTTGGGTCACACCTAACTTACTAACTTAGGCCTTAAGAACTATCCTGATCTTTCTCCATACACATGGGCCCTTGAATCCTCTCCACCGCACTTACACATGGGGACTGCAATCTTCTGATTCCCATTAGCATTGAACTCAAATCTTAAATCCCTACAATTGGAACATGGAGTGTCTATCCTCTTAAATATGGGCCTCGGTATCTCTTCATTCTTAAAACTGTCAATGGGATATTACTTCTCCCTCTACACATGGACATTGGGATCTCTCCTTCCTTAATGAAGGTGGCCCTGTAATCACCCCACTCCCCACCCTACACATGTCAACTTGAATATATACCCCTCTTTACACATGAACCCTAAAATATCTCCAACCAATCCCACCATTTACGCATGGGCTTAGGAATCACTCTATTCTCTTCCCTTTAAAAGGATCCTGGAATCTCCAATCCCGCATCAAACGGGACATGAAATATCGTCCAACCCCCCACCCCCCCTCCCCCAACATTGTTTCTGGAATCTCAACACCAACTCTACACCTGGGCTCTGGTGAATTTCACAAAATGGTTACCATGGTAACAAGAAAAAGCCAACAAAAAAATTATTTTTGTCAAAAAAAAAAAAAATATATATATATATATATATATATATATATATATATATGGAGCTAAAGATCTAAAACTTGGTATGAATAGACAATTTCACTCTGGGAGTAACATGGGCTGTGTCCCACCTGGCCATACCTCTTCCTATTATGTGTAAGGCTATCAATGCGAAAATATATATTTCAGCAAAATCACTTTAACCTAGGGAGTTAAACCAATGAACCCATATATATTTAGTATCAATATAGTCTGAGGAATGTTTTAAGTACATTTATATGACCATACCCACTTCTGCTTTCGTGTCAGGCCCAAAGAGGACAAAAATGGTATTTTGGCCAAATGAATCCTTGGGCAATAGATTTATTATATAGTTTGTATACTCAACTTTGAATATAATGTTTGATGCTGAAATTGGCCAGGCAACGCCGGGTATATTCAGCTAGTATATATATATATATTCGTATTTGAATGCTTCTAGGTCTATGAATTTCACCATCATTAGTACCAATGCATCATTTTTGACCTGACATGGCCAAAGAAAGAAATATTGTCTGTTGACCCAAGTTGGGGTAGGGGGGGGGGGGGGGGGAGGGGAGGTGGGGTTGCTGAAAATCATCCTCTGCATTGGATGTGCCTACCCTAAAGAGCAGGTCATAATTTTCTGGTAGTTAGTGGCCAACTGTGACCAAGCCAATATCCAAGAGCTGTCCAACAAGTACCACTTTTGGCACTTTTAACCTCATAAACCTACAGGGAGAGGTTTGAAGCACGCTAAGTAAAGAGTATCCACTCAAATGTAATTTAAGTCTCTCATTTACAGAAGTATTATTGAAATACTCTGCGACTCAAAACTACTATTACAAAATGAATTCAGCTCAAATTCACTACTTAATCCCAACAAAAACACAATACAGATTATATTTAACATTCAAACCACACTACAAATTTATATTGGATTATTCTTTTCCTTCAGATCACAGATTCAAAATTTGCCTTATGCCCTTATCTGCACTCAGAAATAGAAAGACAGAAAAAAAATTCAGCACACACAGGCTGAACAGTTGGAAAAAAAAATCTCTCCATTGGATCCTAGTATGAATTCACATTCAACCAGAATTTTTCTGTGCTTGTGTCCCAGGCCATCTTCTTTATCATGGGGCAACTGCTTTATCATGAGGCATTATACTACGGGTTCTCCCTGGGAGGAAATCTTATGGAAGCGATTGTGGGGACAGATATTCTCTCTGCAATGTAACTTGCATGAACAGTGACCATTGGAATGGAGCCATCTTGGTAGGTAACCATTCTGATTCTTGATGCACCTTATGAATAATACATTCCTCAGAAAATTGAAGATTTTTTCCTGTCTCATCTTCAGCATGGGCATCCAGCTATGGTCTAACTTTGTCTGCAATCCTTTGCTGCTGCTGAAAAAATTCAATACATTTTGAGAGTTTTGACAATTTTCCTATCAGACTTTTTTTCCTCCCAATTTGTTTCCAAAATTTACTACTTGTGGCAACACTGCTCAAGACTGCTCCACATTCTTCAGAGGTCAGCCTCCTTTTAATAGGTGCTCTTTCTCTAATGGAGGTGACAATATAACAAAATATTAATAGATTCAATAATGAATACCATAATTACAATATATGTTTGAATGTGTGTACAAGTATGCTTCCTACTCAGGCCACTAATCGACATGTAACAAATGAAGTCATTAAATAACAAATCAATTCAATGAATAACATCTGCTTCAGTCATCATCTACTAAAGGCAATCTTTTCAGGTGCATAATTCAATAATTAACAAAGTGTATTGTGTTTGCACTACGAATTAAAATTAATTGTTTTAACATTTTAGCCATGTCAGAATTTTAAGAAGGGGAAGGGGGGGGGGGGTGGGGGGATCACACTGAAGGAAGAAAGAGTTGGGTAGGAAGGGGGGGGGGAATGGAAAGGAAAAAAAAAAATCAAGTAACTCCAGGTTTGAACCACAGACTTTCAGCTTGAGAAACTTGTGCTTTAACCACTGAGCCACAATATTTAAGGTTTTTTTTATTATTAGAAATTTAAATTCCTCTTTCCACTTCCAGGGGTGACTTTTTTGGGAATTTTTTTTGTGAAAAACGTTAGTATGCACTGAACCTAATGTGTGCAAATTTTTGTCAATATTCATTCAACGTTTTGCTCTCTATTTAGCCCACACCAGCACACACATACACAGTACCTACTTTTTCACATTTATAAATATTAGTGTTAAACCCACCCTATGGGTGGTTTTTTGGCCCACCTTTAGTGGACTGCAGTCATGAAAGTGGCTGCGTTGAAAATATGTAGACTTTTAAAACAAAAGTGAACATATGATTAGGTCAAAGTATTATTTAATAGCACAATTTTTGACATTTTCAGCCTTACACACAAAAAAAAGAAGAGGTTTGGTCAGAATGGACCCACCCCATATTATTCGCAGACACGTGTCTTGATGTCAAACTTTTAGTCCTGTAGCTCCTTTATTTCTTGTTTTAAAAGTATCATTTTCCTTTTGATTTTTTTTTTTTTTTTTTTTTTTTTTTTTTTGGTTTAATAACGAAGGGGTGTGGTAATATTGATATGCTTATGGCATTCCTCTGGTGACATTGGTTTTGAATATGTATGAGTTCGTAAGTCTATCTCAATTCTTTTTTCTGGCAAAAGTACCTTTTTGACTTTTTGAATACAGATAGGGGTGTGGCCCTGTAGACACGCTCATGCCATCCCACTGGCGATATTGATTCTAAATATATGGGTTTGTGGGTCCAACTTCAACCTTTCAAGTGTTAAACACGGATGCACAGGCGAACAGACAGACAGATGGACTTATAGCACTGTGAGAGAAAAAATGTGCCAATTGGCACAAAATTTGGCATGAACAATTGGGGTGGGTGTAGGATGGTCTTACATGATCGAATTCTGAATTACTGTCATTTTTGTTTATATATATCTATCTTTTTTTGTTTGTGCATGACCACTGGCATTCAGAGAACTACCGGGCCAGTTGGGAAGAAATTTGGCATGATCCCTTGGGTTGAGTGTGAGACAATTATTACATAATAAAATTTTGAATTAATGTATTTTAGTCTATCTAATGTGAAGGATCGAGGATGATCCTTCTCTGATGACCTGGGCAATGCAAGAGGACCAGAGACTTGATGGTGAACTGGTGAAGAAGAGGAAACATGATTAGCTATGTGTTTGTTATTATATTAGTTTTGTGTTACTTCTTAATTGGATTCTCTAACTGTAAAGGAAACATTAATAGTGTGTGGTTTTGTGGTCATTGATTTATATTAGTTTCGTGTTGCTTATTAATTGGATTCCTCTGACTGGACAGAACATTAATGGTGTCTGATTTTGTGCTCATTGATTTTGTCTGTAATATAATAATGTGGTGTGCAGTTTTTCTGGGATTCTGAGAACTATCAGTTCACTCTAGAAGAGAGATTCTTCTCTTTTTTTTGGCCTGTGTTGTTACTTGGGAATTACTGGGCAATATCCGTTCTGAGGAACTAGGGTGCAGACACAGCATGCAGTCTGCTGGGGTGCAGAGTTTGTGTTGGCTGGAGAGGCTGAAGTTGTGTGGGTGCTGTGGCAGGTTCTGTCACACTAATTATCTTTTTGTATTTGTACATAACTATTGGGATTGAGAGAACCAATGGACTGATTTGGCATAAGCATTTGTGTTGGGTGTGGGATCAATATTACAAAATTGCATTTTTAATTCCTATATATATTTTTTCTATTTGTGCATAACCACTAGGATTTAAAGAACATCTTTGCTGATTGGGATGAGATTGGGCATAAGCACATTGTTGGGGGGGGGGGGGGGTTGGTTTTTATATAATAAAAATTGGCCTATCAATCTAGCTTTTTCTATAAGTGCATAACCACAGGGATTTGGAAAACCACAGGTCCAAATGCTTGGCATAAGCTCTTAGAGTGGGTGGGTTGATTCTTACTATACTAAAATGTGACATTGCAGTATTTTATTTATCTGCCTATCTTACCCTTTACGTGTAACCACTGGGAAGATTGTAATAAAATTTGGCATGCACAGTTAGGGCTGGAGGGGTGTAGTTTTATAATAATAATAATATTTAACTGCTTGGCCCCTGGAATGGAATTGCTAGTGTTTGCCTGAAAACAATATACCTACCAGCTGTAGGGACTAAAATGCTTCATTGAGATGAAGAATGAACAGGTGGAGAATCTTCAGGAGTCAGCAGCCTCATTTAGCTCTATTTAGCAGGTGTGTCCTTATTCCTGACTTTTGTTCATTCAGTTTCACAAAAGTATGGGGGTCTGGCTTTTATCCATTTTAGAGGATCATTTTCAATGATTTTTTGGAAGTTGGCCTAGCTTTTGTCCATTATTCAGAGTTAGGAGGATCTGCTTTCAGAGGTACTGATTTATTAGCTCTATAGGGTATCGATCTGGTGCCTTACTGTTTGTCCATTGTAGAGAGGTTGTCCCTATTTCAGAGAGTCCATTTAGGGAGGTTCTACCATAGTTATGGCAATTATGTCAAATTGTCTGAGCTGCCTTGTTGATAAAAAGTACCATGCAACAGGAGAACATTGTTTTCTTTCTGTATTACAATTTGTACTAGGCATAATCATGTTTGAAAATGGTGACAAACTATTTTATTAGTGTCATTATATATATATATATATATATATATATATATATATACACATGGAGATCCTACATGTGATGTTATGTGCGAAAACGAGGGGTTAATACTTTCATTTGTGGCTAAATGTGGAAATTGGGAATGCATATTTTGAATCAATTGTTTTGATTACATACATGTTCATGGCCACATAAATGACTATTATCCTACTTATTGCAAGCAAAGTTTAAAACTGTTCTTCGTGTCCTTCAGCAGCTTCAGACCTGGATGCTTCACCACGTTGGTATGGATGAGGCATATCATCATCGACAACAATGTTATTCTCTTCCTCCCAGTCTGGCAGAGTTGCATAGTCCAATAACTGTGCACGGTTCAGCTGAGGCTGAAGCTGTTGGTCATTCTGCTGTGGCAGATACTGTTGCTGCTGCAGCATCTGTTCCTCTGGGTGTTGCATTATAGCTGCATACTTCGGATACTGAAAATATTGAAAATTCCTGTTAGACGAGACCTGTGTGGAAACAGGCACAGGACTCTGCATGGGATACCCCTGGCCAACATAGTGCTGCATAGATGGATAGTGCATAGAGGAGCATGGCATATATGGAGGCATGGGTCGCAACTGTGGCATCATCAGTTGAGGTGGAACCATATTATGAGATGAACCCAAACCCGTATACGACAAGATCAGTTCATCATTTGCTATACTCCTGAAGATTTTAAATTATGTTTAATACAGAATACTGACCAGCATAGGGGAAGGTTGTTGGATACACAGGAGTTGCCATTGGTGAGTAGGTGGTGGAAACCCTCTCTGCACAGGGCTGTTAAATAGAGGCAAAAATGACTGTCCTGCAGGAGTTAGACTTCCAGTACTCAGCCAAGGAAATGGACCAGCTAGGAATATGAGCAGGCATAAATATATAGTAAGATAAGAATTGCTGTTTCAGAGCTAAGATTATAGATCATTTTTGTCACCAAATATACAAATCTGAAACAATAAATTCAAAATGTGAACTAAAAAGAGTCCCTAAAGACAATATATCATTGGTAAGAAGGTTAAAACCCTTAAAAAGAACTTCATTTACTTATCTTGGGGAACCCCAAATGAACACTCAAAGTCTTGCTCACACACCTATGGAGCAATGAATTGTACAAACCAAATAACGTGGAATAAATCACCACATAAGATTTTTCTTTCAATTGTTCATGAAAATATTTATAATACTGAATAAGTACAATTAAACTCAATGGAGAACATAGAGCAAACAAATGAACATAGGTCCTTTATAAATATATTTGTTTTTGTTTTTTGTTGATTTTTTTTTTGGCAGTTGCTGTTTTTTTTTGCAATTGATAAATATTTTATGAGGGATCATATATAATGTTCATGATTGTATTTCCATTAGTATTGATTGATGATTAAAAAATGCATCATAAACATAATCATAATTTTTTGCCTTTGAACAACATTGACTCACCATTCAGAGAGTTTGACCCATAAGATGCATTCTGGGAGAAGTGTGGTGATATTGCAGGCCATTGAGTCATCATAGCACTTTCAACCCCACAATGATGAGATTATAGCGATATAAAATTTTTGCACAGATATGGTGTAAGTGCACATTACAATAATTCAATAGTGAGATGCAACCAAAAAAAATCTCTTGAAGAAACAATCTCTAATATAGTACAAATTGCAACTATAACAAAAAATATTTATTAGCACAATCAATCATTTGACAGTGCTTACCTGAGGTAAATATAAAGCTAATTCCTAATCCCCCCCCCCCCCACCCCCAGGTAATAAAGTACATAATAGATATTCCTTAGAGGATTGCCAATCTTTCAAACTTCCACTCATTACAACCAAAAACAATTTACAAGACAATATCCGTAACTTGATATAATGAACATCTGCAGCTGAAGACACATCACCATTCTGGGGAACTGGAGACAACATAATCATAAATTTTTCTGGGTTTACTAAGGTTTAAAATGACAAAAAAATGGTACCTAGGCCAAACCCTTGGCTGTGGGCTCGGTCCAAATCATTATACCAAAAAAAAAAAAAAAAAAAAAAACCTCTCTTCCTGATAGTCAAATACTATACCAAGAATGTTTTTATCCAACCATTTTGGGATGTTTGACCACACCTCTTCCTACAGACATGTCAGGCCAAAAAAGTCAAAATGGTGTGATCTATATTTGTACTTTTGGATGATCAAATTCGTAGACTTAACTATGAATGAGAAAAGTGCTGGTCACACTTGGTCACACCTCTTCCTGAAGGTATGTCAATTCCCAGGCACACCATAGGGTAAGTCTACTAGTACATAATAGCAAGATTATTGTGAACAAAATTATATTAAATCTGTAAGATAACTAGAAGCTCTCTAAGGATGGAATCCCACAATAAATGCCATCTCTAAGGATGGAATCCCACAATACATGGCATCTCTATATTCTCCTGCTGGTTAAGAGATTTGTTGACTTCATTAGAAGTGGGAATCATTTACCCCCCATCCATCCTCCTAGGGATCCACTAATATGAAAATATTCTGGGATAAGAGGATTCTGACAAAAATATGATTCAGGAAAGTGGCACGAATTTACCTTTTTTAATTTTGGCTTTGAATTTGACTTTTGAAATATTTGCTTTTTTTTTTTATTGGAAACTTTTTTTCTCCATCACAATGATACAAATTAAATTGATGGAATTGATCTAAACTCAACTGATCATAGGGAGTATATTAATAATTAAACCCAACTCATCAGACACATTATTTCTGGTTCACACACACACAAATACACACATAAATTGATGTTCATGATGAATGGGTGGTTTCTAGATGTTTCAAACATTTAGCTATAGTAGATTTCCCTCCCTATAAAAAACACCAAAACCAAATCATATACACATACCACTGGCTAATTTTTAACTAGCTGCTGCTATCTGATTACATATTATTTCTTTTGCAAACTTCTGTATAATTAACAGAAATACAGTCATATTTAGTAGTAAAAACTGAATGCATTGCTCTAATTTTCCCTAATAAAAGAACATTGGGTTTTATTCATGTACATATAGATACTTCTACAAACTAATTATCAGATTCTAATTCAGATGAAACCTACATCTACTTACATCACTGCCCTTGAATTTTTACTTGCTGCAGGAAACACACACCAACATGTGTACAAACACATACATGAACACACATGCACACACATGAACACACACAGACATATGCACACACACACATATACACACACACACTCACGCACATACACACCACACACACTCACGCACAACACATTTCAGGGAAGTTTTATATGCTTTCCACCTGGTTCTCATTGTTAATATTCCTTTAGGTTAGGTTTGGGAAACTTTTGATGCAACTTGGGAAGAACTTTCCTAAGATCAAAGAAAAGCTTCCAAGAAAAGTAATTGTAAGTGTTATTAATTGTCAGGATGTGTGATGTGTGTATATGTCTGTGTGTGTATGTACGTGCATGAGTGTTTGTGTGTGCGACTGTTTATTGTGTTTTATGGAAATTGATGTGAGGGTTGGGGTGAGAGCAAGAAGATATTATTTTTGAGTTTCAATATTCTTTCCTTGAGTTTAGATATTTCTACTTTAATTAATCTAATATTATATTAGAGAAAACTATCTGTTATGGCATGGTTGATGAGAATGTTAGCTTGCCTGCACATCCCAGACCAATATGTGCTGGCTACATAACCACACATACAATATCTATATGATATGTCTAATTATTGGATGCTATCGACCTAAAGCCATTACTACAGATTATAAATAACATGCTACAAGTGTTTTCAAAACAAATAGCATATTCATCTTCTCTTGCTTTTACTATCCCACCTCCTCTCACGTCGATGTCCTCACTGATAAAACCATTCTTTTCTAACTACTTCCCTTCCTACTGCAGAATGAACTGGTAGAATACTACTACCCCTGGAAAAAGACCAATGCTGGCCTCTCCTCCAGGAAGATGAGGAGACAGAGGAAGATGAAACACATGAGGTTGAACAAGGCTCTCTACAAGCCACAGGAAACACCTGACAGTAAATTTAGTTAGTTTATACTAGGACATTGTATTAGGTTTAGATTTGTTTCACTGCTCATTAAGTGAGTGTTAATTTATAATATTAAAATTGTTGGAAGTCAATTAGATCTATTACTCTATCCATATGCAAGTCAGTTCTATGATATGTCTTAAGGTTAGCCTGAAGAGAGAGTTAAAAGTGTGACCATGGTCTAGCAGGAGTCTCCATATAGCATGCCAAGATGGTCACTTCAATCTTTTTTTTTTAAATATTCACTCACTGCATGCTAAACCTTGCCTCCAACATCATCGCCATGTGTACAGTGTAGAGCATAATGCTCAAATAACCAAATGTAATAGTTTTGAGAAATGTTCAAATAGGGAGAGTGATTGAGATTTAATTAAAATGAAATAAATTATGTAATTCCATGTAATGTAATCACACGGTGTAAACTTCAGTTTCAATTATTAGTACACACCTTGTATTCTCCTTCTTTTATTTGCTATCAGCATTCCATTGTCATATCACAAGCTTGGTTGAGGAAAGCCATGCCAGCATTTGATTGTCGAGGGTAGCTAAACTGGCTTCGCGATTGGGTGGTCAATGTTTCATACATGACTCGGTGATGTGGTCAACTCTCCATTCAGGGTGACCGCAGTCGCAGGCAGCCGAGTCCCGAGTCCCAATCCTTTCATGGTTGCGGTGAAGAGGCAGACACCTGTCCTGAGACGATTGAGCATTGTCCACTGCCGGCGCGGAAGGTCTATGCCTGGTAGCTCTTCCGGCTCCTCCACAAATCTATGCAGCCTGGATTGATCAGCTGCCAGCTATTCCTCCGTCCAGCAGCACTTGAGCCAGAGTTGTTTGGAGATGTCATCGGGTGTTTAATGCAGGAGCTGGTGGGCATGCTCCACAAATAGGCGTTGTGACTTCAGGCGTGCACATGGCGGGATCTCTGTGGCAGTCTTGTGGAGTGGGTGTTCCTCGTCATTGGTGGCTTTTTGGGACAAAGTGAGGACAGCTGCTTCACAGCGCAGCATTGGTGGTGCAATGCCGGCAAGAATCGGCAGTTGGTTGATCGGCAGTTGGTTGATCGGAGTGGCATGCAGGCAACCGGAGACTTTCCGTAAGGCAGTGTTGAGCGTCGTGTCCAGCTTCTTGGTGTGGGAGCTCCTGCAGCAGACTGGGGAGCAATACTCATTGGCAGCGAAGACCAGTGCTGGGGTGGAGGTGCACAGAGTCCTGGTCAAGGCGCCCCAGGTAGTATCAGATAAGCGAATTATTAGAGCGACGCGAGCCAATGTCTTGGCTGACAAGTTTTCCAGGTGTTGACGGATGGTCAGTGTGAGGTGAAGTTTTACCCCAAGGTACATCGGGACAGCCTGAAACTGGAGTCTGTTTTGCCGACTGTGATATTGAGCTCGTGGCTTGCCTCTCAGTTGTTTAGGTGGAATGTTGAGTACATGGTCTTGGCCAAGGAGAGCTTCAGATGCCAGTTTGTCAGGTGGATTGACAGGATGTTCATATTGCCCGTTTGCCCCGATTCGATGGTTTCACATCTTGTTGGACAGAAGGATGGCAAGGTCATCAGCATATCCATATTTCTTGGACAGCGTGTCTGGGAGGTCGTGGAAATAGATGTTAAACAACTTCGGGGTGAGCTTCAGGAGAGCGATGACCTTGGCTTGTTGCCTTATCTTCAGGAGCCTTGAAGTGAGAAAGCAGAGGGAGCAGAATGATCGAAGCCACTCTGTGGCCTTACTACCCTGGTGCAGATTGAACTCCAGGCATGTGTTGTCAATCCCAGCTGCTTTGTTTGGCTTCAGGTGTTTTATAGCCGATTTCATCTCGTCCTTGGTGAACTCTCCTGAGAGGTTGGAGTCGATGCTGGGTGCCCTGCATAGGTCATTCACTTCACCTATGGTCTTCCTGGTGAACTCCTTGTCAGCGTTGAGGAACCTCCCATTGCTGATCAGCTGCGCTGCGATGGAGTCAGCAGTGATGGGGCACGGTTTGGTTTGGTTGTCTGGCCGGTCAGCTTATTGATGATCTGCCACGCTCATCAGCTGGAGTGGGTGATGTCAATTGATTCGACTGTCTCAGTCCACCTCTCTCTCCGTTTGGTGTTAAGCAGTGTCATGAGTTTTGTGGCAGCTCTGACCCTCTCGGTGTTGGTTTTGGCCTCGTTGTGGGCATGCATGAGTTTTTTGCACTCTTTGTCCCAGCAGGGAACATTTCTTTCGGACTCCCCGCGGGACGTGTTTCTTGATGGTGTTGGTCAACATCATGCAGTAGGCCATGTAGGAATCATTGATGTTTGATGCAGAAGGCACTGGCAGGGATTTGGTTGCTGTGTTGGTGCTGTTCACAAATTCCGACCAGTTAGTCTTGCGAAAGTTCCATCTCTGGAGAGGTTTCCCCTCCGTTGACTGGACAAGCGATGGTGTTGTGATAAGTGACAGGCGATGTTGGGAGTAAGGCAACTTGTCCAGGAGGCGCCATACTGGGAGTAGCTCTAGCCCGATGACTTTGGTGAAGGCCAGGTCTGGGTTGGTTTTGGTGTTCCAGCGCCTGGAGATGAACGGCTGGGGCTCCTTCAGGTTGAACAGAAGTGAAGCGTCTACCATGAATGCCCAGTCTGCCAGGTACGTGCCATCTGAGTAGATGGTGTTGTAGTCCCAGTCAGTGTTCCAGCAGTTGAAGTCGCCTGTGTACACAGCTGGAACTGGGGCATGAGGCAGCGAGTCTGGTTGTAGTTTGTTCAGTGGTGGCTTGCAGACATTCACGACAGTCGTCTCCAATACTTTTGTGGCGGTCCACTCCACCACGGAGTCAGGGGCACACTGACCAGCTGGTGACCAGGGTATGTCGTTTCTTATGAAGGTTGCTAGGCTGTGGTATTGATTCACAGTGCTAGTTGGGCCTAATTGGTTGCAAACTATCTTTATGAGCAAATAGTTGCTCAAGCTTTATCTCATTTGGGTGGGTGGATATGGGGGGATGGTCTAATTCCATAATATTTTCTACATGAACTGCAGAATGAGATATATCCATTCACATGCTTGAATTGCCTCATTTTTTATTACACTTATTGTTTACAGTGTTTTTGTTTGTTTGTGTTATTAATTTTGCACAACCAGTTAACTCTACTCCCCTTTCCGCCTTCCTCCTCTTCTCTTTTCAACCATAGAGGATTTGCAATCCTGCGATGATGATAATACTGAGTTCTGTGCCGAGGAAACCAAGCAGGGAAGGTAAGTATATAATTAAGTTCCAATGTCACCCATGGCAATCACACTGCTCCAATTACATTTCCATGTCACTCATGGCAAGTTTAAAGGAATCTAATTTTCACAATGAGCCCTTATTGGCCATTTATTCCCCTCCAATCCCCCCACCCAACTCAACCCACTCCAGCTGTTATGCCAGCACCCACTGCTCCTCTCAGCAGTCTCAGGGATGGCACCATGGTGGTGCCAAGAAAGGTATCCTCTGTCATGACTGCCTGCAGTCCTGCACTATGGCATGATGTGTGCACTGGACAAAGAGAGACAACCTCCGGAGTTCAAGTATGAGTGAGTCATTGGGTGGGTCAAGAGACTATGTATGTTCACCAGCTACACTTAGTCTAGGGCCACCGTTTGGTGTTCCTGACTTTAACCATAAAATTAATTGACACTGCCATGAAGACACTGATTCCTATATTATTTTTGCAAACATAAATTAGCCATGACTATCTATAACCTCTTCATTCATACTGTTAACATCTACAGTATTAGCAAGTGCTACACAGGTATGACCACTCTACTGTCAACATTACAAGAAATATACACCAACTAACCCTTCACATGGAACTACATGGAGACGAGCACTTCAAAGCCTTAACAAACAGAGACCTACCACACCTCACACCTCACCGAAGCTACACAGAGACTACCATTCAACTACCAATATTACAACAAAAAAAAACCCACCCTGCAAATCACAAGGAGTTACACAGAGATGACCTCCCAACTGCCAAAACAACCAAATACCCAACACCCCCACCCCACTCACACATCATCCCTCACTAGGAGCTACATAGAGACAACCTCTCCATAGGTAACACAACATGAGACCCACCACCCCACCCCCACACACATCACCTCTCATTAGGTGCTAAACAGAGACCACTCCATTGCAAACACAACAAAAGACCCTCCCCACATTTCACCACTGATTTGGAGCTATACAGACACAGCCCTCCACAGCCGACAAAACCAGAAACCCTACCCCCACACACCTCACCCCTCACAAAGAGCTACACATAGATCGCCTCTCCACTGCCAATAAAAATAGAGATCCCCAACATACACAAGGAGCTACACGAGAAACGAGCTCTCCACTGCCTACACTATCAGAAACTCTCCACCCTCCCCCCCCTAATCTCAAACATCACAAGGAGCTGCAGAGAGACAACTTTTTCACAGCCAAGACGACCTCTCCACAGTGGACACAACCAGAGATACCCCCAAAACCTCATCCCTCACAAGGAGCTACAGAGAGAGAACTTCTCAATTGCCTATACTAAAAAAAAAATCCCACCACACAACTCACAAAAAGCTACGCAGAGATGACCTCTTCTCTACCTACATAAACAGAGACCTACCACACTTCACATCTCACAAGAAGCTACACAGAGTCAACCTCTCCACTACCAAATCACCCAAATAACCCACCCCACACCTCACAAGGAGCCACACAGAGATGACTAATCTACTGCCAAAACAACCAGAGACACGACCACACCCCCCACAACTTACACCTCTCAAGAAACTACACAGAAATGATCTTTCCACTGCCAACACAACCAATGACCCTCTTACCTCACCCCTAGTACCAAAAACACCACCACACAACTCAAAAAAGCTACACAGATATAATCTCTACACTGAAAAACAATCATAAACACCCACCCCACCACTCACATCATACAATCAGATGAACAGAAATGACCTTTCACTACCACCACAATCCAACACCCCACCCTCACACCTTACCCATCACAAGAGGCTACTCTAAGATGGCCTCTACAAACTGTTTACACTACCAGTGACACCTTCACACCACCACCCCACCCTCCCTCACAGGTGAAACACGAGGCTATCTCTCCAATGCCAACACTATTAGAGACACCCCACATATCACTCATCAGAGACAACCACTCCACTGCAAACAGTCAGAAATCCCCCAACCCTCATGAGGAGCAACACAAAGATTACCTCTTCATTGCCAATGTAAGAATAGACACTTTCCCACATCTCACAAGGTTCTACAACCAGATATCTCCCACACCTCACACATGAAAATGATCTACACATATAAAAACTCTCCACTGGAAGCATAACCAGATATTCCCCTCACACCTAGACCTTCACAAGTAGATTCACAAAAACTGCTTCTCCATTGCCAGACACTACCAGAGACCCCACTCCACACCTAAACTGGTGCTACACAGATATGACCTCTCCACTGTCCACACTACAAGTGATCTCCACCATCTCACCCTTAACTGGAAACTACACAGAGCTGAACTCTATACTACCAAAACTATTAGAAATACAACCGCCCATCACCCCCCCCCCCCTTTAATCTTAAAGGAGCTACATGACAAGGAGCTACATAGAAATGACCTCTCCACAGCCAACACAACCAAACACCCACCACAACTCACCCCACACACGCACATACATATTTCACCCATCACTAGGAGCTACACAAAGAAAACTTCTCCACAGGCAACACAACCTAAGACCCCTCCCCACCTCCCAACACCAACACACATACACACACTTCACCACTGATAAGGAGCTACACAGAGAAGGCCAGCCACTGCACACACAACCAGAGACCCTTCACATGCAATCAATTCACACCTGTCAAGTAGGTACATAACAATTTCCTCTGCACTGGCAACATTACAAGAGACACCCCCTTCCCCCTATACCCCCCCCCCCCGGTCCCAACAAACCTCACCCATCACAAGGTTTTACAAAGAGTTGACCACTCCACTGCAGACACAACCAAACACCCTTCACACACACACATTCATACCTGTCAAGGAGGTACATAAAGATGGCCTCTGCACTAACAACATTACAAGAGACATCCCCCCACCCCAACACACCTCACCCATCAAAAGGAGTTACACAGAGATGACCACTTCATTGCAGACACAACCAAAGACCCTTTACACACTCATTTCACACCTGTGAATATAGTACATAAAGATGGCCTCTGCACTGGTTACATTAAAAGAAATCCCCACCCCACAACTCTCTCATCAAAAGGAGTTACATAGAGATGACCACTCCACTGCAGATACAAACAAAGATACCGCCCCCCCCCCCCCCCCCCCCCGCCCACCCCAACCATCACAAGGAGCTACATGAGACTACCTCACCATTGCTAACTTAACCTGAAACACCCTCCACACTGAACAAGGTGCTACATATAGATGATTTCTCCACTGTCAACACCACAGGGATTTCATCCAACTCACATCCTACAAGGAGCTACACAGAAACAAACTCTCCACTGGTAACACTGTCCTACTCCCCCCACCACTCCTCACCCCTCACTTAGAGCTAAACAGAGTCTCCCTCTCCACTGCTAACACAACCACAGATCCCCCTACCTTCACAAGCAGCTACACAGAGATGATATTTCCACTGTCAACACTAGCAAAGACAGGACCACCACCCCTTCCCCCACGCACACATCACCCCTCCCAATATAAAAAAGAGCACTTCATAGCCTAAATTCAGCTGCTCAATAATAGAATAACACACTGCACCTCACAAGAAGCTACACAGAGACAACCTCTCCACTACCAACACACCCAAATAACCCACCCCACACCTCATAAGGAGCCACACAGAGATGACCACTCTACTGTCAAAACAAACACTACAGACTAGAACCAATATTGACCAAATATAAACAGTTCCAATATAAAATTTCATTCAATTTTTAATTACATGAAGAAAAGACCCTGTTCAGAACATGTTTGTCAACTCTATTTTTTTTTTTTTTTTTTTTTTTTTAAGGTCAAATTTTTGGAAACTGGCTCATTTTGATAGCACTTGGTTTATTCTTTCCTAGTTTGGCTTGAAACTAAGTTAATTTCTAAGATGGTTTGATTTTTCTCTTTTTTGGGCTTATTGTCCGATTTCTGGCCCTTTTTTTATCCTATTTGATCAGAAAAACAAACTTTGCAGACTGATGCAGTTGTCAGCATCCAGTTAAAATGGTAACCAACTTCTATAGATCATATTATTTGCTTAATGCAAAGTGTAACAAAAAACAAAAAAAAAAACAAACAAGCATACAAAAACTTAAAATGTACAAATGGTAAACTCTGAAGATTTTCATAATAGAATCATAATATAATTATATTTCAAACCAATTTATTTATTTTATAAAGGGACTTTGCTATAAGTTATAGAAATTGGTGTAGCTGTTGATATAGATCCATTCCAAGGCACTGTGGATTACCATTTATAGTTTTCTTAAATTAATCACTTACAAAACCTTCTGATTTCTCTAGGTTCTCAAGCAATCATTTGCAAAGCCATTTACTACAACTTATTTAACAGCTTCCTATCCATAAATTGAAAAAAAAAAAAAAAAAAAAAAAAATCATCAAACCTCTTCCCACCCTCCACCCCCAACCCCACCAACTTTTGGATTTGAGTGATTCATGTTCCTACAAAGGCTAAAGACTTCGAAGCCAGTAATCAATGATAGTGCTGCTGTGAAGCCAATTTTCACTGTTAACACTACACAAATTAAGTTCAGAAGCATGATGTCCCAAAAAATAAATGCCCCTGAAAATTCTGGGATATTCTAAAAATTAAATCTATCTTTTCATTAAGTGTAAATGCTGCACTAATTTTCAGTGATCCAAAATGTTTTTATCAAAATTTTACTCAGCTGTGTAGCCAAATTTTGAAGAAGAATCCAATTGTGATGTGAAAAATCTGGTTGATAAAGATTAACAGAATTAAATTACAGCAAATCTCCATGTTTTCATGCTGAATGTATTATTATTGATGCTAATATACCTATAGGACTGCTTTACTTTATTAGAGGTAAATAAATAAACAATATTAATGTAATAATAGCATAGAGTTCTTGGTATAATATTTTTAGCATATTTTTGGTCTTCACTAGCTTAAATTTTGTTTGAAAATGATGAGGCATCGACTTAAAAAAGTGCTCAGAATTTGTCAACCATTGTCCAGAACATAATCTACTCTCTAAAGGAACAATATGCTCTACTTAATTTGTCCTAGAAGAGGGCTTCACTGTATCTTTTCAGTAGATCTCAAACAAGCTCACAGTGCTCATTTGGCACCAGATGCATAGTGAAGAGAATTTAAAAATTAAAAAAAAAAAAAAAAAAGTGTTGATTACTTATGCTGTTGGCTCTCCAAACATTATACAAACAAATGTTACGAAAGGGATTTGTCAACACACTAATTTTGAGAGTTTAGAGTCAATTAAGCTACTGGCTCAGTTCCACTAGGTCAACAGTGACTGGGGAAAAATCTTTGCATGTACGCATCACGTGCAATAGCCCCATGCATGCATACTGTCAATACAAGGGAATAGAATCTTGTGTGTGCAAAAAGCCAACCTTATATGTTTTGGTAGCATAATAATATTCATGCAAAAGTATATAACAAAAGTTGATAATACTAGGTTAGAGAAGTCTGTTAGTTAACTAGTCAGCAAGTGAGTCCTGCCACATCACACCCTCTAGGTCTTGAACAAGGCCTTCATGAAGCACAGCCTGCAGAAATCAGACACATGTGGCAAGTTGGAGAGGTTAAACTTAGTTATGCAAGACTGAAGTGCATGGCCAAGTTGACCATTCCACTCTTGTAAATACTTCTCTAGTTCATCACAGAAAAAGGCAAAACACACTTAAACATACACACATGCGCACGCACACACACACACACACACACACACACACACACACACACACACACACACACACACACACACACACACACACACACACACACACACACACACACACACACACACACACACACACACACACACACACACACACACATGCACACATATGAACACACTTGCATTTTACCCTCTGCAGGGATCAACTAGTAAACTTGCACAAGTATAAAATTCCAAAAACATATTTTGGTCAGATAACATGACATTAAATTCTCTGTAACTACTTTGTATGAAAAAAGTACAATGCAGTTGTGATAACTGGAAAAGGTATCATTAAAAGTACACACCAGACTGCCACAAGTAAGATTCCCCCCCGTTTTGCCATGTCAGCAATATACACCACCACAAGGAGACCTTCAATATCCATGAAAGATGTTGACAGTGCAAGAATATAGCCAAATACACCACTACAAGGAGCCGTTCAACAGCCATGAAGGATGGTGACAGTGCAAGGGTATAGTCACACGCACAACTACAAAGAGGCTTCTACAGCGATAAAGATGTTGACAGTGCGTCACATCCCACTACACTACAAGGAGACCTTCAACAGTCATGAAAGATGTTTATAGTGCAAGGGTTTAGACACACATATCACTACAAGGAAGCTTCAACAGACATGAAGGATGTTGGGAGTGCAAGGGTATAGCCACATACACAACTACATGGAAATCTTAAAAAGCCATGAAGGATGTCGATTGTGCAAGGGTATAGCCACACACCCCACTAAAAGGAGACATTAAACAGCCCTAGCCCTAGCCATAGCCACACACACAACACTACAAGGATGCCTTCAACAGAAGCTATTGCCACACAAACACCTGGAGGCCTTCAACAGCCATGAAGGAAGTTGACAGTGCAAGGATAGCCACACACCACTACAAAGAGGCCTTCAACAGTCATGAAAGATGTTGACAGTGCAAAGGTATAGCAACACATGCCACAATCCCCAAGTAGACGTCAATAAAGTTATCTGTCCAGATCAATACATCTCACATCAACCAGTATTCATGGACTGTCGGATATGCCATATATTTACTATTCTCCAAGTACTCCACCACACCACCACACCACCACTAGGCCCTAGCCCTACACCCAGCCCTTCTGCCAGCTCCACCCTTAGCCCTACCCTAGCCCTATCTTAGTCCTAGCCTACCTGCCACACTCCTGGAGTGGATGGAGCTGCAATGTTTGAGGCTGTGACCTCCATCAGCTGCAGTGCTGCTGGTGTTGCTGCTGGTGATGCTGCTGGTGTTGCTGCTGGTATTGCTGCTGGTGTTGCTGCTGGTGTTGCTGCTGTTCCGTGGAACCAAGTTGGCAGGGGACGAGGAGAGGGAGTGGCTGTGAGACTTCCTCTGGGGACACAAACAAAGACATGTTACTCAACATGGCCTCACATATCATTTATGATGTATATTAAAAATGTAAAGGGATAAGTAAAGATTCATCTTATAATGGCTGTACAAGCTATTATGAATAAAGACAGTTAGAGGAGGAGGTGTGTGTGTGTGTGTGTGTGTGCGTGCATGCATGAGTGTGTGCGTGTAAGAGACACTATTTCATAGTGAGGGAGAAAAGTGACACAGTGCCCACTCTAAGAATTGTATAACACTGACTGATTAGTTGGCCAGTGCCTTCCAGTTCCAATAATGTATTCCCACCTTCTATCTCTCACCAGGGTTCCGTTCAGTATTTTAAGCCGATGTTTGGGGAGGTGGGTGGTGGTTAGTGCAGTCTATACATTCAGGAATCTATTAAACAGCTCATCAATTGTAAAACAGCACTCCTATCAAATGATATTAGTGGAGAATGGAAGTCTATTTAGCATATGTCAACAAACAGTGGAAGGAAGATATCGGGTCACAACTGCATTAAGGAGATATGCACGGCAATATGACCATGCCTGAACTGTTTGGCTCACTTCTGTCTTTTAATCTCACATGATGGAAATCAAATGTTATCGGCAGAAGAACATATTGACAATTATTAGATTACGTAATAGATGCATGGAATAGAAAGAGCCAAGTACTTGTAGCATGGGTGGAGAGCCTACTGCATACTCCCCACGCACCCTCCCTCACAACACCATTTTGGATAGATTATCACACCACTATTCTCTATTTTCAGTTACCATTCATGCATGATATATGGATTATTTCCATTTCTGTTCTAAAAAAATCTCCATAAATTGGGGGGGGGGAGTAGTGGTGAGGAAGGGAATGAATAAAAACATCCATAGATTGTCGTCACATGCTTGCACACACATGCACATAAGGATAGACAGATGCATAACATGCATGCACACAGACACATTGCATACACACACAGACAGACGCAGAGCACATGCATACACTCTCACATAAGCAGGCAAACAGATGGACATCCAAAAAGAGAAGCATAACTGATTAACATATATTGCAGAAAAAAGAAGAAAATTTTCATTCCCATAGTCATTCAGAGCTATACATCCCACACAGATTAGTGTGGCAATGCCAGCATGTGGTATCTCTCCCACTATACAATGCCCAACTTGTACTCCCCTTCAATACCCCTTACCTCTTCACCATCCCCTTAGGGGTCTCCCACTGTTTCACGTCCAGTTTCTTGTTAAAGAAGAATGTGCGACCACGACAGTTGCTGACATGCTCAGTCCACTCATCATCGACGCCATCTGACTTGATGTCCCTGTCCTTGCTACTCATCCTCCTTTTGTTGTCATGCAGGAGAGGAGCGTAAATGCCAACACACATCATAAATGCCCACATGAATCAAAAAGGCAAATATGCAACAATGAGTACAATACTATACAAGACCACCATGAATCTAATAAGCCAACATGCAACAAGGCCAGCATGCATCAACTATATCCACACACATAAACAAGGCCAACATGCACCTCCAAGGCCAACATGCAACTCCAAGGCCAACACACATCAACAATATCAACACATTTCAACAAGGACAACACACATCAACAAGGCCAACACACATCGCCATGTTCAAAACACATCCATAAGGCCAACATATATCCAAAAGGCAAACACGCACCAACTAGGCCAACACTAAACAACCCAGCCAAAATGCATCAACAAGCTGACACACAACAACACAGACACGCATCGACTATGTCAACACACATCCACTAGGTCAACACACATCTACTAGGTCAAGGCGAATCATCATGGCCAAAATGCATCAAATAAGCTAACATGCATCAATAAGGCCAACACCCATCCACTAAGCAGATACTAATAAACAAGGCCTAAACGAATAAACAAGACAAACATGCATCAACTAGGCCAACACACATCAATAAAGCAAACACGAATGAACAAAGCCATAATGCCCCCTTCTCAATCTCCTCCACTACCCATTACCTCTTCACCATCCCCTTAGGGGTCTCCCACTGTTTCACGTCCAGTTTCTTATTGAAGAAGAATGTGCGACTACGAGAGTTGCTGACATGCTCAGTCCACTCATCATCGACACCATCTGTCTTGATGTCCCTGTCCTTGCTACTCATCCTCCTTTTGTTGTCATGCAGGAGAGGTGCGTAAATGCCAACACACATCATAAATGCCCACATGAAACAAAAAGGCAAATATGCAACAATGAGGACAATACTATACAACAAGACCAACATGAATCTAATAAGCCAACATGCAACAAGGCCAGCACGCATCAACTATATCCACACACATAAACAAGGCCAACATGTACCTCCAAGGCCAACATGCAACTCCAAGGCCAACACACATCAACAATATCGACACATTTCAACAAGGACAACACACATCAACAAGGCCAACACACATCGCCATGTTCAAAACACATCCATAAGGCCAACACACATCCAAAAGGCAAACACGCACCAACTAGGCCAACACTAAACAACCCAGCCAAAACGCATCAACAAGCTAACACACAACAACACAGACACGCATCGACTATGTCAACACACATCCACTAGGTCAACACTCATCTACTAGGTCAAGGCGAATCATCATGGCCAAAATGCATCAAATAAGCTAACATGCATCTATAAGGCCAACACCCATCCACTAATCAGATGCTAATAAACAAGGCCTAGACGAATCAACAAGACCAACATGCATCAACTAGGCCAACACACATCAATAAAGCAAACACGAATGAACAAAGCCATAATGCCCGCTTCCAAATCCCCTCCACTACTCCTTACTTCTTCACCAACCCCTTAGGGGTCTCCCACTGTTTCACGTCCAGTTTCTTGTTGAAGAAGAATGTGCGACCACAAGAGTTGCTGAAATGCTCAGTCCACTCACCATCGACCCCATCTGACTTGATGTCCCTGTCCTTGCCACTCATCCTCCTTTTGTTGTAATGCGGGAGAGGAGCGTAAATGCCAACACATATCATAAATGCCCACATGAATCGAAAAGGCAAATATTCAACAATGAGGCCAATACTATACAACAAGACCAACATGAATCTAATAAGCCAACATGCAACAAGGCCAGCATGCATCAACTATATCCACACACATAAACAAGGCCAACATGCATCTCCAAGGCCAACATGCAACTCCAAGGCCAACACACATCAACTAAACCAACACACTTCAACAAGGACAACAACACACATCTACAAGGCCAACACACATCACCATGTTCAAAACACATCCATAAGGCCAACACACATCCACAAAGCAAACACGCACCAACTAGGCCAACACTAAACAAACCACCAAAACGCATCAACAAAGCAGACACACAACAAGAGAGACACGCATCGACTATGTCAACACACATCCACTAGGTCAACACACATCTACTAGGCCAAGACGAATCATCATGGTCAAGATGCATCAAATAAGCTAACATGCATCAATAAGGCCAACACCCATCCACAAAGCAGATACTAATAAACAAGGCCTAAACGAATCAACAAGACCAACATGCATCAACTAGGCTAACACACATCAATAAGGCAAACACGAATGAACAAAGCTATAATGCCCCCTTCTCATTCCCCTGCATTACCCCTTACCTCTTCACCATCCCCATAGGAGTCTTCCACTGAGACATGTCCAGTTGCTTATTGTAAAAGTATGTGCAACCAAAAGAGCTGCTGACATGCTCAGTCCACTCACCGTCGACCCCATCTGACTTGATGTCCCTGTCCTTGCTCCTCATCCTCCTTTTGTTGTAATGCGGGAGAGGAGCGTAAATGCCAACACATATCATAAATGCCCACATGAATTGAAAAGGCAAATACGCAACAATGTGGCCAATACTATACAACAATACCGACATGAATCTAATAAGCCAACATGCAACAAGGCCAGCATGCATCAACTATATCCACACACATAAACAAGGCCAACATGCATCTCCAAGGCCAACATGCAGCTCCAAGGCCAACACACATCAACTAAACCAACACACTTCAACAAGGACAACAACACACATCTACAAGGCCAACACACATCACCATGTTCAAAACACATCCATAAGGCCAACACACATCCACAAAGCAAACACGCACCAACTAGGCCAACACTAAACAACCCAGCCAAAACGCTTCAACAAAGCAGACACACAACAAGACAGACACGCATTGACTATGTCAACACACATCCACTAGGTCAACATACATCTACTAGGCCAAGACGAATCATCATGGTCAAGATGCATCAAATAAGCTAACATGCATCAATAAGGCCAACACCCATCCACAAAGCAGATACTAATAAACAAGGCCTAAACGAATCAACAAGACAAACATGCATCAACTAGGCTAACACACATCAATAAGGCAAACACGAATGAACAAAGCCATAATGCCCCCTTCTCATTCCCCTGCATTACCCCTTACCTCTTCACCATCCCCATAGGAGTCTTCCACTGAGACATGTCCAGTTTCTTATTGTAAAAGTATGTGCAACCAAAAGAGCTGCTGACATGCTCAGTCCACTCGATCTCTGCCCCACCTGACTCGATGTCCATCCCCTGGCTCCTCATCCTCCTCTTGCCATTGTCCAGAGGAGGAGAAGAGTGGCACAGCTGGGCAGCAGAGGAATGCTCTTTCAATTGGTTGTACATGCTGTTGGTGATTGAGGAAAAACTAATAAACCCATCAATATGTAGAAAAATTAATAGTTCCCACCTGATCCACAGTACTATTAAATGAGGTACTTCATGCTGCCCAACATAGTTCACTACAACACTGAGGTAAAACATAACTGACAATTTCTTAACACAAGCCAAATAACACCAACTGGATCAACCAAATACATTTACTACTTCTAAATTTCTTATTTTCATTCTCAAAAAGAATACCACATGCTTTAGTTATTCAGATGACTATCTTTCCGGACTATTTGTTATGATTTCAGACTGCAGTAATAAGATAAGTACATGACTAATTCAAAATGGCTAGTATGAACATTTTCCACTATGAACAGAGCATATCGTAGCCTAAATTCAATTGTTCTGTGACAGACTAATACATCACACCCACCCCATCCCACCCCACCAATGCCTAGCATAGCAATATTTTTAACAACACAACCAGTAAACACCCACCCCACCCCAAACACAAATTTAAGACTTTACAAGATCCTGTAAAGGGACTGCCCTCCAATGCTGACACAACCAGAGACCCCTTCCCAACACACCTCACCACTCTCAAGGAGCTACACAAAGATCACTTCTCCAGTGAAAACACTACCAGAGACGTACCCACCTCCACACACACAACACACGCACACACATTTCACCCATCATTAGGAGTTACATAGAGAAACCTCTCCACAGGAAACTGAATCTAAGACCCTCAACCCCCCCCCCCCCCAAACACACACTTCACCCATCACTAAGAGCTACATAGAGAAAACCTATCCACAGGCAACTCAACCTAAGACCCCTCCCCTCACCAACACACACACACATACACAAACACTTCACCACTGATAAGGTGCTATTCAGAGACAACCAGCCACTGCAGACACAATCAGAGACCCTTCACACACACACACACTTCACACCTGTCAAGGAGGTACATAAAGATGGCCTCTGCACTGGCAACATTAAAAGAGACACCCCCCCCCCACACACACACCTCACCCATCACAAGGAGTTACACAGAGAGGACCACTCCACTCAGACACAACCAAAGTCCCTTCACACACACATTTCACAACTGCCAATGAGGTACATAAAGATGGCATATGCACAGGCAAAATTACAAGTGTTCCCCTCTCCCCATTCCCCCCACCCCGCCACCCCACACCTCACCCATCTTAAGAAGTTACATAGAGATGACCACTCCACTGCAGAAACAACCAAAGACACCCACCCCCAACCATCACAAGGAGCTACATGAGACTACCTCTCCATTACTAGCATAACCTGAGACATCCTCCACACTGAACAAGGTGCTACACATAGTTGATTACTCCACTGTCAACACAACAGTGATTTCACCCAACTCACATCCTACTAAGTGCTACACAGAAACAAACTCTCCACTGGTAACACCACAAGAGCCCACCATCCAGCTACCCCCACCCCCCCCCCCCAAACACAACTCACCCCTCACTTGGAGCTAAAGAGAGTCTGCCTCTCCACTGCTAACACAACTTGAGATCCCTTACATTCACAAGCAGCTACACAGAGATGATATTTCCACTGCCTACACTACCTACCAAAGACAGGATCCCCCACACACATCACCCTCCCAATATAAAAAAAGAGCACTTCATGGCCTAAATTCAGCTGCTCTGAAATAAACTAACACACCCAACCCTTAACCCCCCCCCCCCCTTCCCCAAACCCCACCAGCCTGGCATACAAACATTTTTTATGCCTAAATCAAAAGGCAAGTCTAGCAGGTGTTCAATTTCTACAAACCAGCAGCAAATTTAATCAGACACACTTTCATACACACACACACAAAAAAAAAAATAATAACCCTCACATGATTTAATGAGGGCAAATTTTATCCCACTAGTAAATCTCAGCTAATTATTGTGCAAATTTAGTAAATTAATTTGGAATGACTATCACACTAGATTGGAGTCCAACATTCACAGAACTTTCTTCACAAGCATATACCAGACACACAAGACTATCACTAGGAAAGGTCTCCCCCACCCTCCTTCAAGTCAGACCAAAATTTTATATTTAGAATTCCATATAATTCTTTTCTTTATTCATTTCAGTCATGTTTTTAAAAGGATGGACAAAATTTCAGCAAACCCACAACTGCTGGACGAACAACTGCTGGACGTCCTTTAGAAAATCAGCTATATTTTGGGGGCCACCAAATGTTGAGAGTATATTAACCACTATTGAAATTCTTACTTGGTCCAGAAATAGTGGGCTGGTCAGATAGACTTCCAAGAAATACCACACTGCAGTGCAAACCCAGTTTTCTCCACTAGAAAAAAAGTTTCACAGATTGAAATTTGAACCTCCCACTGAAACACGTGCTGCCAGAAATTTTGAAAAATTTGTCCTTATAATAGGAGACTTTTATAATTACATCACATTGCTATTGCCATGCCTACTTAGGTATCGAAACCTGATAAAATAGAATAAGTGACATTATACAGGCATAATAAATAGCAATGCTGGAAGTGGAACCAAAAAATTGCTCAAGCTTTTTTAAAATATTATAGGAATAGGGACTTTATTAAATTTTCTTTTCTCTGATAGAAATTACAAATATTCAGAGATTTGCACTGGCAGCACAACCAGAGACCCACACCCCACAGCTCACCCATCACTAGGAGCCTCACCCCTCTCAAAGAGCTACACAAAGATAGCCTCACCACAGCTGACACCACAAGAGACTTTTGCCCACACCTCACAAGGAGCAACACAGAGACAACTTCTCAACTGCCAATGCAACCAGAAAATCCTTCCACGCCAATGCAACCAGAAAATCCATCCACACTGCACTCATTAAAAGGAGTTACACAGAGACAAGCTCTCCACCCCTCACCCCCATCCATAACAAGGAACTACACGAGACTACCTCTCCACTGCCAACATAACCAGAAACAGCCTCCAAACTCACAAAGTGCTACACATTAATGACTTCTCCACTGTCAACACAACCAGAGATCTTCCCCACCTCATGTCACAGAAGGATCTACACTAAATCAACTTCTCCACTGACAACACAACCAAACACCTCCCCCCAAAACTCACCCCTCATTAAGAGCTACACAGAGACGAACTATTCACTGCAGACAAAACCGGAGATCACCCAACC
This sequence comes from Lycopodina hypogea, assembly GCA_963969325.1. NCBI lineage: Eukaryota > Metazoa > Porifera > Demospongiae > Poecilosclerida > Cladorhizidae > Lycopodina > Lycopodina hypogea. Next base: position 13,601,185 of record OZ017789.1, on the reverse strand, counting down.
TTCACAATGAGCTACACAGAGACAACCTCTCCACTGGCAACACAACCAGAGGCCACCTACCCCCCCCCCCCACCAACACAACATCTCACCCCTCACTAAGTGCTATACAGAGTCAGCCTCTCCACTGCGAACACTATCAGAGACTACCACCTAACCTAACTCATCACAAGGAGATACACAGACACGAACTCTCCACTGCTGACACAACTGGAAATCCCCTCAAATCTCAACAATCACAAGGTGTTACACAGAAATTGCTTATTCACTGTCCACACAACCAGACACTCCCCTCCACACCTTACCCCTCACAAGAGGCTACACCAAGACAGCCAATCGACTGCCGACACTACCAGAGAACGTCCACTCTCACGAGGTGCTACACAAGGCTACCTCTCCACTGCCGAAACAATCAGAGACCCCACCCCACACATCACCCATCAAAAGGAGCTACACAGAGATGACCTTTCCACTGCCGAGACAATCAGAAATCCACAATCCTGACTAGGATCAACACAGAGATTACCACTCCACTGCCAACGTAACAAAACACACCTTCCCCACACCTCACAAGGTGCTACAACCAGAGATCTCCCACACTTCACACATGACGTGGATCTACACACATATGACCTCTCAACTGCCAACACTACAAGAAACCCCCTCCACAACTCATAAAGTGCTACACAGATATGACCACTCTACTGTCAACACTACAAGAAATATACACCAACTAACTCTTCACATGGAACTACATGGAGACGAGCACTTCAAAGCTTTCACAAACAGAGACCTACCACACCTCACACCTCACCGAAGCTACACAGACACTACCATTGAACTACCAATATTACAACAAAAAAAACCCACCCTTCAAATCACAAGGAGTTACACAGAGATGACCTCAAAACTGCCAAAACAACCAAACACCCACCACCCCCCCCCCCACTCACACCTCATCCCTCACTAGGAGCTACATAGAGACAACCTCTCCATAGGTAACACAACATGAGACCCACCACCCCACCCCCACACACATCACCTCTCATTAGGTGCTAAACAGAGACCACTCCATTACAAACACAACAAAAGACCCTCCCCATATTTCATCACTAATTTGGAGCTATACAGACACAGCCCTCCACAGCCGACAAAACCAGAAACCACACCCCCACACACCTCACCCCTCTCAAAGAGCTACACACAGATCACCTCTCCACTGCCAATAAAAATAGAGATCCCCAACATACACAAGGAGCTACACAAGAAACGAGCTCTCCACTGCCTACACTATCAGAAACTCTCCACCCTCCCCCCCTAATCTCAAACATCACAAGGAGCTGCAGAGAGACAACTTTTTCACAGCCAAGACGACCTCTCCACAGTGGACACAACCAGAGATACCCCCAATACCTCATCCCTCACAATGAGCTACACAGAGAGAACTTCTCAATTGCCTATACTACAAAAAAATCCCACCACACAACTCACAAAAAGCTACGCAGAGATGACCTCTTCTCTACCTACATAAACAGAGACCTACCACACTTCACACTTGGAGCACAAACCCCCAACCACTCTCTATATCAAACATTTAGAAAACTAAACAAGATTGTAACTTCAGGAGTCCAGAAGCTGACAGAAAATCAACCTGTAGGATTCTTTTCTCAAAATAAACATAAAACTTTATAATTATTTTGTGGTTCCAATGTCAAATAGCTATATTCACATTATTTTACCACATAAAGTGAGTGCACACTCGAACCACCAAAAAAAGGTTTACACCAGTGTTGGCAATGACTGAGTATCAAGGACAAACATCCTTAAATTAATACCTTTTGATATGCATACACATGTTATTCCCTGAGGGAGAGGTAGTGTCTGTGTACAGTACTTGATAAACTCTATCTCATTGACTTCAATTATTCCCTCTCTGTAAGCATTTCAAACCCTATCACATAGTCCTGGGAATGTGCTGTGGCATTTATTAGAAGTTTATACATCCATGTCTATATTAGAGCATGAGCCAAACACCAAAATTTGGGCCACCACACTAACTGTGGGGAGGAGATGGGGGGAGCAATGGTGATAAGATGCTGGATAAGGCTCACTTTTATGTTAGGGGAGGATGCCCATATAGCTGGAAAAAATATGACATCCTTGCGTATGTGGTATTTTTTGGGTTTTTAAACACTTTTGGAAACGAACCCCTCATTGATGTTTTATCATGCATTTTAACGTGTGCAATTTTCATTAAATTAATTGATGGAAGGTGGTGAATTACTATTTATCCTTTGATACTACTTAAGAGGTAATATTTTAGATTATTGACTGTTATAATAGTTAACATGATTTTGTAGCATGAAATTTGCATATTGCATAAATATTTTTTTTCCCAGGATCTGCAAAAGTCTCTATTCCTGTCCTATATTCAAAAGAGTATCACATTTCCTTGCTAGTGTTTAATAGTTTCAGGGCCTTTGCCTTCCTTTGCCTCTGAAAGCATTGACATTGTTGCATCCACACTGCGCATGCATGCCAATAAACACCCTGCATGTATCTTTAACGAGCATGTATTGTATCAATATCAATGAACTTCATGCAGGTTTTTGTGCACAGTTTCCAAAACAGTTGTACATTTATTTTATCATGAAATGCCAAAATTATGAACACGGTTGTGTTTTCTGAGTGGATCAAAACTGCTTGATATCTTCCCTTGGCAGCATGAGCTGCATGCAGAAGTAGGCATCTATCAGTTTCTTCTTGTCGACATGCCACACTGATTTTGTCACCTATTTTTCTGATTGCAGGTCGATGTTATATCTGCTCTTACTTGTGTAGCTTGTTTAAGCTTTTTGTTTAATCTGGAATATTTTTATACTTGCTGACCTTATTACAAAATACGCAGAATACAATATAAACTTTCCTGTCTGAATGATCTCTTTGTGCTAGCTTGCTCAGAGTCTGATGAGATGTTAACTTCATTTATTTTGGGAGAATCTAAGTCCATGCTACATATTTGGTGATAGAATCTTTTTTGAACTCCCTTATCCCCAAGTATCTAGCAATGTCGAGAATTGAGGTATGATTTCTCACTCTGGCTCTATGAAATGCTGTAACCCCTGATTCTAAATTTATAGGGCCAAAGGGAGCATTGTTACCTTCTGTAGAGCAAGCTGTACAAATAATAATTGTTTTTGGTTATCTTCCAATAACTAAAGTAGGCTTTGTACAAAGCAACAGGACCTGAGATATATTACTGGAATAAAAATTTGAGATTTAGTTTCTAGTAACAACTGCCAATATGCGTTATTTGGTTCCTCAGATAATTCCAGTTACTTAAATTGTATTTTTTTGAAGATGTGTTCCAAGTGTTCTTTCATTACTTTTAATGAGCCAACATTAAGATGTGGTCTAATTACCACTTAGTTATATATATGATAGGATTAAAACATTTACTTAAATTATCAAGAAGAAGCACGTTGAGTTAGTGCTGCAAAGATATTGTGTTATATTCTAATTAAGTAAATTTGAAAATTAGAGTGTGTTCATTAAAAGTGCCATAAAATCCAAAAGTTCCAATTTTGGCTAAGCTATCATACATTTACTATCTATGGTGGTACATTATATACCCTTTCAAAAGGTAAAATGAAGCTTTTTCAACAAAAATGTTACCAACCAACCTTCTGGCTCATGGATTATATGCATCATTGCAAGAACACATCAACAGAGGAGTTAACCTAGTTAACTACCAATGATTAGAAAGTGGACATTTTTCAGAAGGGAAAAAGATTACTGAAAAACCATCTCATTTTAACTGCTAATTCTAACTAGGTGCTCTACCATATTTCCGAGGGAAGGGTTTACATTAGTTTATTTCGTCACACCATTTTTTCTATTGAAAAAGCTAAAAAAATTTTTTTACCTGAGAGAAAGAAAAGATGCCACAGGTCTAAAGCTAGATTTGTACATCCAATTTGAATCTGTGAGTAACATGGTGTAGTTTCCATCTGGACACCCTTATTTCTCTTCAGGTGGAAGGCAAAAGTGCCAAAATACTTGGACCTAGGTATTCCCTAATCAGTGTGGCTATTCCTACTAGCACCTCCTCCTGTGGGCTTAAGAGGGTATATCACACATATCATAGCACTGGGAGTGAAATAGATTGAGTCTCACCTGCCAATCCATTTCCACTGGGAATATCAGACTTAAAGGGCCCAGAATGTTACTTGAGCAAACTCTTGGACTTAGGTTGGGTCACTCTGGGCCATACTACTTTCCTGCCATGCCATGGAAGCTAAATATTACCAGCTCTTGAGGGTAGGCTAATCCTACACAGTGGATAGATTATTTTCTCCAAAAGGAAGAAGCTACCTGATTACATCTCTTTGTGTGGGCATATCAAATAAAAATACTCAAAATGATATGAACTAATCATGGTACATCTTATGCTAATAGAGCTAGTGGTGTATATATATATATATTCATACATACATACATATATATATGTATGATATCCGGCCAAATGGCTATTAGGATTTAGTTGAAAGTTGACCAATATGATATTCAGGCAAGGGAACGTAACCTGAGCTATGTCCCATTTCTCCACACCTCATTGTTTAAGTGGAGTCATTAAAAGAAGACCAAAAAAGGCTCTTCCAAGTCTTCAATTTTATACTCATCAAAGGGAATTCGTATGGTTCACACCATACCAATTTAAAGAGATACTAATGAATTTTAACATTGCCCACCAAGTTAACAAGATAAAAAAAGATCAGCATTTTCAAAGGGAGAATAAAATTTGTTTAACTCAGGAATAGTGTTCCATGATATTCTATTTGTACATGGGACTGCTGCTTTGGGAGAGCACATGAAGGTACAAAATTCTGTGCACCACCAAACCCCCCCCCCCCCGCCCACCCTACCTCCACTTACCACTATTCCTGTACAATAAAATTAAGTTTCTGTACAACAAATATAAGGTGCTAATGACTAACAATGTGGGTGCATTTATGATATGTGTTGGCATTTACGCTCCTCTCCCGCATGTATCCTGGTTGGGGGAGGGCTCTTATTAGGGTTCCACATTCTTGTGGAGTGTCTGTTGTCCTTTTGGAAGTAATAAGGTTATTCTAGTGTTACTGCTTGTGAGGTGTGTGGGGGTTCAGTTAGTTTGGAAAGTGGAGGTGTGGTTTCTGTGTAGCTGCTTGTGAGGTGTGTGGGTGGTCTGTGGTAGTGTCAGCAGTGAAAATTAGCCTCTGTTTTGCTTTCAGTGTAGGGTGAGATTTTGGGATTGGGGATCTCATGTAGTGTTACCATGCTGTGTTAGTGGAAGTGTAGTTTCTTGTGAGGTGTTAGAAATCTCTGTTTATGTTGGCAATGGATAGGTTTTTTCTGTTTAGTTCTTCATGATGGTGAATGGGATCTCTGGTAGTGTCAGCAGTGATAGGCTGTCTCTATGAAGCTTCTTTTGAGGGGTTAGGAGTGGTATAATTGGTCTTCGGTAATATTGGTTGTGAAAATGTCACCTCTGTGTACCTCCTTTTGAGGTGTTAGGTGTGGTGTGTCTCTGTTTGTGTCGGCAGTGTAGATGTCTCCAGTTAGCTCCTTATACAGTGTGAGGAGTGATAGACCTTTGGTAGTGTCGGTAGTGGAGAGGCCATCTATATGTAGCTTCTTATGAGGTGTTAGTGTGGAATGATTGGTCTTTGGTAGTATTGCCTGTGAAAAGGTCATCTCTGTGTAGTTCCTTGTGAGGAGTGAGGAGTGAGGTGTGGTTGTCCCTATTTGTGTTGGCAGTGAAGTGGTTGTCTCTGGTAGCTCTTTATGCAGTGTGAGGAAAGGTAGACTTTTGGTAGTGTCAACAGTAGAAAATTCATCTTTATTTAGCACTGAGGAGTGGCAGGGTTAGGGTGGTCTCTGTTTACGTTGGAAATGGAGAGGTGGTTTATGTTTAGCCCCTACTGAGGTGTGGAGATCTCTGATTGTGTTGGCAGTGGAAAGGTTATCTGTGTGTAGAACCTTGTTAGGCCTGGAGGGTGACTTTAGTTATGTTGGCAGTTGATTGATAGTCACTGTGTAGCTTTATGTGAGGGATTGAGGGGGATCTTTGGTAGTGTTGGCAGTGGAAAGGTCATCTCTGTTTAGAACCCTTGGGGTGTGTGTTGTTGGGGAGAGTCTCTCCAGTTGTTTTGGCGGTGGAAGGATCATTTCTGTGTTGCTTCTTTTGAGGAGGTGTGAGGGGTGGGGGTGCATGTTATGGTAGTGTTGACAGTGGAGATGTGGTATCTGTGTAGCTACTTGTGAAGTGTGATGTTTAGTGGGACCTTTTTCATGTTGGCAGTGGAGAGGTTGTTTCTCTCTAGTTCCTAGTGATGATAGATGTATAATGTGAGATCTTTTAAGTATTGAAAGAGAAGAGGTAGTTTCTGGTTATGAGGTTTAAAAGATTTCTAAACACACACTTCTTTCCAATTATTGTATAATATATCCATGCTAGAAGAAGCTGGCCTTGTCAAAACTAACCTATCTTTACTTTCATGATCACTTTAATCCACAACCATATCTCTTAATATTTGTAAATTTCTATCAGTGCAAGGGGAATTTATATAGCTTCTATGCCTATAATATTGTATAAGCTTGAGTTATTTTGCAGTTCCAGTTCTTAAAGTCAGCATTGCTAGTCATTTATACCTGTACAATTTCACAATTTTTATTACACTTGAGGTTCACTAATACTTAAAGAGGCGTGGCTACAAAAATGTAAAGTAATCATGCCAGTCTCCTATTTTAAGAACTAAGATTAAAAAATTACTGGTGAGAATTGCTTCATGGGGTGGTGCTAATTTAAGTTGTCACTTTGTTTCCAGGAAAGGGGGGGTGGGGGAAGTGGGGGGGGGGGGGTAAGTGCTTCTTTTATGACATTCTGACAAGCTCTCTATTTCTCTATTTCTGGGACCAACTACGATTTTTTATAGTGGTTAGTATACACTCAATGTTTGGTAGCCTGGGCCCAAATATAGTTTATTTTTTACATGACATCCTTCGGTGGTGAAGTTTGTTAGATTTCTCCATCCATATAAATATATGACCTAAATGAATAAAAAGATTGTACTGGATCCTAAATATAGTATTTCAGTCAGACTTGAAAGGGATTAAGGGGGAACTTTTCTATTGGTAGTCTTATTTCTCTGGTGTGTGCTTGTGAAGGAGGTTCTGCAAACGTTGGACTTTGATCTTGTTTGATAATCATTCAAATAGATTTTCTGAATTTACAAAGTCACTAGCTAAGATTGACTAGAGGGAGAACTAAATTATGCCCCCATTATATCATGTCAGAGTTACCTCTTCTTTAGTGTTTGTAAGGATGTCTGATAATATCTGTTCCTGGTTTTTAGAAAGTGAACACCTTCAGCCTTGCCTTTTGATTAGGGCATCGAAAATGTATGTGTGCCTGGCTGGGATGGGGGGGGGGAAGGAGTTATGTGTTAATTTCTTACACGATAGCTGAATTTAGTCAATAAAGTACTCCTTTAATTTTAGTAAATGTTCAGACCAGCCATTTTGAATAGGTCATGTAATTGTTTATTACTGCTGACTGAAACCATAACAAATAGTCTGAAAAGAAGAACATAATGTATTAGATCGATTCAGGGAGTGTTATTTAACCAGTGTTAAGATAGTGAGGTTTTATGGCTGTGGGTATTGGAGGCCTAAAATAGTATAAACTTTGAATTTTCTTGTGGTTCAGCAGCATTTTTTTTCTCTTATTCCTGTTTCAGCCACTGCATCCTGGGATTTATATATGCTCCACCACTACCTTCCTCATCTGCTGATAGTAAAACCTGTGACACCTCTTCTCCTGTACCTAGGGCTACCCTTGTCCCAGTTGACTCATCTAGGATATTCATAGAAGGTAGTTCTGGTAAGGCCAGAAGCTTTAGTGTAGATAGCAGTGACATCATATATGTGGAGCAGTCTGTGAGGTTTGGAGGGGGTCTCTGGAAGGTTTGGCAGTGGAGATGCAGTTTTAGTGTAGCTCCTTGTGAGGAGTGAGGTGAGATTACAAATTGTATTATTTATCACATAATTTATGTGGTAGTTAACTCCATGTATGGCTTTATTTTTTAAGTAGATCACAATGGTATTATAGAATGAGTTAGAGTGTGCTTATGCAGCTGTGGTATTAAATAAAGAAGCCATGTAACTGATTTTTTACATTAACAAAGCATTGGTCACTTGCTTTTGATTTATGACCTCATTAACTATGTATTTTCTCATCATTGCATGAGCTATAAGAAATTCATGGATAATGCGAAACTACTAGATAGATTCATTGTGTTTACCCACAATAAATAACAGTAGTTCAAGTGAAAGGGGGCATGGCACTTTGTAATTTTACCATTTAATGATTGCAGATGTCATAAATTTCCTTCTAGAGGACATTTTGCATAAGTAAGGTGCCAATTTAGAAATTAACTTCACTATGATAAAGGTATGTATGGCGGATAATGAGAAGCATTAGAAAATGTTTAAGGCGAAGGTATGCTGTTCACAGGATGAACATTTCAATGAGTGTTTTATTCTAGCTAAATACCGATTTAAACATTTCTGCCTAAACATATGTTCTTCCAAGTGACTATGCTTAAAATTTCGATTGAAATCCAGAATATCCTTATTTTTGTTTTATTTATTCTATGCTATAAACTTCTCAAGTACTCTTTCTTACAATAATAAAAAAAAATAACACAATGACTCGCAATATTTGAAATTTTTTTTAAAATGAGTAAATATTAATTTTCCATTTACTCATTCTTATCTTATCATAATTCTTAATCAACTATTGCAAATATGGGGATTTATTCTGTTTCTACAATTTATTGTGTTGGTTAATACAAAGTCAATGCTTTAACCATATGTTTACTAAACAATTTTTTTTAATTTATTTTGTCTTGTCCACTAGATGGAAGGTGAAAGCAGGACTGGACAATGTTCTGAGAGTGATCGGAACAATGATACTCCAGATGAAAGTCGTGAGAGTCACGATACACATGATGATGGTAGAGACAGTGATGGACCTTCACAGATTACCAGGGAATTGCATGGCACTCTACGTATGATTGGTACATTTCCAAGGTAGAGAAGCTTCTAATAGTATTTTCATACATATTTTAATCAAAAATTATCGATGCATAAAATCTTAGATGTGCAAATGAAATACTGTTTGATGAAAATTATTTAAAGTGTAATATAAATATAGAAAAAATGACACTGATTTTTTTTTAATCAAAAATTGGTATATATATATCAATTTGTGCTTTCTCATATCCTATATATACTGATTTAATTTCCTTGGATGTATGCAAAGAAGCCACATATAACTTAAAATCTATACAACTGCTTCAAGCTATTATACTTGAAGATATTGAGAATATATCACCCATCATTTTCAGATAATGTAATATTTCTGTGAACTCATTAAAATTAGAGCAAGTCATAGCATCCATTTTTTCATAACATTGTTATATTTTTCAAGAAGTTTCCATATATTTGGAAAGTCAATCAGTATGGAATCATTTGCAGCCTCGATACAATTTTTAACCTATAGAAGTGGCTCATATTCCTAGGAACACTGATTAATTTGATGAAATCAACTATTGAAGTGGAGAGTTATAAATAATGAACCAATTCTACTTATGATTTACAAATATGGTATTGGAAAAATTATTACTTTTATATGTCAAGGATTAGTTGGAGCCACTACCCTTAATTGGTTAGATATGTACCTGACTATTGATACATCAAATATTTAAATTGATGAATGTATCCATGCTAGCTGATAGTATCCTCAAATTCTTCAGATTCATCATCTATATTGTATTATATTATATCTAAAAAAACATATTATGTATCATAAAGGATATAAAGACATGATTATGGAAAGAGGTATAGTCAAGTGTGTCCTTGACCACAACTAAGAGTTTCAGTGAAACTTCTATTTTAGAATTTTGGCCAGAACTCTTTGGTCAACTTAATCACACTTTGATGGCGAGCTGTAAAATTAGTAGCTGCACACTAATATAACTCAAACAAAATTATAGCTAGATGACATTAAATATATTTTTTTATTAAAGAAATTAGATCCATTATAAAATAGATATAAATTTGAGGAATAAACATGATTAAGGATCATGATATGCAAACTAATAATTTTTATCTCATACTAATATTAACATTAAAAAAATCAGGTGCTCTACTTCAAAAATATTAAGTTGCATTCTTCTGAATTAACACATCTCAGTATGAATATGTTTGTATCATTAAAAAAAAAAATTGTTGATGACCTATTAAACTGATGTTTTCAGTATGATATATAGTTTCAGGCTAGTAATCATTCCAATACTCAAGTGGGTGTTTTTTTTTATTTACTGAAAAATAATGAACCCCATAATGAATCAATATATGTGTTTGTGTATATATATATATATAACTTATTTATATATATATGTATAAGATGATATAGTGCCCATTTTAAAACCATTAATTTATTTTGGTAATTTTACAAGATACACAACATATACAAGCCACAACTAACTACAGTGAACTACAGCAAACAACTACCACGAGCAAGGGCTACAGCAACAATACAAAAGAAAGTCAAACATTTGTTAAGCTAACAGTGTGTGGCAGGATTAATGGCTACAAGAGCACAACTAACTCATGAATTGAGAAGTGTGAGACATATGATCAGCATAAGATGTCTTAAATATTGAAGTCTGGCAAACCTTTGAAGCACTGTAGCATTGATGATACACTACTTCAATAGGTTGTGAGTGAGCGTCATCTTTTGCACAAGCATATGATAAATTACTTCTTGCAAAGTTAATAGGCTGAAGCATATACAACTTAACTTGTGCAATTAAACGCTTACTTCCATGGCTCAAATCAGCCATTTTATTGTTTCCTTTTCATATGGTTCTATATATGGTGATCACCACATCTATGGGAATTCATTAACTAAATAAAATTTCGGTACAATAAATGTTTGTGTGTTATTTATTGTCTTATATTAATCTTAGTGTTACATAATCAAAGCTTTTGATTTAATAAACCTCACAGATCTGAACAAGTTGGTATTACAACCCAAAGAGTAATTCAAATATTTCTAAACTTGCTTAAAACGGATCGTGAACCACTGGTGGAACCTACGAAGGAAGGTGAAAACTGTATATTGAATCATTACACATTCCATAACTGTTGCTCTATCATGTTTGTAAAGAATTAGAGACACTCATGTATTATCTGTGATATTTTTTTTTCTTTTCTTTTCTTTTCTTTTCCTTTTTTTTTTTGGTAAATATAGAAAATTAAGATTATTCTTTGTTCTCTAGATATGGTGAATCTACCCGTGATTGAATTGAATGAAAACTCATCAGAGATTAACACCAGCAGAAGGTAATATAGTAAGCTAGTAATTTATTCCTAGAGTATTGAATAATCACCAGCATTCACACATCACATTCTTGTCCAATTGAACAAGTTTGTGCCTACCTGCTACTTCTTTAGGCAATTTTTCTCATTTGAATTTAATAAATAAATGGTGTATATAAGTAGTGTTATCTTGCTCAGTGATAACTGTATGCTACACTTTTAGTCTGCTGCTAGTAGTAGATCTTGCTCCTATTCTACATTCAATCTCTTCATTTTTTTTTTTACATAAGATATGGTAAAGCATAAAAATAAATCTTTCTTGACCTATTTTATAAACATAGGCATGGACAGGGTTTAACATTCTTTATTTTATGTCAGATGAGAAGGAATTACATTTCTGTGTGCAAGGACACTTTCCCATATATTCAAAACAATATCTAAATTATGAGATCATGAAATATATGTTATCAATTTCCAAAGTTTTGTGGACTACCAAAAGTAAGGAAATAATTTAAGAAATACGCACATTGTTCATTTAGCTTAATTTTATTTTTTAAAAGGTGTGAGATCTATGTGGAAATGTTCCATATCTGACATATTGTTATTAAAAGTGATTATTATTGAAAAACCTTGACACCTACATTTGATAGGTGTGAATGAGAATAGAGAAACACAATTCAGAATATACAGCTAGGAATATTGACCTTTTAAACGGAAACAGGATTTTTTGTTGTTGTTTTTGTGATAAAGTTAATTCATTGATTCAAATTTGTAATCACAATCACCTCTATTGCTTTTATTTTTGAATGGCATCAAATAGCAAGTAAAAATTAAAACTTTGCTTCAATTTAGAAGTTAGTTACTTCATTTATTGGTGATAGATCCTAACCATGCCAAAATCAAACAAATGTGGGCACCATTAGCCTGCTGAAAATATTTCTGGTTGATTTCTCAAAATTTATGGAAAGCCATTCATTATTACGATTCTTTTTAGTAGAAAGAAGTGAAGATTTGTGAAATGTTGTGATATATATTGCTTATTATTTGGCTAATAAAAATGAAAACATATATAAATGCATATATTAAAACTAAAAAATATATACCCAGCATTGCCTAGTAATGCACATGTGAGAAATTAGTGCATCCCCCAACTTCAAAGTTTAAACAACCTCTGAGTTGAAAGTTTAAATAAATCACAGAATAAGGTTCATTTTGTTTCCCTTGATTGAAATCTTGACTCTCTAGCTACAAAATTAAATATAAGTAGTAACATGCAATCTTCTGAAATGGCACACATTGTGGCATTATCACTGTAAATTCTGCCGAAATGGTGACAATTTTAAGGTTCTCCACATCTCCATTCAAACAAGCAGGTTTTCGCATTTTACCTCCAAACCAGTTCTCATTCTTGCCTTGGAATATTTCCATTACCTCGAATTTGATGAGATTGATAAATTAATATATATCCATTGTTTGGACAATCAATTAACAAATGTAATTTTCTTGCCAAAAATACAGTAGTATTCTTTGTCTGCTATCCTTTTTTTATATTTTTGGGATATATGCACACACAAAATTAACTTCACACACACAATCAAACACACACACACACACACAAACGCACACACACACGCGCACACACACACACACACACACACACACACACACACACACACACACACACACACACACACACACACACACACACACACACACACACACACACACACACACACACACACACACACACACACACACACACACACACACACAAGCTACACATACACACACACATATATTATACACACATACCACAAAAAATAAACACACACACGCACACACACACAAGTAGATACACACACACACACACACACACACACAAACTCATAAACACACACACGCACACACACACACACACACACACACACACACACAAGTAGATACACACACACACAAACTCATAAACACGCACACAACATTAATTCCACACAGGAAATAAATAAAATTGATGTGTATATATATATTCACAATGGCAATTTTTTTCCTCACAATATATCATTGGATTAATTTTATTTTGTTCTATCATGATGTTGTAGTAGATGAGGTAAATGTTTCTTCTTTTCTTTCTTGCTGTTCATTCAAAGAGTTATTGCTTTTTTATCATATAAATTTCAATTTTTCTTTGTTAGTATGCTATGAATCACCTTCGGTTATTGCATCTATATTTTATTGCATCTTTGAAATGCTTTAGGTGTGTCGTTTGCCAAAGCCAGTATGAACCAGGTGATATGGTCAGGACTTTGCCATGCATTCATAGTTTTCACAAAAGTGTGCATTGCCAAATGGCTTGAGGTAAGTAATCATTCTAATGTGTGTGTAACTTGTAATTGATAGATCCTGAAATGTTAATTTGGCATTCTCACATATTTCTGTCTCATCATATAGTCTAATTCAATGAAATGTCTCAGAAGATTCAGAACAGGCATTACCACCTAATAGTTACAGTCATAATGTGTATATATTTCAGTCAAAAATGGTCATTTGGTCCTTGTCAGTATCAAATAATGTCGAAATGAATGCTGGAGCAAATAAAATTAAAATCATTATTGGTCTTCATCTTCCATGTGTGATAAGTTAGTGACTAAAGGTTCATTTCCATTGAACTCTAGGAGTATGATGAAATTAGCCTAAGAAATGGAAATATTTATCCTATAACTAACCTAAAGCAGCCAAGTTTGAGTAGCATCCATATCATGCCAAGATTGTATTGTTAGATTCTATGGCTGAAGTTTTATCATAGTTAAACAAAGTAACCATGTATTAACACCTAATTAGACCAACAATTATTTTTTTTAATAACACTGCCATTTGTTATAATAGTGTTAGATTTTGGGAATTTACTTTGATCATTGATGATAGATTCATGTTCAATCTTACTCTTTATTATATGTAGAGAAACAATACATGTCCGATTTGCAGACTTGTGATTCGAAGATATTAAAAACTATAATTACACAGTAGATATAGGGCCAAAACCAGTATCCTTTCATATCTTAATGTCTATTTACTAAGTTAGCTCACGTAATTTAATCTGTGCACACGCTATTAGAATATTCTTTAAACATTTACTCATTTAATGTAAAAAGCAATATTTTCTCTATATTCTTTATCCACATTCCTAATAGATGTTCTATAATATATACCACATAAATTATTTGAAACTATTAACATTTTCAAGTCCACCCAATTTATAGTAAATTTTTTGGTATTCATTCTTCAACTTTTTATTTATTTTATGATTATTTGATTTTTTTTGGTCACTTATGCATCTAGATGCCAAGTTGTATTATGTTTAAGATAAGGATAACCATTAGAAACAACCAATTAACACCTTTTTGTAGTCATTGCAAGGAACATAGTAAAAAAATTATTAAAATTTCTAAATAGTTTACGAAAATATAAAGAAATGGAATAATGATTTTTGCTCACTACAATTACAATGTATTTTTAAATAATGTTAAATTCTTCCGTTAAAATAACTTAAGTGGCCACAAGGAGAGTCCTATAAAATTAAGTTAGGATAGACCTACAGGTTCAATCATAGAGGAAATACAGAAATACGGATAAATATGCCAATTCAATGATATGTTTACATAAATTTAAAAAAAAATAAAAATTTAATATGCACATACCTTCTGAAATTGAATATCATTTCGACAGAAAATAGGTGACATCAAGGATATTATATTTCTCAAAATATTGGAACACCTCTTAAAGTATTCTGGAAAACATCCTGAAATACATATATGTATATATAAATAAAATCAAAACAAATGGAAGAGAGTATAATTAATGTATCATTGATGGTCTACCTATCAACAAGTTGTTACAAATGAGTGACATATAATTAGCATATAAACGCACATACCAAACACCTATGGACTCACGTACACACACACAAGACACATCCAAGTTAACATACCAAACACATACACGCAATGCATGCATGCATACATGCACATCAGCATACTTTAATATTTAGTTAGAGTGAGAAAATAAAAAAAAATTCACAAGTGAGACATCCATGCAGAATGACATTCATAAATTCAAACCAGTAAACATTATATTTTAATAACAGTAATTACTAAATAATAAGTCAATTATAAAGCATAGAGGCAAGGTTAATGCATCAACAGAGGCCAAGTCAATGGGAAAAAATAACTGTATTTGAATAGGGGTCATCGCCATTATATTGATTAACTGCTAGCAAAAATAACAGGATACCTAGTACATCTGTATATTTGTCTTAATACCTTTTAAAAAAATTTTAACTGGAAAAGGCTTTTAGGCTTGTCCACACTTCACACTAAAATTGGTTTGATACAACTCAGAAGGGAGTTGCACATGCTAACACATCAGAGGTTCATAAGAATGGGTGCTATAAGTAGCCACATCAGAGTTAGGCTTCAAGTAGCCTAAGTTGTACTAAATGTTGCTGTGGATTTATTGTGAATATGCACTATTTATCATGTAATGACTAATAGCTCCTCTCGCCTACAATGTGGAAGTGCTCTGACATTTTCCAGAAAAAAATATAAATTAAAGAAGCACAGAAAACCATCTTAATCTTAGGTACACTCAAATATTAAAAAAAAAAATTATTCAGTCGAACCTATTGTCAGATCACACTGGAAGTGTGGATTGGGTATAGATTTAACCAGTGTGGACACAAGAAAGCAGTTGAAACATACTCTTGCTGGAGAGCAGTATAATCCCATTCATAGTGTGCACAGGTGTTTGCCATCCCCACTACAGTGTTAAAATTTTTCAACTGCCATGTTATAGAGAGAAGATTTTAAACCTTGTACTTCCTCAGTTAAGGCCTAATCTAAGGAAATAGTCATTCGGAAAGTCAGGCATTCTTTGTACAAGCCAAACAAGCCTGGAAATTCCAGCCAAAAACCCACTCACTTATGATTCAATGTTCTAAATTAATGTGGTGGGGGTTATTGGGAAAAGATATCAACAGCAACAAGGAGTTTAACCGTGGACCTTAGTACTGGTGGTTGGAGGAAGTTTCATAACAACAACAAGAACAAGATTCCCGAGAAATTAACAATCACATTTGGTGAATTTATTAAAGTTTGTTGGTAAAAATGTTGTGACGATGGGCAATAAGTGTTAGTTAAAACCAATTTACTGACTCTACTATTTTAGGGAATTGGAGAGATGGAACATGAAAGGAATTTGTCTATGGAATCATTCTCTATCTTTCTGGCAGAATGGTGAATGTAGATTCTGTACTGCGACACAACTAACAGTAACTTATGCACTGAAATCTCCGGTTGTAAAAAAAGAATGTTTATTTTGCTGTTATCTCACTGGGAATGAATTGTACTACATAATATGGACAGTCAGTTGTATGTCTGTCTCTCTGTCTGTCTGTCTGTCTTTCTCTCTGTCAGTCTGTCTGTCTGTCTGTCTGTCTGTCTGTC
>OZ017789.1:13559263-13579263 GCA_963969325.1 Lycopodina hypogea | reverse complement strand
CAAAGCAAGCTTCTCTCAGAAGATCACACATTGCCAACACTGTAAATGGGTTAAGTAAATACAAGATTCAGCATATACCAGTAAGCAGTAACTCTACTCTGCCTTCCAGGAATATTCTTCCCATGAGCTCTGCAACTGCCTCCACTGCGAGCACCTCAGGCCAGCAGAAGTGTTACTCCACTGTGGTGCTCAAGGAACCAGTAGTGGTTGGTATGGAGAGGAAAGAAAAACCAGGTGGTAGTGGAGCAGTCACGCGACAGGTCAGCATGCCTCCACCTAGTAAAGTTTGTAAGTCTAGATTTGCTTTGGATGTGACTCCCAATTGGCTGAGCCAGCAACTTCTTACCAGAAAGTTGGACAAGAAGGGGATTGTATCAAAGGATGCTGGGTCAGTGAGAAAAAGTGTTGAGACCAAGAGGGTGGGTATTGTCAAGCTTCTTCATGAGGGGACTACTGGTGTTGCCAAGCAGGACTGTACTGTAACCTGTATGGCAGAAGTCAATGCTTCAAGTCCCTGTAGTGCAGGCAATAACAGTGCAACTCCCCGTACTGGTGGTGCAGGCAACATCAGTTCAACTCCCAGCACTGGAAGTACAGAGGAGAAGAGTAAGAGTAGAAGGAAGGCAAACCCAAGCACAGATTATGTTCAGCTAGTGACTAAACCAAACATTGAAATTAACCATACCTAAAGATATTCTTAGACTTAGGGCTTGGCTAACTCATCATTAACCCTTACGATCTTCAAATGTGATTGTTACATGCACCATTAATGACTTGTCATTTACTTATCATTCAATTATATCACTTCTACCACTTTGATTTTTTTATTGTTGCAAATTGATTCCTTTTCAATGTAAGCACAGAAGAATAAATGGAAAGATATTTATAGTAGGAATATACTGTAGTACAATTGTTTTACCTCTATTGGTTGTCAGGAAACATGCACTTACGTTTCTCATCTTTTTTGGGGAATTTAAAATAAAAATTTATTACATATAGATGTGTTTTAACATTGGACCTTTCTTGCCAATGTAGTGGTTGACCCTAGAAATGTACATACACCATCCAACCTTCAAAGTTTCCTAAGTATCTTTTATCTTTTTCCACTCTGGCATTACAAAGTGAATTCATTTTTAGAAATGTTAATTTATAGACTTTTTTTTTTCTAGAGTTACTGTTTTATCATTCCATTATCTATTGAATGCATTCAGATCTACTCTCATATCTTCCTGTCAATTTTTCTTGACCCCATGAACTAAAGTAATGTAAGTAAGATTAAAATTAACTCCTCATTAAAGATATCTTACTTAGCCCTGTTTTTAATTGGCTGACTTAATAAATTTCATTTATAGCTACATCATTCAGTATTTCGACTTCATCACTGCAAAAATAAAATTTTCAATTGATTATTAATGATGGTACAAAACAATGAGGAGGGAGGGGGAGCAAATTCTGTTTCATCATTCCATTTTTTTTGGGAAGGTGGTCAAATTTACTCCACTGAATAAAGTTTCATCTTAGTCCTTCCTTACCACCTTTCTGAAGAAATGCACAGGAGGATGGGCTTAACATTAGTTGTATGAGTGCAGGAAGGCTTTCTGTGATCCCGAGTTGCACTCTATTCAAAGTCACCTGATCTTACAATAACTTCAGTTACTCAGGGTACATAATGACAGTGGCCTTATTGCACACTGTTTCTTTCTCTGGCTGCTTCATCCAATTAAACATTATGTCCTGTCCATGATAGCACTTGATCCCACTTTGGTCAGCTTGTGCATGGTGTAGATCTGATCCAGCATAGTTGCCTTAAAAGCTGCCTCCAGCACTGCTATAAAGTGGGCAATCAGAGTTCAAGAATAGCTGGGACCATGGTGATCTAATTGTTTACAGATAGTATTACATAAATGCACCTTAGAAATTATCACAGCATTGCAAATGTCCAATAGCATAAGATTTACATCATAGTCATAACATGGCTCAGATTCTGGGAAACCCTCTTTGGTATCAGATAGGATTCAGTTTATGGTAAATATACAAATAAATATGAACATACATTATATGTGAAGTCAAAATTTTTTTGTGCATCTGTAAGAAAGTAAACAGCCAAAAATAGCAAGTGAATAGGCTAGGGCTATCATGCAAGGGACCCAGCTATATATATATGTGTAGGTGAGCAAAGGTAATAGTAATATTGACAGGCACATAAACATTAATTTTAAAGTGTGAACTCAACCATTTACAGAAACAGAATATCTACTATGATTACCAAGGAAAACAAATGAAAAAAATTTACTTGATTTATTCATAGTAGTTCTGTTTATTTAGCATTGCATATTGTTTAGATTTACTAGTTAAAATCATTCTTGTTGGCTGATAAACACAAGATTCCACCACTTATGGACAATATACATATCACACTCTATCTCCCTCATATATGACCAAATAATCAAAGTTAAAAGTGGTCTTCCTTACAAACTTTCTGGTCAAGATGCATAACATTAACCTGATAGCCCCGGTTCCCTGAATAGACCACCAGTCTATGATATGTGTCAACTATATATCCAATATGCACAAACTTTACTTCAACAGTGATACTGGTAAGTTAATAGATCCTTGACTACTTCCAAAAAGATTAATTATTAGAATCAATGTATATATATATATATATATATATATATTCATATAGCATATATATATATATATGTTTGAACTCCTTCTTGACATAAATACTGAGTGTCACCTAATTTTTTGGGGGAGCTCAAGAATAGCCACTAACTACTTCATTTCTTCAAATTTTTTCCATAATTGAAACAATGGTGGATTTAAGAGAATTTTAAATAGAGAAATCTCATCTTGGAGAGGAAATGGTCCCACACATTGTTATGGAAGAAACCTATCATAGAGATCAAGCAGAAAAAAAGTACATTATGAAAGCCTATATTGCTTGCTACAGGTTTATTTATGCCCACAGAAAAAATGTTTATAGAACACAAAATTAGCATTTTTTTTAACTAAGCTTAAAATATTTATATACACACAAACACACACCCCCACCTTATCACAATATTCCTGAGTACTGTCTACAAGACAACACCCTTACCCCCAACCCAAGCTTTTTTACAATACTTTCAAGTGCAGTCTGCAAGACCATAAATATATATCTTCCCTCCCCCTCACCCCTTCCACCAGCCACTTATCAATATTGCAACCATCCTGGATTAAAAAAAATAAAAAATAATAAATAAATAAATAAATAAATAAATAAATATATATATATATATGAAATAGGTGAGTGGACACCAATTGATTGGCCTAGAGACAGTTCTCTCAGGCTGTGATACAACTCAATTAGACAATTGTTAAATGCTACACTCTTGTTGCAAGATCCCTATCCACATCAAGATGTAGCAGCCTGCCATTTCATCCAACAGGAAACCACAAAAGGACTACCTGGACAATTAGGTCTGGAGTTATTGGGCTGGTCAGCTTTCATGACTTTCCCTTCTATAACCTATATGCCACCACCAAGACCATTATTTACTACCTAGCCGAGCTGTAATCACACCCACCAACTAATCATATCCACCAAAGATGCCACAGAGGTGGTAAACTGCCACATGATAATTAAGTTTCCTTGTAAAAATGACATCTTCCAAGGAAGACAGACAGACAGACAGACAGACAGACAGACAGACAGACAGACAGACAGACAGACAGACAGACAGACAGACAGACAGACAGACAGACAGACAGACAGACAGACAGACAGACAGACAGACAGACAGACAGACAGACAGACAGACAGAGAGAAAGAAAAACAGAGAGACAGACAGACACATATAGAGACAGACAGACAAATACGCAGGCAGACAGACAGACAGACAGTGTGGATCAGGAACACATACCCCCAACTGAATTCATCAACCACCTCCACCTATCTGGCTTTCTGACCCATGTGATCAGGCTTAAGGTTAGTGCCTGCATCATGCTCCTCAGGCACCTAGATCCTCTCAACAGGCACTGCAATGGGACCCAGTACAGTAACACTCTCCTTTGACATGAATATTTCAGGAAGAAGTTTCCTCCTGAAATCACTGACTCAATTGAATTATTATTCCTCTGATTCCACAGGGACTGGGATAAAAGGTCTTCCTATTTAAAATAAAAAATTATCAGCACTCAGTGAACTCAACCTTAGAAAAGACTGAAAATAAGATCCACGGCCAGACCTTCACCAAGTTAGGTGTCTTTAACCATCTGATTTTTTTCATCCACAGCTAAATGTATGTAGTCTAGTTATTGGTAAATAAGGAAAAAATGTACATTTTGGCTCCCACAAGAAAGATGACTAGAATAAATTGATGCTATGTTCCAAATTTAGTGAATCAATAAATTCACTTTTTTTTAATATATACATTGGAAGTAATAATTAAGTACAATAATTCATTCTAAAAAAAAAGAAACTATATTTGCCATATAACCTACATCTCTCTATGAAATAATTCATAGCAAAACAAAAAAAAAAAAAAAATTGTGTGACTACAACACACTGAAGGTGGGCCTAGCAAGCACTAGCAGCTCTCCAGAGGCATACATTCCTTAATAATTCTTGAAATTATTCTTCATGCTTAATTTTTATATATCAACTTCATTCTGAATATTTTTTTATGTAAAGGTTAATAAATAAAAAAATTAAAAAAATAAATAAATTTTTAAAAAATCAATTTTTTAAAGAAGTTAAAAATTCTAATTACAGATATTTTGCACTGGCAAACTGATAAATGTTGGCAATGCATTTGTAAATCCTCATTATCACATGATCCTTTCACTAATACATTGATATCCAGTTTGTTTTGTTTTTTTTATTTCCTCTTTATAAATTTGGTTTATTAACCTTATTGTATATGTAATCAGTGTACCTTTTTATGTTAAAACATATTATTGTATAATCATATGCAAATCAAGTCAACCATAGTTCAATTTGCAGTTCTATAAGCTAGTCCAATGTTTCTTGGCCAAGTGGCAAAAGCCTTTCAAGTCATGGGTGCATTGAACCTGGAACATCACATCACTATGTGGACCACTGTGTGGTTTGAATGACCTAATGTTCATGTGACAAATTTTTGTAATCTCTGACATTGCTTCAGCATGCCACTCAGGCAATTCTAAATCAGAAGCAGTCTTGCCATAACCATTTATTATGTGATAGATAGGTCAACCACTGATGTTAATGAAAGCTTAGTTCTGGGCATGCAAAGCATAACAGACGTAAGCCAATAAGAATGCACAAGTAAAGTTAAGATTGCCAATATATTTAAACACAAAAAAAAATTTTTTTTTGGAGTATAGCATGAATACTGGTGAAAAAAGGAAATCTATCTTCAACTAGCTTACAGAAAATGTTACACTCTGAAACCTTCAATGCTAATCTACCCTCATATTTTCATTTCATGACAATTTGTTTATAAATTTCAACCGCCTAAAGTAATTGTTCGATTTATGCATTGATGAGGACAGAAATCTTGTCAACCTTTTTAAAGGCAATGCTTTTAGGACCATTAAAATATGGACACTACATCGATTTGGTTAATTTAAATTCTTTTAAAGTGGGGTTCAATACAATTATAAGTATCTCACTATCTAGCAACATTTGGAAAAAATTTGTATTCATATTCTGATTTAAACTTACATTGAGTTATGAAAGACCAGCTATTGGTAAAGTGGGAATTTGTATTTTGTTGGGAGCATTTAAAAAAGTTAGACTAACATGATTAATGTCAGTAAACTAATGAAAGGGCACTATTTATGATCAGTATGAATAATTTGAGTAATTATGGTTTATCTAAGTAAATTTCATATTTTAATTTACTAAAATAATCACATGATATCTTTTCAGCTATGGCTATGTGGAGGATTTAGTTAAAAATTTAGTGGATATAACTTGCATATGCATTTTCTGCAAACGAAATTAAAGCATAATGATGTCCATGATGTGATGTGTTATTGGTCCATCCCAATATATCTTTATATTTGTGTAGGTTAATGAAGAACACTGATGGGTGATGGATTATACACATTTTAACCATGACAGTTCATAACATTAATTAAAGTAATTTTGTAGTCCAGGGTCTGCAGCCCAGGTCATAAACAGAAATTCTATTTTTTGGGGTTTAATCTATCACTTTTGTGGGAGTTACATCCCAACTACAAGATGAAAAAACTATTGAAATATTCTTACCATAAATCTTAAAAAAAGTCAAACTTAATTTTGTATTAAAAAGTTCTGCATTAATATCTTTACATTTAAGCAGCTAATTTACCAAATGGTTATGGATTCCCTACTTCCCTGTGCAAAGAAATAATAATCTTTTATTACTGATGTCATAGTATCAAAAACATTTTAGTTTGAACATTACCATCACACATATTTTACTATTTGAGCAATCCTTGTATATATTATGCATGGACTACTTATTGGGTGATTATTTACTCATAAATGAATAGCTTCATGTATTTTAGCAGTATATAGTTCATGTATATAGCCATGATATTTGTAGAAGATTGTGTTAAAATATACAGTGTTGTTGGTGCTATCACCATATCTAGTAAGACACAAATCCAATGATATGCATTTACTGACACATATCCATACCAGGATTTCCTGTAATGGGAAATGGTGTTGGGGGGGGGGAGGGGAAGAAGATTTTTCAAAGAAACTGATTTGGTTTCCCTGCCAACAATATTAATATTTTATTGTACTTTACCTCTACTAAAATTCCTGAATAGAAAATATATCTATTACGAAAGTTTGGGGAAATGCACTGTTTTCTGTGTGCATATATTTGATACTACATTTATAACATGTTGCATACAAAATGTAATAGCATTATCCTATAAGTGACCTTGTTATTTTTCTTAATCTGTGCACACAAATTCACAAATGTGCATATGATTCTTCACATAGACAATTCTATACTCAATTGCATGCACACTCAAAGGCATACACTTATAAAAAGGAAATTGTTATTTATGACTATATTATTCATGACAATAAAGAAAATGTCTATATGTATGAAAATACGAAAAAAATAGGAATAATGTAATTCTCACTCAAGAAATCCCTCTAGATTATATTCTACAATTATACTGAACAGGATAAAATATCAGATTTTGAATATGTGCCAACTTTTTTAAGCATTTTGTCTGGCTACACAGACACATGGTACAATCTTCAAGCTAGACATGCAGACGTATTGCAAATTTTTATTTTTGCGTTACATTTCATCATATATGCACTTCGAATTCAAGGTAGTGTACTCACATTGTATTTCCATATATCTGCTATTCTGTAGTATCATTTTGACAAAGTTATGCTTCAATATGGTCCAGATATCAGAAAACTCCTTAGTTTTGATACCTGGATCTTCTGCAAACTTTGGGTCGGAAAACACCTTGGTTTAGAGGTTATATTGTTTTGAAGAATATTTAAACTACAACCATTCAGCTCATTAGTTTTATAGCCTTTTAGATAATCCATAATTTAACTTACCTAGTTTCTTAATTCATTTATATTAGCATAGGTATCCCCACTTTGCTCAGAATACTTATTCTAACATCCCCAGTGTAGACAGCATTTCAAGAATCTTCCTTCAAACAAAATTGATGATTCTCACCTTAACAGTCTCAAAGTTGGTTACATTCCCAAAGTTGTCCTTCACTACCAGATTAGTAGGCTTTCACATATAACACCCCATGTGTGAAACTTGGTAGTATTATCATTTCTGAACATCTCCAAATAGCCTAAACATATATTTGAAGAAAACTGAGCTAAGTGACAGACTCCATACCAAATTGAATGTATAAAAAAAATTAAATATGAGTCATAAGTACAAAGCCAAATTTAAGCATTGTAATGATGCTGTGTCACCAAGTAGTAACCACCTATCAACTTTAGTAACCATAAAAATAAAACAAATGTATTTTTATAAATTTTTTAGAAATAAATTCCAACCTCATTTTAATTTTAAATTTGGAGTGAAATGTTACCTATATGGGAATATTGCTTATTTAAAACAATGCTGAAAACAAATGAAATGTGATTACACTGTAATAAATATGAAATATATAATTAATCTCATGTCACACCATAAGGAGGAGAAATATTTAGTAGCATTGTAAAGTATGACCTAGAGATTTATCTACAATTAGGTAACAAGTTTACAACATCTTTATATTTTCTGCGAATCCTCATGCCCTTTTTTTTTTATCATTAATATTTTTGTCACAGTAGATCTTATCCATTTTATAATTATGTGCCTTTGAGGGTGCAGGTAAGCAAACATGTGATTAATGTGTAACATTCATATATATATATATATGACCGCACTCTTTGGGTTTAAACAATATAGTGAGGTCATTCATGTGGGAATGCCTTTACTTTTTTCACACAATATATAAAGTAGACTAGCAAAAAATGTGGCTCATGGTCACATGACATTTTAGGGTCATATATGATGGTCAATGGTAACAAAATTTTCTTAGTGTAGGACGTGTCTTATGGGAATATATATCATCTGGTAGGGCATATCTTTTGGGGGGATAAATCTTATGGAAGGTCATTCTTTGTTTAAAAATATGCCTTATGTGTGGGCATGCCTTAATTTTGGCACAATTGACAGGAGAATGTGTTCTATTGGAACATATTATTAACTTCAGAACATGTCACAATGGAGGGTATATCTAGTTGGGAGGAATACCATATTGGAGAATGTGAAATACAGCAAGACATATCTTACAGAAGTATATGTCTAACCGAAAGATCAAGGGATGAAAAATTAAAATATCCTGCTACAGAACATTAAAGTGGAAAATGGAGGGTGAACCACCTGCAACTCAGATTCCCTTTGTAATGGATTGTTGAAATTTTATGACAACTATCAGGGATAGAATAGTTGGGGCTCCTGGGTACCTAATATTCTGTTAACATTTTGTATGTCTAATAACAAGATTTAATCCCTCTCATGTCCCAAAATTCCCATGACTTTTGTAATTTTTTTTTTTTTATTTTGATTGTTTGAATTTCATGTAAACTATTAGATAGTGGATAGGGCAGGGTTCCAGGTAAATAGAATTCCAATGACATCTGACATATTATACAATAGGATTGAACACTTTTATACCTCTGTAATTCAGTGATATGACATGTACGATATATTTCATGGATGAAACAGTTCACCTATCTGCAGAGTGTCTGGGTATGTCCGACATATTGGAGATGTTGACATGTATTTTACTGCCATTAATAGGAAATCTTACGTACTGTGTACCCAGCATGTACTGATGCAGTTCAACTATCAATGTGTAAACTAAGCTTTTAAAGCCTCTGCAATGTCTTCCAAAATTTATTATAACAGTGCGTAAACTAATATGGCACTTAAAATTTAAAAAAAAAGGGATATATCGCATATTAGATGAATGCATATATGAGGTCAAGCAGTGGATTAAAACTCCCAATTAGTTGGACATAATTGTTCTAATCTCCAGAATAAGATGAATAATTTTCAATATTAATGTGATCACTTGATCGTTTGTATTTATTGTGATCGCTTGATCGTTTGTATTTATATATCTATTTCAGAATGTCAGATAGTAGATCATAGGTTTTCTCTGATAATTTTCAAAGATTCTATTCAAAGTAGAAATCAGTTCTCCAATTTGGGTGGTGCAACCGATGGAGGGATGGAGGAAGGAGGGAGGAAGGAAGAGAAGAAGAATGAGAGGGAGGAAAGGAAGAAAGGAGGGAGGGAGGAAGAAATGGAAGGAAGGATAATTTCTTTCTTTTTTTTAAGAAATGTGTAGTGGAAGAACTACAGCTTCTCCTGGTTCTTGAATGGGTAGCAACACAAGATAATGTTCTCCAATTATTCACAAAATTTGAATCTTGAGCTCCAAGAACTATTAAGGGAAAAACAGCTACAGTGAGCCTAAGGTGGTTAGATAGGTAAATGCTGAAAATATAACAACCAAAGGTAAGGTTTAACTGAAACTATAGTTTGAGGAATAATAATAAGAAAATTTAGCCTCCTCTGTATCTATTCACTTGAATTTAGATAGAATTTACTTCCATGCTTAATAATTCTATAATGCCAACAGCACAACAATATTAACTGCATTAAACTACTTGGTAGTTCTTGTCCTTCTAATGCGCCTACTTTTCGACTAAATTTTGACACTGCACAATTAAAATTTTCTGAAAAAGGCTAAAAGATATGTATGAATGTTATTACAGATAACTGATTAATACAATCACATTAAACTCAATATAACTATAGAAAATTAATCAGCTTTGGTGAGTGGTATTTTTTTGTCCCTTTTTGACCCAAAGTAGTCTTTAAACATCTGCAGCAGTTGCTTCACCAAGTCTGAGAGTATGATTAGGATTGATCCTGAAATCACTAATTGAAAAATTCCAGTTAAGGAATCAAATTTATGTATACAATACATACGAGTAATGGTATTTGGAAATGAAAAAAAAAAAAGGAATTGACAGAAGAGGGGGAGGGAAAGAAGGAAACATAAATTTATCAGTCCTACATAAAATATTGGAAAGAAACCACAAAAAAAAAAGAAGGAAAGAAGAACAAGATTGGAAATTTACAATCAAAAAATCGCTCACTTATGATTTAATGTTTGGACTTAATAATAAACTCATCATGGGTAAAACAAATTAAATAAATATGAAATAAATTTTTTAAATATGAAAAAAGAATATTTAAAATAGGTAAATAAGAAATTAATTATGATAACGAGTTGAATAGGAGACCTTAGCACTGGGTTATGTAGGAAGTTTAATAAGATCAATAGGATTCCCACGAAAGTAATATTAGGCTCTTCGAACCAAGTCAATTTGCAAACATTCCATATACATTATGTCACCAATTTCTCTATTTCAAAAAAAAAGACATAAAAATTTGTTCAGCTTCTGAAGACCCTCAAGTGTACATAAAATAAATAGACACCAATGTGATATCTAATATATATCCAAAAAGCAATTACAATGGGAAAAATTATACTAAATATTACGCGTACCTGTAACAGAATGGAGGAAGAGAAAACTCTTTGTGAATACAATCCTCCTTACATAGAATCTACTTTGATATTGTCTTTCACTGAAGCAGATCACAATATGAAGCACCAAGTGTTTATGAATTAAGTGTAACAGTATATATTCAGGGCTACCATGTAAAGTTAGCCAACTAAAAATAATTTGTAAAGTATAATCTTCCTAGTGGACAATATGAGTACACCATGACCTCTTTTTTTTTTTAAAGGTCAACTATAGAAAAAAAAATTTTTATCAAATTTAATTTAAATGTAACTCTCAACTTTCTGAAAACAGGAATAGTATATTCATATCATTTTTAATTAATTAAGTGCAAAAACATAATCAATATCTTTACATTTTCATTAAATGAATGATAATAATACGATTTTCATACTTATAATTGGGTGAAAATCATCACAAATCGAAGTGCAGATGAAGTTAAATGTCTTGCATTAAAGGCATATCATCTCTGCTATTGATCTGCACACCAGTGGTCCTTCCTTGTGATTTGGATTTCTCTATTAAAAGGTGTGCAAAAGCACTCGCAGTTTCCTTGGATCAAAATGCTGTATGAGATGTCGTTCGAACAAGAAGATCATAAGTGAGCTTAGGGAGTCAAACATGTTTGCGATACCAGTTGCAGTGATAGCAGAAATCTTCAAAGCCAAAACTTTCATAAGTTTACATTTTGATATAGTCTTTGCTAATTCATCCGAAAAAATAAAATCACTGTAGTCCAGATATATTTTCTCTACATTTCTGTAGCAGCTGTAGTCTAGAGGAAGTGTTAGATTATTTCCTGGGTGCTTGACAATATAAATATGTATCAAATTTGAATAGGAACGCAATGCATTTGTAAGACCAGAAAGTACAATAATGGAAGGAATTGATTCAAAGTGAAAATAATTCAATGATGGCATTGAAGTGAGCATGTTGAAGTGTTCTTCAGTGAAACTTGTTGATGATCTCTTTCGAGAACTCCATTCATGCGAAATAGAAAGGGCCTCTAATGTTGGAAAGGCAAATGACTAAATTCACGAGGGATGAAAGAGCATGGTATCTTCAGAGATTTAAGATTACCCATTCTACTTATCACTTGCCAGTCTATCCTCTTCTACTGGGGGCAATTGCCACACTCTATTTACATTCACTGAGGGGCAAACATCATCAGTGGTTATGTTAAGACTCAAAAGTTTGATGAATGATGATGCAATGGTATCGAGTCCATTCAAATTCCTAAGAAACCCTTCACACTGTTGCAGGTCGAGCCGAACCAAGTTTGGACCTCAGCTACTGTTTAAGGTCAACATCAGTGACACGGCACCTGTTGAACATTTTCAAGGATGTTATCACTTTACTGGGTGCATCATAATTCAAACGATCTAAATCGATATTTAAAGTTACAGCATTTTCATTTGATTCATGCTGCCAGTGCATTCCTAGGGGTGTGGTTGTCAGGAATTTATAAACCTGAAGAAATGAAATATTCAGTCTTGGAGCATTCCAGTCTTCATTAATGTAATTTGAGATGTTAAGGACACTGCCCACCTCACCCTTACTGCACCCTGTGTGATTTCAGGAGCTTATGGCAGCCAGGAAGCTTGCAATGCCAATAAATTTTGAGGAGTCATCCATTAGCCACATGGCTCAAGCCAAACATTATAAAGGGGTATCTTAGAGTAGGTTTAGATCCTAATTTTCTTGTTCTCTCACCAACCATAAAGATCATGAGAGGGAGAAGGAGTGAAAAAATTAAAGTGATTCAAGGAAGAAGGGGGGGTGGGGGAATGAGGGATTTGTTGTGATAGTGATGATTATGGACAAGGCAAACTAATTCAGTCCTAGAGTGCAATCCAGGCTGGAGATTCAGGCATGCTGCTATGTCTGGCAAGCAGTAGGTATATACAGACCAAAGTGTAGGGCAGGTTAAAAAATTAGGCAGACTGTAGGGTCAGGTTGCAAAGTCAGGCAAAAGCATCAGGCTGACTATGGGTTCAGGTTGCAGAGTCAGGTAGATGCAGGTTCAGGTAGCAGGGTCAGGCTGCAGATTTAGGCAGTCTTCAATATCAGGATGCAAGGTCAGGCAAGATCTTAAGTTAGGATGCTGGGTCAGGCTGGTAGGTTAAAAAGTTTGAAGTTATATGATGCAGGGTCATACAGGCTGCAGAATGCAAGAAAATTTATGATATTTTTTTTATTTATATTTTTGTAATTGTTTTTCTTTGTTTGACTTGTTTTGCTGGTTCACTGTTCATTTTAGGGAGAATTCCCCTAGGCTGTGTAGGTTATTTCTCCCATAGCTTGTGTATTAATTTTTCATAGTAACTAGCCATTAGAATGATAATAATTAATTTTTCATTCATTTCCCCCCCTTTTAAAAATTTCTTAGATCTAGCTTTTGCATTTCAAATTTGATAGTAAACCTAAAAATGTGATGCTTCAGTGCAATATTTTGCAGCATTTTTTGGTAGCTAAATCTAGGTTATGTAACTAAACTTTGGTTATGTAGTTACACCAATGTGCTCCTGAAAAATTATTTTTACTACTTGTACCTGACCCTGTCCTCTAACATAACTCACTCACACTATAGATTCTGCATGTTGCAATTTCTGCCATAACAGCTGCTTCTTGCAATGTGCAGAATTTGTCTTGCAGAAACACCACCTGATAATTATCTACAGTAGTCCCTTTCTTGAGAGACCATGCTTATATCAGACAAAAATTTTAAGATTTTTTTTTCCAATAGAGTTAAATTAACACCCAAAATATACCAGAATGAATAAAGTGGTCTATCAATCAAAATGGTGGCTACCTGTGGAGGGGTCTCTCAGAAGAGGGATACCGCTATTTTAAAATTGTGATTCTCTACATGCCATTCCATAACATTCCTTACAGAACCCAGCCCAATTTCTGAAGCTTTTTATGTTTGAATAAAATTGAAATTATTCAGCTTTATTTAGATTTTGCAAAGGTTAGGTATCATTTGGCAATTCAATTTAACACAAAGTGAAGTTGTCCACAAGTATTATTTTTTATTTTGTTTATTATCATTCTTTTCTTCATCTTCTTAAAGATATGGCTACTGGTGGTGGTTCTTTGAATGCTTTGTTTGAATCTGGACCAGAATTTGTATTGACCCATAAATTTGAGGAAGATAAATGGACACTTCCATCCATCTTTTCACTGGGACTCTCCAGTCAGAAAAGATATTGATAAGATTTTGTGGTCCAACATGCTGGAGAGAATTTATAAAGTGTGTTTTAATCATTATGTACCACCTGATACTTGCATTATCAATGGTGGTATAATCAGTAAGTTAACATTTACCTTTGTTTCCAAGGGAATAATAGTTATATCTATCTGAATAGTTATCAATAGGATAGGATCAGACAGAAAATAAGCATGTGTGTGATGAATTTATTACACATCAATCAATTATTCCACTTATTCAAGGTCATTCGCTCTCTTGCCATTAGCAATGGTAGTAATGCCTTCCACTTAACTCACAACCTGATGGAATGGTACTGCTGTGAAATTCCCATTAATGCACCACTGATGTACCTGGAAATAGCTGTGGCATGTTCCATAATCAGCATAAAGAATCAGCACACGAGTTTAGAATGCATGACCTACCATGACCTGATGGTCTCAAACACCATTTCCCTAGCACATCAGCAAATAATGTTAAAGTAGGTGCCCCACAATCTACTTGGTGTTTATTTATATTTTTGTTGGCAAAGGTAATATTTGATGGTTTCTCTATGTTATGATTTTGTTTCCTTGATAATTTCTAAATGGAATCTTAAGGTATTTAATCATCTTAGCTATGGTGAAGTTGAAAAGTTGGACTTCTTAATTCTTTGTTTACATGTGAGTATATTCAATTCATCAGCAAGTTAGTTTACTTGCAAATAAAGGTTTATTTACATGCCCCAATTGGTCTCACCAATTATTTTTATATGAGGTATCAAATGACATTCAGTTCCTGTAAGACATGCCAAAGTGCATACAAGTTATTACTAGTACAATAACTCAAAACCAATGATAGAAACCTGACACTAACTACTGAAATACAATATTTAAGTATGACTGGAATATACTTCATCTCATCTTTGTCAGAGAAAAGATAAGCAAATGGTTTCCCTTGGTGGAGGAAGTTTAAGGTTGGGAGTGAATTGATTGATACATGAAAATAGCTAATAATCATCTTCACCAAATTCTGTTGATGGCAGCATCTTGTGTATGGGTTCCAGCCTGCATTAGGACAATCAATAGTGTGTGGTGTGTGTATGTGTGGTGTGTGAGTGTGTGTGTGTTTGTAGTGAGATGTGAAGGTGTTGGTTGTGATTACATTTCCCTTTAGTACAGCAATGCTCCTCTCCCAAAAAGTTAAATAATCATCTTCATTTTTGTAAACAATCAGAAAAAAATTTCTCTTGTATTTATGTGAATATGCTTTCTCTTCTGACAGCTTGCAGAGAAGAAGATCTGTGCTCAATTGAAGTAGGGTCTTAATGCAATTATCGTGACAGACATCACTTGCGAGCTTTCCTTGAGACTCCTCCTGATCCTGACTGACTTTGAGCAAGAGAAGCTGGTTCAACACTCTCTGATGTTGCCAAAGTATATTTCCTAGTCAGTTAATGGATAAAATATGTCAATTTCTCCTTTGATTTGCTCAATTTTCTATTTTACCCAGTCCATTCAATATTATGAACTTTCTAGCAGTCTATTGTTCAGTTGAGCTCTCTTTTGCCCTTACATCCAGCATCATCTATATATTATGAGTGCCTCATGGATCAGATTACGGTTTCATGTCTACCAGAAATACTTCTCCATCACTTAACGACTGTTCCTGCTTGGCAGAAGCTTTGCAGCAGCTGCAGTCAGCCAAATATCCAGACTGTGTGAAAATTATGGAATATGAAACTAAAATTCATAGTGTGAGTCTATTTTGAGTGTGTGCAAATGTCTGTTTTACGTATGTTTGTTGGCGTGTATGCGTTCACATATGTGTTATAAGAATTGAGAGTGTTACTAATAACCATTTCCTTTAGTAATTTTGTTCCTCTCACAAAAAATTGCATTGATATCTTCTTCCTAGTTTAGAGTTGGGTACAAAAATCTCTGTTTCTTGGAGGAATGTGTAATCAATTAATATGTCATTTGTAGTTTTCTAATTAGTAGGGGCTAGCATGTTTGTGTCACATAAAATCCGCATGCTTACTAATGGTATCAGTGAACACCAGCCCCATAGCAAATTTATTGGCATTCATGACTTGAAAAGCTATCTTTGGGAACTGCAAATGCGTGGCAGATATTGTGACATAATTGAGCATGTCTTCATTCCTAGAATATTATTTAGTTCCTATTGTGTTGTGACCTGCCACATGATCATATTACCATCCCCACATTGTCACTATGTGTGTGTGTGTGTTACGGATATCACGAATATGATGAGTTTCTGTGCGTATAAATATTCTTACTTTTGATGTTACAGGAGAAGCTAATGAATTTCCAAGAGTGTATTAGAGAAGTGATGATACAGAGACTATTAAGAGAACAACCAGATGTTGAAACTGTGTCTGTGCTACTGCAGACCATCTGAAATATGGTGACAAAAATCAATACTGTTGTGACGATAAATAATCCCTAACTATTTGGCAGCAGATATTATTTGATACAATTCTTCACATTTATTCATTCAAAATATCGTCTAATTTTTCTTGATCATTATTCTACTTTTTATGGATTCAGGCTGCATTTGATCTTTGACATTATTGGTCTAATTTTTCTCAATGAATATTGTACTTCTTCATTCATTTCACACTTGATCTCTGGTGTTATTGATCTATAATACTTTAAATGGGTCTAATCGCTCCCTTTTCTTGACCCACTCCCTCCCACTCCCCACACCCAACCCACTCTTCTCCTCCTCTTTCCCTCCTCTATCACTTTTTCCCTACCCCACCACCTCTCTCTCTATCTCTCTCTCTCTCTCTATATTATATATATTCATGGTTCAGAGTGACACATGTCTGGAATGGGTAACACGTTTCCACACTACACTCAGTTTCATCCCAAAAAGTTCCACCTGGTTTCAGATGGGTTCCACCTGGTTACAGACGAAACCATCAAAAGGCTAGGCTTGAAGCACTTCAAATTTATTAAACATATTTTTGGCTTTATTGATGATGTTTGCTGCATGGATTTAGGCTACTGACAGCTCTCTTCTACATCTCGATCCTCAGTTTGTGTGATGATTGCAGAGAAAAAGGACGGAACAAAGTAGCACCAAAAAAATACCCACTTTCTATACAAGATATATGAATACCAATTAAACAGCCAACACAGGTGATATGGAGTGGACTCAACACTATGCCAGTGTGTACAGGTCATCACCAACCACCAACACATCTCAAACCTCCCAAGCTGATACAAAGAAAATGCCATTCCACAACCAATACAACTGCATACATCCCCAGCACCTCATACCCTTCACAAGATCAACACAGAGAAGAACTCTCCACTTAGTACCCAACCAAAGACTCCCCTAACATCAAATCCATCATGACAAACTAGAGATAAATAGGCTTTCCACAGCCAACATTATCAGATATCCCCCAAATCTATTATTAATATTATTATTACTAATATTATTATTATTATTATTATTATTATTATTATTATTATTATTATTATTATTATTATTATTATTATTATTACTACTATTATTACTATTATTATTATTATTACTATTATTACTATTATTACTATTATTACTATTATTACTATTATTACTATTATTACTATTATTATTATTACTATTAAGTATTATTTCTTTTTTTGGTTCACATGTACAGCTTGAAATGGAAGATGTCAATACCTGCTGTGTATCAACAACAGACTTGTGGGCATTGATATGATAGTTTACATGAACACATCCACATTATTCTATTACAATATTAAATATATGTATGTATGTATGTACGCATATTTTGTTTTATATTCATTCTATGAAGAATGCATTATGGTTTACAAAGTACTTCTTCATATTTGATTTAAAAATTTACAGTGAATTTGATATTTTCCTTGGACCAGCTTGAATGAATCTTTGTTACATATCTCCATGAGTGGTGCCCATATCTCTTCTTTTAAGGAAGATTCCCTTCGTTTTGTTTCAAGAATTAGTGGAATTTTTAACCATGCATTCCTTTTCCATGAAAACTGATCCATCATATCTAATGAACTTTACCAGCATAAACTCAGGTTCCAGGATGAAATATACAAAAGGAAATTGTAATGAAAATTTATCATGGAAATTGTTGAAAGGTGGAAGTACTGGAGACTTTTAAGTTCTGAAAGAATCTTAAATATTTCTATCTATGTAAAATTTATGGACCTGGCTCCTCCAGTAAAACCAAATATGACTTTTATTCTATTTTCTTGTAATAATTTAATTGTGTTAAGTTAGAACATAGAATGACAATGTTTCAGAATGAAGTCGAATGTGTAATAACATATCCATTTGTGTTCTTCGATTATACAACTGCAAAATGCCAACATGGTAAATAGCTGCAGCTCAGATATGGATAGCCAATTTCAATCAGCAGAAAGTAAAAGTTTGCACACATTTTACTAACAGTGACATGTTCACCAAACAAACTCTGGGTCTGCCCAACTCTAGTTGTACCATTGCCAACCTGAATAGGTTCCTCTCAATTGCTATTTATATACTGGGGTGGCCCTCTTCAGGAAAGAAACACAAAAGCACATTGGGAGACGCAAAATTCTTTTTTGCAAGCAGCATCAGTCAACTGAGCCTTAAGTTGCATGCACAATGGAAATGTTTTCATGTCTCTCTGGGAGAGGTTTTAAATGACCACAGTAGAACAGGCTCCATCTAAACAGATTCCATGTTAAGCAACTGCAAGGGTACTCGTCATGAGGCATCAGATCTATCAATATTCCTGTGGTTTCAATTTTTATGTATGTTATTAGAAGTTCAGCACTAAACAAGTCCTTACCATTTGGTTTTGATGTGAAATAATACACTGAATAGAGAAGCACATGTCATAAGAAATCTTCATTTTGGGACCAGGTACAAATAAGTAATTTAATAAGCCAATATAAGCAGTGTTACAATTTTTCATGTTGTGATCTATTCAAGAAAGGCTTGGTATATATTTTTACTGTTTCACATATTTCAGACATAAAGCCCTGCAAACCGTGCGCCACTGTGCATTTAGTATTTTTCACTCTTCTACACAATCAAAAAAAGTTACACAAAAATTACTTTTATGTTATGAAATTAAGGAAAACAATGGATCTTCAATTGAATAAATGATAATTGTTACCCTCTAAATATGGTTGTGCGACCAAACTTTCAGAGCAAAGCTATAACATCCAAGTTTGAAACCTGAATTTTTTAAATTTTAACTAAGACAACTGTTATAACTAGGATGGATGCTAGGTTTATTTTTGGTGGAGGCATAGCTTCCATTCTTAAGGAAACCATTCCCCACCATGTTAGAGAAAAGATCTATGAAAGATTTGTTAAAGGGGATAAGTGTTACAGTAATGCCAGAATAGTTTACATACAATTCATTTCTTTATTAGCCCCACACATTAGTTTACATTTAATTTCAGTTGATTCTTAACAACTGTGACTGTGTAAAACATAATTGTGCAGCAGCATAGTGAGAGCTATAGGAAATTTTTGTACAGCCTTCACCCTTTACCTCTCATCCTAATCAGGGCATCCATATCATGAAGCAGACCTGAAATAGTTCAATATCCCAAAAATTTGTTTTACTATATATACTTTAGAAAGTGTGTGTGTCTGTGTATGTGTTCAGGTGTGTATGAATGTGACTTTAATGGATTCTTAACAACT
>OZ017789.1:13457516-13559063 GCA_963969325.1 Lycopodina hypogea | reverse complement strand
AAGTGACGAAGGAACGAGAGAGGGAAGGAGGAAGGAAATATGGAACCGAGTTTGGGAGAGAGGGTAGGAGGGATGGAGGTAGGGTTAGAGAGAGGGAGATGGGGAGGGAGGGATGGAGGGTGAAAGGGAGTGATGGTGCAAGAAAGGAAGGAAGGAAGGAAAGAGGGGTGGAAGGAAGGATGGAGGAAGGAAGAATGAAAGGAAAGAAGGAAAGAACAAGGGAGGGAAGAAGATAGGAGGGGTTGAACATCATTTCACATCTTCCATACC
This sequence comes from Lycopodina hypogea, assembly GCA_963969325.1. NCBI lineage: Eukaryota > Metazoa > Porifera > Demospongiae > Poecilosclerida > Cladorhizidae > Lycopodina > Lycopodina hypogea. The sequence goes on along the minus strand of OZ017789.1, from coordinate 13,558,793 downwards.
ACAACCCAAGTGCCCTGGAATGTTCCCTCTTACACATGTGCAGGTGGACGTCCCCCATCCTTTCTACCACCCCCCACACTGCTTTCATATTGGCATTGAGATCTCTCCCCCCTCCCATACACATGGGCAATGGAATCTCACAACCTCCCCACCTTTAAACTCTGTCCCCAGGACCCCCCTCCCCACCCTCCTATGCATGGGCTCTGGGATCTTTCTCAACCATCCTATATATAGGCCCTGGAGTAATCCCCAACCTCCCTATCTTGGAACTAGGGATCAGTCCCAAACTCCTACCATACACATGGGCCCTTGGTTTCCTCTTCACCAAACCTCCATTAAAATTAGGCCTGGAATCTTTTCACACCCATAAGCCTTAACCTAAAATCTTCCACACCGAAATCTTCCACACCGTACAATTTGGCCTTGGGGTATCTATACTCCCAACCCATGGACAAATGATCTCTCTCCTACACATGGGCAAAAGAATCTCCTCTTAAATCTGCCCACCCCCCCCCCCCTCCCCATTACATATGGACCCTGGAATCTTCACCCCTCCCAACAACTTGGCACAGGAATTTCACAGCCCCCCCCCCCCCCCACCATATAGGCCCTGATGCTTTCCCAACCACCCATATACATGTGTTCTTTGGGGGCAAAGCCTGGCAGAACAGAGTTGATGTTGAAGGAGTGTGGGAGGAGTGAGTGTGGGAGGAGTGAGTGTGGGAGGAGTGAGTGTGGGAGGAGCGAGTGTGGGGAGAGATGGAAGAGTGAGTGTGGGAAGAGTAAGTGTGGGAAGAGTACATGGTCCCCGGAATCTTCCCCTACTCCTACAACCTGACCCTACAATCTCCCATCCCCTGCCTTCCCACATCACATGGGCCCTGGTATATCCCCAACCATACTTAAACATTGGCCCATGAATCTGCCCACCCCCATACAATTTGTCTCTGGGGTCTCCCCATGCCCCCTACACATGTGTCCTGGAATTCTCACCCCACACTTTATAAATAGGCTTTGGAATCTCCCTCCTTCCCCCCCCCCCCTCCCTACCCTCCCTACTCCCTAACACTTAGACCTTAGAATCTTTACAACACCCTATGCCTCCCACCACCACCCCATCCCCCCCCCCGTACCTCTGGGAACTGCAATATCCAATCCCACTACCCAACACATGGACCCTGGAATCTTTCCACCTTCCCTACACATGGGCCCTGGAATCTCTCCTACTACACATGTGCACAGGGATATCCCCTACCCCTCAACCACCCCTCCACCCACCCCTTGCTTACACATTGGCCTGGGTATCTCCCACCCCTATACATGGGCTCCGAGATCTCCCCCATGTTTCAACCCCCTAAACATGAGCCCTGGAATCCCCACTCCCTCCAATATGAACTCTAAAATGTCTCCACTGCACCCCCAACCCTCCTAACACATGGGCTCTTGCATCTAACTACCCTTCCTCACCTACAGATGTCCTTGAAATCTCTAAACCCCCTACACATGAGCCCTGGATTCTCTATCCCCACCTAGATATGGGTATTAGAATTTCCCATTCCCACCTCCCCCCAACACATGGGTCCTGGAGTCTTAATCCAATACCTATACATTGGTCCAAGAATCATGTGATTATTTTCTGGTTGGGTGGGTGTAAGGGCTAGGCAAGATGCTGACCCATGTGATGACATGGCAATGACAACTGACTATTTCCTACTCCACCCTACACATTGCATCAGAATCTTCCCACTCCAACCTTCTACAAATGGGCCCTTGGATCCCCTCCCCCTCCACATGTTCTTTGGAATATCCCCATCCCCCCTACACATGTGCCGTCCTTTCCAACCCCCTCCTAGACGTGGGCTATGAATCTCTCCCCCCTTACACATGGGCTATAAAATCTTACATCCCTATCCATTAAACTTGGTCATCAGGACCTCCCTTTACCCTTCTTATACATGGGCCCGGGGATCTCTCACCACTCCCTCCTAAATATGGGCCCTAGAGTCATCCCCAACTTCACTAACTTGGGCCATACAAACTCTCCCAACCTTCCTCCATACACATGGGCCCTTGGACCTCTCTCCACCACAACCCCCTAAGTATGGGGCCTGTAATCTCCCAACACCAATAAGCATTGGCCTAAAATCTTTCACTCCCTACAATTGGGCCTTGGGGTATCTATCCACTTAAACATGGGCCATGGAATCTCTTCATTCACTACACATGTTTCTGGGATTTATCTTCTCCCTGTACACATGGACAATGGGATCTCTCTTTCCCTAATGAATGTGGCCCTGTAATCACCCCACTCCCTACCCTACACATGAGCACTGGAATCTATATCCCTGTGTACACATGAACCCTAAAATCTTTCCACCCAATCCTCCTCCCTACATATGGGCTTAGGAATCACTCTATTCATCTCCCTACAAGAATTCTGGTATCTCCCACCCTGCTATAAACGGGTCCTGGAATCTCTATTCCCCTTCTAGACATTTGTCCGAGAATCTCCCACCTCCCCCTCCCCTCCATCCCACATGGTTCTAGGAATCTCAACCCCACCTCTACACCTGGGCACTGGTACCTTGTTCCGCCTATGCATGAAACCGAAATCTTCTCATTGCCCACCCACCCACTAATGAACCCATGGTACATCACCCACATTCACACAGGCCCTGAAATTTCCAAATCCTTCCAACAAATGGGCCCTGCAATTTCTCCACCCCATCCAACACACGTGAGATGTGGTTCTCTTCCCTCCTTGCACTTGAGCTATGGAATCTTCAACCACACCCCTCCTCTAAACATGGGCCTTTGTATCTCCCTCCTCCACCACTTATGCATAGGCCCTGGGAGATTTCCAGCACACCACAACATCCCCTATATTTGGACCCATGAATATTCAACCCCAATACACAAGGCCCCTGGGATCTCTTCCTCCCTTCCTAAGCATGGCCGCTGTGGTCTTCACCAACATCCACCCAAACAAATGGGCATTGGGAGATCACTCTACCCTAATTTAACCCCTAAGCATAGGCCCTGGAATCTCTCCACCCAACTAAACATGGGCCCTAAAATCTTCCTCCACGTAAAGAGGGCCCTGGGGTATCCATATCCCACAACACCTGGCCACAATGATCTGCCCCCCACCCATCTCCCCTCCCCCCCCCCCACCCCGGTACAAATGGGAACTGGGATTTCCCAACTTCCCCTACACATGAGCCATGGGATCCCTCTCTCCCCCTCCTAAACTTAGCCTGTTGAATCTCTCCCCATCCCCCTCCTACACATTAACCCTGAAATCTCTGCACTCCACTACTAAATTTGGGCATTGGCATCCCCCAACCCCTATACATGGAACCAGGTAACTCCCACTCCCACCCCCACCCCCACAAGACATGGGCACAGTGATCTCCCAAGGTCCACCTACACATATATCCAGCAATCTCCACCAACTACTTCCTATTAGGAACTCTCTGCTCATCCTAGACATGTACTCTGGAATCTCTCAACCTAACCCAACAGATATAACCTGGAAACAAACCACCAACCTCCTTCCCCCCCCTCCCTCCCTTCATATGGACCCTTGAATCTCCCTCCCATCTCTACGATGGGCCTTGGAATCTCCCATCCCAAAAATCCCCCAATACATGGGCCTGTATTCTTTCCCTACCCCCACTCTCCCCGCCCAATATATGAGCCCTGGAATACACCCACACAATAACACTGGGACCTGAAATATCCAATCCCGCTTTCTAACACATGGACCCTGGAATCATCCCACCCACCCTACACATTGGCCCTGAAATCTTCCTTACTATACTGCACAGTGAAATCCCCCCCTCCCCTATATATATATATATGCCCTGAGATCTCCCCCATCTTCCAATCCCGCTATACATGAGCCCTGGAATCCCTCATCCCCTTTACAGATGTACCCTAAAATCACTCCACACCCCTTCTTACACCTACACATGGGCCCTGGATTCTCAATTCCCCCTCTGGATATTGGTAATAGAATCTCCCACCCCTAGCTCCCCCCCAACACATGGTTCATGGAGTCTCAACCCAATCTCTAAACATTGGCCCTAAAATATCTACTCCCCCCTACATATGGCATCAGAATCTTCCCACTGCCCCCTTCTACAAATAGGCCCTTGGATCTCTTCCACCTTCACATGGGCCTTAGAATATCCCCATTCCCCCTACACACGGGACATGTAATTTCTCCACCCCCCCCCCCCCCTAAACATGGGCTATGGTATCTCTCCACCCTCACACATGGGCTATGAAATCTTATACCCCTATCCTTTAAACTGGGTCCACAGGACTTCCCCTTCCCCCTCCTATACATTGGCCCACGGATCTCTCACCACTCCCTCCTAAATTTGGGCCCTGGGGGTCCCCCCCAACTTCCCTAACTTGGGCCCTATATATGGGTCATGGAATCTCCCACTCCTCTCACTTAAATATGTGCTTTGGAAGCTCCCTACCACTCCCAAATGCATGGACCTGGAATCTTCCCTCCCACCCTATAAATGGGCCATGGAATCTCACCCCCAACATGTGATCACTGGAATCATACATCCCCCTACAAATGGGCCCCATAATATCATATCCCAGCACTCCACCAACTCGTGGGACCTGGAATCTCACCCCAACCCCCCTACACATTAGCGCAGGAATTTACCACTTCTCACACATTGGCAATGGGATATCATCACCACCCCCCCCACCCCCCACTCATAAATGGGCCACAGGATCTCTCCCTCCCACACCTAAAACTCTAGCCCTGGAATCACTCCACCACCCTCCTATATATGGGCCCTGAAATCTTTCCATCACCCTCCTAAACATAGGCACTGGTATCCTCTCTCACTCCACTTACACGTAGGTCTTTCATTCTGCAACACCCCTTCACTCTACATATGGGTCTTAAGAACTCTTATCCCCTCCTATACATGGACCATGGAATCTTTCCATCCCTCACCTAATCATTAGTCCATGAATCTGCCACCCCCACCCAATTACATATGGGCCCTGGAATCTTCACCCCACCCAACAACTGGGCACTGGATTTTCACATCCCCTCCCCCCCCCAACATATAGGCCCTGGAATTTCCCCAACCACCCCTATACATGTTCCCCAGAATCTTCCCCTACTCCTACAACATGACCCTATAAACTCCCATCCCCCCCCCCTCACAACCCTTGGACCCTAAAATTTTTACCCCATCATCTCTCACCCACAATAACCCTTCACCCTACACATGATGGGCCCATGAATCTGCCCACCCCCATACAATTTGTCTCTGAAATTTCACCAAGTCCCCTACACAATGGCTCTAGAATCTTCCCCTCTACACAAGTACACAGGGATATGCCCCCTCCTTTCCACAACCACCACCACTCCCCCCCCACCCCCCCCCCCATTGTATACATGGGCCATGGAATCTTACAACCCCCACTTAAACTTTGTCCTCAGGATCCCCCTCCCCACCCTCCTACGCATGGGCTCTGGGATCTTTCTCCACCTCCTCCTAAATATGGGCCCTGGGGTAACTCCCAACCTTTATAACTTCTAATCTGGGATCCCCAACATCCCACCATAGACATGGGCCCTAGGATTTCTCTCCACCACATCTCCTAAGTATGAGGCCTGGAATTTTCTGTCACACATAAGCCTTAATCTAAATCTTCCACACTAAAATTTTCCACACCCTACATTGGGCCCTGGGGTATCTATCCTCCCAACCCATAGATATATGATCTTCCTCCTACACATGGGCAATAGGATCTCCTCACACCCCCTCCCCTTTAAAAATGGGCCACGGAAGTGAGTGAGTGAGTGAGTGAGTGAGTGAGTGAGTGAGTGAGTGAGTGAGTGAGTGAGTGAGTGAGTGAGTGAGTGAGTGAGTGAGTGAGTGAGTGAGTGAGTGAGTGAGTGAGTGAGTGAGTGAGTGAGTGAGTGAGTGAGTGAGTGAGTGAGTGAGTGAGTGAGTAAGCTAGCTAGTGAGTGAATAAGAGAGTTAATCAGTGAGTGAGGGAGTGGGTGAGTGAGTGAGTACCTTGATCCTTCCATCCAAAAGGCCTTCATAAGGGCAACACCTGGCTGCACAGAACACCATCTCAACTTGACCTGTATACTTGCAGATGCAAAAAGAAAGCACAAATCCCTGACAGTTGCCTTGTTAGATCTGGCAAATGCATATGACTGTGTCCACCATTCATTAATAGATTTTTCTCTGCATACCTATCATGCTCCATCATATTTTTGCAATGTTGTGGCCTCTCTCTACTCAGGTGTGTCAGCTAGGTTATTTACAGATGCCTGGACTACATCTTTATTCCATCTAAACATCGGAGTCTATCAAGGTGACCCTCTATCTGGGATCATATTCAACATTGTCATAAATACCCTAGTTGATACCCTGAATCTAAAAAAGGACCTAGGCTGCTCTCTCTCTCACCATCTCATCGAGTGAACCTCCTTTAGTATGCTGATAACACCTGCATCATAGCCAGTAGACCAGCTGCAGCTCAGTCACTGCTAGATTCCACCTGTAAATGGCTTCAGTGGGCAGACATGAAAGCTAAGGTCCCCAAGTGCAACTCCTTACACATTAAGAGCTCCAGTGGAACTTTGACTGATCCACATCTCACCGGCTCAAACAAGCCGATTAGTTATGTTGCAAATTGCTCAATCAACTTCCTTGGTCTCCCAATCCAATTTCCTAAGAACTGTAATGGATAAAAAGACAACTTGATGCCACTTCCACTAGATACCTTCAGGGGTGAGTCGCAATCTCATATTATTACAGAATTTTAGAACAAAATTTCTATTATTAAAAATCTCAACTACTTTGAGGTTGGGGTGGATTGAAGAAAAAGGAGTTACCAAAAATAAGGAAAGAATTTTTTACCATCAACATTGTATGTATATGTTTTCATAAAGATAATTTAATGAGCTTGCACATAGAATAGTATGCATGGAGTTGATTACATTCAAATATATATCTGTTGAGGACTTGAAGTGAAACTTTCTACTATAAAGGAATACTTCCCCATCCCCCTTTCTTAAAGGATTGTTACAGAATAAATTTTCACCATTTTCTTTTTTTTTGGAATGCATGAAGTTGTGAGTCTATCATATCACTGCCCCACACATACTTACACTGCACAAAAAATAATGAGAAATTTAGAACCATAAATGGTACAACTATTTTCCTTTTAGTTTATTGTTCAATGTTTCCTCTCAATATTGAAGCACACAGCCACATAAACATACATACATATCTCAAGTTTACTAAATATGTTGTGTTCTATGACTAATATTGAAAATATTTCTTTACCTCTGTAGAATCTCTTTCAAAGCTTGGGCAGCACTGTCGAACCCAACATATATCCATACCAATCCTGGGCCTCCTATACACCTTCGGCCAATTTCAATGAATAAAAGATTCCAAGCTCTCCCTGATCCTCTCAACTTATTCCTATCCCATCAGATCAAAGCTTCTTTGTGATCAGTTGGGCTGATAATCTCTAGCTCACCCAACAATATCTGTGATTCGCTATGGAGGGTGAAGTTGTTTAGTCCAATTTCATGACAGTGCAAGCCCACTTCGTCAGGCAAGATGTACACTGGCCAAACAGAATCTGAAATAAATAATGAGTAAAACATTATTAAAATATGCTGGACATGAATAGATCATATTAGCAAACAAGTACATTGATACACACAATTTCTGCACACAATGATTAACTCGGTTCTAACTCTGGGAACTTCCCAACAGTAATGATTAAATTTATTCTTTTTGAATTGATGCAAAATATATCAGATGATTTCATTTAATGGTCATAGAGAGTGACTGTTTAATTAACTTGTACCAGTACTTATAAAGTACTAGTTTGCATCCATGGTCTCCAGCCGCAACTCCAAATTGACAGGATCAACAGCCTCTTCCGGAAGTAGAGACTCAATAAATGAAGACAAATATAAATAGTATGTTGAAACAACTGTCTAGTGGTGTCAAAATGAAGTCATTAAATAGGTCAAAAAATTTTGTGCTTCGATTCTCAAGATGAATATCTGTCTGTCTGTCTGTCTGTCTGTCTGTCTGTCTGTCTGTCTGTCTGTCTGTCTGTCTGTCTGTCTGTCTGTGTCTGTCTCTGTCTTTCTGTCTGTCTGTCTGTCTGTCTGTCTATCTCTCTCTGTCTGTCTCTCTGTCTGCTCATCTGAACCATCATTCTAGCCATATGCAATGGTGGGTTTCTTAGATGCTCAGCATTATTATAAGTTTGGATCCAACTTAAAACAAGCTAAAAATCATGGAAATTTGAACCATGGTAACAATAATAGCCAAAAATTATACTCAGGCTAGAAAAAAGTTGGAGCCAGAACCTGATACATTGAATGCATTTATTACTTGATTCTGGTAGAAAAATGTGCCTGTTCTCAGCCGGCCACACCTCTTTGTCGGCGCATGTCAGGTTAAAAATGCAAAAATTGTACTTTGGGAATATTACTTGGACCCAGAGAGTTATATCCATGAAGCCATATGTGTTCTGAATCAATTTTATCTGGACAACTTTTTAAATACACCTATATTTCCACACCTTCAGTGTTCATTTTAGACACTAAAAAGTGCAAAGATGGTAATTTTACTAGACAAACTTTTGAAGGTACTGAACTAAAACTAGGTATGGTACAAAACTATACTATGGAAATAGTTTGGGCTAGATTTTACCTTGTCACACCTCTTTAAATTTGTGTGGACTGTTAAAATTGAAAAAAAAAAGGAATTTTGGTAAAATACATGGAATGGAATAGTTAGAGCCACAAAATTATATATATTTTTTTAACCTCTTGGTCTGGTGAACATTTAAATAAACTAAGGTGAAGTGATTATGGCACAGGTCTAACAATGAGAAGCTTCCAGATTCAACTTTTCCTTGGTTATGATATGAAGATAGGTATTATGTATTGCATGTTAATACATACTACTACCAGAGCACCAAACAAAAAAAAGGTAAGAAAAACATACTCTTTTGGATAGACACATCTTACACCCACTTTTTTTAATGGCTAAAATATATTTTTTCCACATGGCAATGTCTTTACCTTTGGGTGTTTGAGGGTATGAGTCAAAATTCTTGGATTTGATAACCAAAACTTGGTAATTCTTGCATGATGATTTCTCAGACCATGAATTCTCTCAGCCGTAGTGAGATATAAAGAGAATCAACACCGATAACTCCACAAAGTATGATGAATAACACCAGGTATTAAAAATAGAAAGAGTTGTTATCCAGTTAAGAATTTAAATTTAATCACCAGGTGGATATTTAGGCTGATATTGCTCCCACATGGGAACCTTTACCTAACTCTTCTGCTTAAAAGGTATCTAATTTCATTTTACACATGCCAAGATTCTTGAGGGTGTTATGCACATACTTCAATTAGAGTCCTATTAATATGGGTAGCCAATCATAAATTTTTTGGGTTTATAATGTTGTGAGTAGATACTAGTATATTCAGAGAAAACTTTTCAATTTATTCTTTAGTAGAAAACCCAAGTAAAATAGCTGTATTTGTAAAATGTTTATAACTTATGAAGAAGAACACCACAAAAGTACTGATTGTACACAAACAATATAGTTAATAGGAGAGGAAACCCATATTCTAGCAAAGGGATACTATAAAGGTTCTCCCTACCAAAGAATGGCAAAACATAAGGTGTTCAATTTTGGCTAGTGAGGACTATTCATCAACCAGTATTCTATCTAACTCCACTTGTGTGTGTACATCAAATGTGTCTCTGCCTTCAGGGAAAGATGTGAAATATATGGGAGGGAAAGATGGCGAAATATATGGGAGGTACTATGTGTATTTTACCACCTCACCTAATTAAGAAATTTTGTTTTAATATTTCTATACAAGACTACTTGAAAGTTGAAGAACATTCATGTAGCAAAACAAATTATTAATTTCAAAATTATCTGTGTTATCTGTTGCCTAAAGAATGTGTTTAGTTACTCAACTTTTCTTCTTGTTTATAAGGGTTTTATTCTTTCTTTTCCATAGATACTGTGTGTGTGTGTGGTATCTGTATGTGTGCATGTACATATGTTGTAATTCAGTGTAGATGGGATTGATTGTGAATGCAGAGTGAGCATCTAGAGACCAGTCAATAGCAGAATACAAATTGTTTTCATGTGCATAAAATTGATAAAATTCTTTGTTCATCCATGTTGGTCCTTTGATTTGCTTTTGATAGCATAACAACTTCTTTTGGGTGTAGCTATGGCTAAACCATACCCACTGTGGTAAATTATGCTTGCCTGGATACTTGAAGACCATGTACCAAATTTTGGCCAGATTAGTCATTTGATTAGGCTTTGGCAGCCAAAACAGCATCCTGTGGGTATGGCTAAGACAAAAACACACCCATTACCACACCTACACATGCTTAATAATGTTTATCCAGTTCCTTGGAAACTACATATCAAATTTCAGCCTTGTTGGTCCTTTGACTAGCTTTTGATAACAAAACAACATACTGTGGGAATGGCTATGGCAAAAACACACCCATTCTTGTACTAATAGAGCTAGTGATATTCATATATTTATATTTTTATGTGTACAATAACCTGCCAAATGGCTGTAAGGATTTGGTTGAAAATTGGCAGATATAATATTAAGGTAAGTGAAGTAACCTCAGCTATATCCCATTTGTCCACACCCCATTGTTCAAGTGGAGTAACTAAAAGAAGCCCAAAATAGGCTCTTCCACTTCTGCCATTTATTTCCATCAAAGGGAATGCATAGGCTTTCACATGCTACTATATCAAAGAGAGTCAATGCATTTTTACATTGCTGACCAAGAAAAAAAATCGATCAGCAATTTCAAAGGGAAAATAGAATATGTTTAACTCAGAAATAGTGAGCCACTCACCACAATAGTGTACAACAAAATTAAGTTCCTGCAAAACCAAAAATAATGGCTATCAAAGATTTCACTAAAAGAACAGTGTTCAAAGAAAGAAAAAATTGTGTGCTTAAAATAGCTTATTGCTGAAAGAGCCACAGACATAATGTTATTGTGAAAATTATTCCAGCAAAGATTACAAAACCATCTTATTGGTTCATGGTAACAGCTGGACCTCCCATCATTATTGCCTGACTTATTCCAACCACAATTTTACAACAAAAAATAAACCAACATAACCAATAAGAACATTTCAAATAATAAATCCTTGTAAAGCATGTCTCAAAGCAAAAAAAAAATTACTGTAGAAAAAAAAACACCAATTTCCTAAACTCACTGCAGCTTAAAGGGTTGCAGCTTCCCACAGACCTGTAAGCCATACCCACCTACTAGGCATATCCTGCCCTAGCACATATTCTCATGAAATACATGGCCACCACTACTACATGTCTCCAGTAATACATGCCCTCCTGCATAACACGCCATCCTATAAAACCTGTCCACATGTTGGACATGCCTTCCTGTAAGACATGTCCTACTTTAAATCATGCATTTCAATAATTCATGTCCAATCCTACCACATGTACTCATGCAAGACATGTCCACTTGTACGACATACCCTCAAGCAATACATATCTTCCTATAAGACATACCCTCTGGTTTAACGTAAAACATCTCGAACTGCAAAAACATGCCCTCCAACAATACTTATCCTCAAGAAAAAAAATGTCCTCCAGCAAGACAAGTCTTTCAACAAAACACAACATATCATAAGATATGCCATCCTGTAGACATGCACTCTACCAATACATGACTCCCATAAGACATTCCCTCCTACAAAGCATGACCTCCCTTAAGACATGCTCTCATAAAACATGTGATTCTGAAAGGCATATACTCCAGAAAAACATGTTCTCCTAGAAGACATGTTCTTCTTTAAGACAATTTTGTGACCAGAGCCCACCAAAGGTGGGCTTAGCTAGCAATTCACAGAAGGCTGCAATATTGAATGCTAGTATCATTAATAATGCTTACCCAGGTACTTGGAGGCAACACACCAAATTTGGGCTAGATTGGTCTTTAATTAATTTTTGGTAGCCTAAACAACTTTCTGTAGGTGTGGCTATGCCTAAAACCACACCCAGGTAAATAATTTCCACTGAGTCATATTTGGCCACACCTTAATGTGGCCATATCATTATATCCCTGGCAATGAAGGGCATGCCTGCTAGGGATCCTTTAATAAAAAGGGTAAAAATTATATTTTTGATCTGTAGAGGTCACTTTGCCACCAGCCTCTAATAAAAAATATTTCACCACACTTCATTCTATTTTGGGGGGAAATGTTGATATTCATATCTATCGAAATCAGTTGATATCACTTCTCTAAAGAATTTTACCAGATAAAACAAAAGTTTGAGACATTAAATGGTCTTTTTGAGAATATACACAAAGTAAGTCTGATCAAAATTATTAACATTTTTCATAAATAGCAATGCAAAAAAAAAAGTGTGATTTAGTGCAGCTGTCCTTCTTGCTACCAAATTTTTCAAGAAGGTTCAGGTGGCTAGCACCATCTGAAGATACAAAACCCACCATCAAGATCTATTACAATTAACATCCCAGCCACCACTGCATCTGAATTCAAATTCCAAAAGGTGCAAAAATATATTCATTTCACATCAGCTGGATGCTACAAAGTTGTTGCTGAACAACATGCTCCAAGAAAGTAACCACCTCTTCTGCCTTGAGACTCATATAGGAACCTAATATTCCATATCTGTTATAATTAAAGGAATAGAGCTTAGTGAGGTGGCAAACTTCATCCAAATGTATTATCCAACTCTGCCTGAGTGGTACTCCTTACTTAGTTATTCCAGAAACTCTATGAAAGAAATCCCCACAGTGCATGGCAATTACAGATATATCTGACAACACTACTCACTCATAATGGACCTCAAAAAGGTCTTTATTTTTCTCAGAAAAGAAAATCATCTTTCTGCCTCAGCACTAGAAATATATAGTATGCAAGCAATTACTAGGAGCCAGTGAGTGGAGGGATGGACCGAAATGTTGCATGGATACTCTCAAGCACATGGCACCATATCCCTGTGGACTTGTGAAATAGAAACAAACATCAAACTAGTAAAAAAATTAGTGAAATTTCAAATATTATGTGGTGAGCAGGTGACAATACCAAAATGGGGGGAACTCCCTCCTGGTGCAGGTGAGTTGGAAGGTCTGTGAGATTTTGGTGCATTTACCAAAATAAAGTTGTTATGCTTGCTTTGTGTTCAGTTGTTGAACTTTATTTTTTACTACACCTAACCACAACCATTGTTTTGTTGCCATTGTTGTTCTTATTTCTACCCCAATTCTCTAATTGAAAGAGCAGTTTATTTCTTATGTTTAGAATGCAGTCAGAAATTCCCTCACACATGCATGCATGCACGCACGCACGCACGCACACACACACACACACACACACACACACACACACACACACACACACACACACACACACACACAACACACACATACAAAAATACACACACACACACACATACACACACACACTCAAGATCTTCAATTTGTTATCCAAAAGGCCAAGAAGCTCAATCTACTTCAGTTAGGAGTGATTATGAGCATTATTTTGGCCATCCAAGCTGAGAGTTTTCCTAACAAGTACAAAAGGGAGAAATCCTGATCTTAAAACATAATATCTCTCTAGTCTTCTTTCTTTCTTTTCAAACAGACTTGTCACCACATGCTAAATGATTTTACTCTATCTATATCAAATAATGCCCCTATGTTTATACAGGTTGGTATAAATGATAAATGGTGAGGGGAAAGTTTGTTAAACTTAAATATGAAACAGTGTCAGAGGAAGACCAACATAGTAAAAATTCATTTGCTACTGACCAATGCAAAAATAATAGCACTGACTTATACTATAAAAAAAAAAATTAAAAAAATTTTTAAAAAATACCATATTGGTGGTTTTTCAATCAGCCTCATGCTTCCCATAAGTATAAATTTGTTCATTATTGTTAAGGTTTTATATAGTAGTTGGGGTGTTTGAAAAGTAATTAGTATGGATGCACCTCCGGTAATTAGTCCCCCTCAGGATCCAATGGATATAACTATTTTTCTGTAATAGAAGGGCTGGGGCATAATGGGAAAAATTAGTCCATTCAAAAAGTACAGCCCTGATAGACACAGGATCAGTATAAATCCTCACTACACTATATAGCTTGTAGAATGCTTGGAGACCTATATCATTAGTTGTCCTTGCCATTGGTTTGAAGAGAGTCTTACTCTTTGAAAAGGCACTGCTCAGAATTTAGAAGTAAATTACACTATTGCTGGCTTTTTCTGAATTTATATAGTTGAATGTTCTTTAAGTATGGAAGGGTTGAAGGCTTCATTGGAGAACATTTTCTTACATAGTGGGCACAAAGGAAATTTTTGTTATCACTTAGGGATTCCATGAATCCTAATTTCAGATAGTCCACAGGATACCACATGCATTTTTTCTTGTTAGCCATGGCTCATGGTTGAAATCAATATTCCTAAAGATGTAATGCACACGTTATTAATAAACCAGTGACATGGGGTGAGTTCCACCTTGCCACATCTCTTCTTAGGGGTGTTTCCAGTTAAAATAATGTATGAATTCATTTTGGTATATATCCCTTTTATCACTAAAATGCCATACCAAATTGAACCCACTCTCTATGGTACATCCTAGTTTTAGGATGCTTTTTACCAAAAAGAATTAGGCAACCTATCTCCACACCACTTTCAGCTGGTGTGTGAGGTAAAAAATGATACAAGCAAAAACTTACACACAGAGACCTAAAACTTGGCAAGCACATATGTCATCACGGTGAGCGAGCATGGATCCCACATAACCACAACTCTTTCTCTGTGCATATCAGGCAAAATATAGAGTAAATGGTACCTGAGATAAACATTTAGCTATGGCTTTGGTCACACTTTGCCACACCACCTTCCCGCAACCCTACTAAATGAAGCCCACTTTTATGGATAGTTACATTCCACCCAACAATATTTTTAACCAACAATTTTGGGTGAAATCAGCATACCTCTGCCTGATATGAAGTTGTGTCATATGAATCATTTAGTATAACAAATTATCAGTCAATAGCAATAGCTAATTTTTTTTATGAAAATTAAAGTTCAGGTATATAGTGGAGCATGGATTAGTAGAATCTTCTCAATTACATGTTCAAAAATGAGAACAATTTACCTATTTGAAGGGAACTTTGTCATTAGTTAGAGACTTCCCGGGGAATTTATACCATTAAGATACCATAAAATTGAAGGCTAAATGTTAAACCTGTGATTGCATAGCTTCCAACTCTTCAATATTTATTCATTGGGGTTATGAAAACACACCGTAATCACACCCCAAATGGCATACTGATAATATAAACAATACAATGGGTAATAAGTATTATCAGTTACAACTGTTTATTTTCAAGTAGCACATCATCCAGGTTATCGTGATCATTGGCAGCTTTCAGAGCTGGCAAGATTAGCTGGTAGCAGCGTGGATGAAACATGTGGACACTTTCAAGAACCTTAGTTAACCAAACAACATCCAAGGGAAGATAATAATGCTCTTGCAGTCACTTGGCGACCTAATGCTGAAGTTGCCATGTTGGTTGAGCTTAGCAGGGGCATGTGGTGTTCATATGATTGTGAGAATGTTATTCTTTTCCTGTGTGTGTGGCTTACTGTGCTCATTGTGTGTTGGATTAAATGTAATTCCACTCAATCGCTATGGAGGACTAACCCGGCTGTTTCCAAGGTCACATGGAAAATAAATGCTGAATTTCAACTTGATTGGTTCTAGGTTGTGAAACTCAATTAGTGTCAATGTGGTTATAACCAAACTACAGCATGGGATAAAAACCAAATATTATGGCAACATGGAAACCACACACCAAATGTTGAAGTTTATCTAGCTCATTGAGAAGACATATGTATAGGAGAAATTTTCATTTACTTATGAAATCAAAAATTACTTATTCTATTTTTCAGCTTATATAGGTTTAATGATGATAATCACTCCAAGAAACAAAGTCACTCAAGAAAAAAAGGCATAACTATAACCTCATCAACTGTCACAAGAAAAGATGAAAATCAAAAAAAAATTTCCTCAAGGAGAACGTACCAGGTGCATTGTTATATCTTTTTCTTCTCAAAGACATACTTTGTCTCATGTTTCAAGTTTATCCCATTCCCAAAGATTTTGGGATGTAGATAAAAATTATGAGAATAAGATTGCAAGCCAAGTATATACTTGAAGTTATGTATGTAATAGTTAACTGCTATGTTTTCAGTTGTGTGCATAGTAGTTTGTCATGTTTTCAGTTGTGTTCATGATTTCTTGTCGTTGTGCTTACTGTAGTATACAAGAGTGTTCGTTGTTGTGCTTGCAGTTGTGTAAGTGATAGTTTGTTGGGCTTGCAGTTGCATAAATTATTGTTTTTTGTAATTGCAGTTTTGTGCAATAAAATTTATTGTTGTACTAGCAGTGCTGTACATGACAGTTTGTTTTATTTATGCAGTTGTGTACGTGATAGTTAGTTGTCTTGTTTGGAGTAGTGTACATAATAGTTTGTGTTTGTGCTCTGAGTTGTGTATGTAATAATTTGTTAATATACTTGCAGTAGTGTACGTATTTGTTTGTTGTTTTACTTACTGTATTGTCCAAATGGTTTGAGGCTTTGCTTGTATTGTGTACATCATAACTTGTGCTTAGATTTGTGTACATGATTGTTAATTCTTTTTCTTGCAGTTGTTTACATGATAGTTCATTGTTGTGTTTTGATTTGTGTATGTGAAAGTTTGTTGTTATATTTGCAGTTATGTATGTCACAATTTGGTTTTTGTGCTTAGACTGTTTATGTGATATTTTTTGGTTGTGCTTGCAGTCTTGTACATAATAGATAGTTATTATGTTAGCAGTTGTGTACGTGTACATGTTAGTTTTTTTCCATGCAGTAGTGTATGCAATAGTTTGTTATTGTGCTATATTAGTGTATCAGATAATTAGTTTTAGTGCTTTGAGTAGTGCACATGATAGTTTGTTGTGCTTGGATTTGTGTACGCAATAATTTGTTTTCGTTCTTGCATTTATGTACGTGATATTTTGTTGTGCTTCCAGTAGTATATACGATGGTTTGTTGTAGTGCTTGCAGTTGTCTATGTGATAATTTGTTATGCTTAGAGTTGTGCACGAGATAATTTGTTGTAGTGCTATGAGTTGTGTATGTGTTGGTCTGTTGATGTGCTTATCTGGTTTGTTGATGTGCTTATCATTGTGTAGGTGATAATTCGTTCTTGTGCTTTGCTTCCATTTATGGGCATTATAGTTTGTAGTTGTGCTTGAAGTTGTGTACATGATATTTTTTTGTTATACTTGTGTACAAGATAGTTTGTCATTTTACTTGTAGATACATATGTCATAATTTATTGTTGTACTTACAGTTTTTTTTATGTCATAGTTTGTTGTTGTACTTGGGCATGAGCACATGATTGCTGTTGTGCTCGGAGTTGTGTATGTGACAACTTGTTGAAGTGCTAGTGTGGGCACATGTCAGTCAGTGGTTGTGTTTGCTGTATTGTACGTAGTAATTTGTTGTACTTGCAGCTGTATATATGCTAGTTTGTTGTAGATGTAGAAATTATGTAGGAGGTATGTACCTGATTGTTCGTTGTGCTTTGAGTTATGTAAGTGATAACTTGTTAGGTTGCTGTAATTAGTATGAATACAACCTCCAGCAATATTTGGACCCTGCAAAAATGTTCTACTAGCATTTTTTGATGTAAGTAGAGCATCTAAGTTTGTTCATATTAGTATATACATTTTGATGGGTTCATAATATAAGTATCATCTCCCTACACTCTAACCTCCTCTATTCTTGATAATTTTTTTGGTTATTATAAATAATATACTAAGTTTAAGGATGATCTGACACTGTTCCCATCATCACTTCTTTTTATGCATCAGTAAGCCTTCAGCTTCCTGATATTTGCAACTCATACATTTGCTTATGGTAACAATATGAAAAAAATTGGTTAATCAACCCCAACCCCACCACCCTCATCCCCACCCCCACCCCCCTGACCTGTCCCCATTTAACTGACTTGGCCATTCCTAGAAAAATTGTGCCCAATTTCATTGAGTAGCTAAAAAGAATATGTTCTAATCTAAAATATACATCAACTTGAATAGAATTAAATGTGTATGGAGGAATAAACCAAACAAACAGAAAAATGCCCAAAAAAATCTCCTGAAATTGAGGAATTTACCATGTCATCCCTGAAGTTTTTTATCATCATTATTTTCAATATTTTTTCAAACTATAGTTTTCATTTTTATTGCATTTATTTTAATATTTAAAAATTGCTATTCTTATTATTTTTTTTTATTTTATTTAACTTATATTGGACCCTTATATCATCCAAAAAGGCCCACCCCCACTCCCATACAAAAATTTCGATGTCCATAATAATTGGTCTAGCATTTTGGAGACAGAGGATGTGCATGCATGCATGCATGCATACACTTATTTATAAATATATCTTGGTAAAGAAATTACTGCCACTCTGCAAAGTACAGTAAGTGTTGTTAAAATTCATGGACATTAAATTGTTAACACATAATTCTACATTACTATACCATTGCCTCCTGACTTTATTTCAAATAGGAGAATAAGCAACAATTATAATAGATAACTAGTAGAAGGATGATTTCCCCTTGCTCTATTGGTACAAACCAAAAAACCAAAGAAAATTCCAAATAGCATGAAAATAAAATGGGGTACTACTACCTCATCAAGTATAATAATAGCATAATAAGAAGGCTACATTGTAAAGTTTTATTGAAGCAATACATGTACTTAGAGATGTAGAATTGGACACCAAAGAATTGGGTGTCTATGCTATGGTTCAAAAATTACATTATACTAACTACTTTTTGTTTCCTTACCTTTTTGAGGTACCCTAAATCACTTATTTTTTATTCATTCATAAATGCATCATTTTATATCACTAGTTACTTCCTATTTTCATAGCTTATAATTTTACTGAAATAATTTCCAGAATCACAGCCATTAAGAAGTTGCTGAGTCAACCGAGCAATCTAGCAAATGATCACACTGTCAATAGACTGCAATCTGTTATTCTTTGGTATTCAGGCATGCTCAATAAAGTTAAATATGGCATCCATAACCAAGAAGTCATTGTTCAATTGTTATATACCTTTTATCATAATTGAATACACCAACAAAGGAGAATGATAGATCATGGACGTAAACTAGTTGAAACCCTTTCCACATGGTCCTGACACTGGACACAGATGCTAATGTTACCTAGTTATATGTAGCCTTGTTCATAAGGGAGAAGAAAAGGAAACAACATGACAGACAGAAATTTTGATTTCTCCCTCATTTTTGGGAGAAGGTCTCTAGCTAGAAGTGGAGATAGGTGGAGGAGGGGAGGGGGGGGGAGAAAAAATTAAAAATAAACCTTACTGATAAATTTTTCCTTTTTTTGGACTGTTGAGATAATATTCTCCAAATTTTATTCTTTTACAAATGTCTCCTATCTACCCCAGGTGCTTATAACAAATTTTAAACTAATAGGTATAGATGTAATGCAGTAATTGAAGAGAAAAAGAGCAATTGTCTGCTGCTTTTTTTAGTCAATAAGATTCTGGACTGAGATGTAAATACTAGATCAATATTTCTATATTTTCTTATATATACCCAAAAAGTACTCCACCAGCGGTGTATGAGAGGGGGAGGGCCCATCCGCCAAGCCCTTTCCTATCCCCCCCCCCCCCTTTCTCTTCTGTTTCACCCAAAATAAAAACATTAATTAGAACAAGGCAAATTATTGCAGCTTTGCTTGTAAAAATTGAGTCACTGTTTTTCCAAAAGAGAGTAACATGCATTCTATTGTTCTCAAGTTGAGGTTTAGCATGGAAAGACCTAAACATTGCTAAACCCAGATAGAAGTTATGTGTGCATGTCATGTTCAATGCAATCAACTTGTTTAACTCTTCCTTTAGTTTGCCTAGCTAATGTTGGAATATATTAATTCACATCTTTCATAGAATATCCTATCGTGGCATGAAATTATAACATTCAACCATACTGATTCTATAATTTGTGTGGCATGCATTGCATATTAGTACATTGCTTCAATTTCAATTAATATCAGTTGATCCAGTTTTGGATTAATTCTCCATACTACAATTTTGTACTTTTTACGCAACACTCACTCTATATATGAAGAAGTAAAGCTAAAGCAACAAGAAAGAGTTAACCATGACTTGAAAAGCGGTTTGATTCATGGTGTATATAACTTGTAGCCATGTTTGGAGATAATTAGCAACAGTTTCAATTTTTGGATTTTGTCAAGATTTTAACAGACTTTAATCAGCTGTAAAAAATATATATCTTTTTATAAGTGTTAATGATGTCTTTCTTGCCTGTCTAGGTCCAATAATTGTTGTGTACAAACATCTGAAACCATCCATGACAGTGAATTCCTTAGAAAGAAGTAATTGAACGTTATGGTTGAGAGGCAACATTTATATGAGAACAATGTCAAAGTGCACAATTATTGGACCACAGAGATAATATTTGTCAGTCCAAAATGGTTCAAATGGAAGTACCATATTTCCTGGAAACAAGAGGTAAGGCTTTCATGACACATGCTCATCCATCCACTTTTGCACCATTTCCCATTTTACTTAGAGGTTTCATTAGCAACAAGTAGTCACCACAAAGGAAACCAACCAAATGATGCAAGTATGTCATTAAACATGTAAATGAAAACCATTTAATATTTTAAGTTATCTAGTGAGTACTGGCAGATTTTTACCATGTAGCATTTCTACTAAAATCTTCTGATTATTAATAGCATATCAACCAATATTTTATAAGGTTTAAGCATTCATTTATCCTATATATTACTTGTGTTACCATCTGATAGACCTTCATCTTTAGTCACTTATTTAGATTTTAAAAAATTGAAATTTGGATTCTTGCTACATTTATCTATTCCCAAGTTATACTAGTTGTCATAGGTATAGTTCAATTAAGCAATGCATTAACACTGTCAGTCTATTCTACAAACATTTTTACTTCTTGTCATTAAATTAGAAGTCTGTTCTTACTCTGCAATTTTAATAATTCTTGTCTTATAATTTTTTCTCAAGTGACTACTTCCATGACAAGAGAAAACATTATAGACTTGCATATAAGTAAATTCCATTTATCACTCTGTTCTAGGTAATTTGATTTCATTTAACACTAATATTTATATATTAGATGATTTTATCTGCCAGTACAGTTAGTATATCAGTTAACTTTCTCTACAGCTACAAACCATTTTTTAAAAGTTACTATCATGACATACCTACTATTACTTTGGTGAGAGCTGCTTTACTTCCTCATCCTTCACCTTGGGCAGTATTTACACTGGTGAATTTTGCAGATATAAAAATTAAATAATCAATTCACTGGCATTCCCCTGAATAGGGTGGTTTTGATATCATTCCTGGTTGGTTGCTGCTAATTTTCATTGTCATCCAATATTTCGATTTTATAGCTGCAAACCTCACTAGTGTAAATACTGCCCAAGATGACCCCAGGAGGATGTAAAGCAGCTACCTACACCAGATAATAGGTAGTACAAGTAACCAAATCATAGTGGTAGAAAAAATTAACTCATATACAAACAGTAGTGGTAGTTGAAATTAAAAAATATATATACATAAACCAAAGTGTTTAATAAAATTAACTTGTATACAAACCACATAAGGGCAATTTCACCTACTAAGATCCTGAGTTTGAATGTTGTGGCAAACATGGTGAAATAAGGAATTGCAAAATGGAGTTCTTGCTTATGTGAGGAATTCAAACTGGAGACTATGTTCTGAAATGTTGCAATACTGGACCCACTTTTAGCTTTAAAATGTTTAAGACCCTTGCCTCATTAACTATCTGACATTGTGTAATATTTAGTTACTAATTCTTCTTATTCTCTGTTATTGTCTGTGCTACTGTTGCAGTATATGTTGCTGTTGCTGATTTATGCCAAATAATAATAATAATAAAAGCTGATCCTTCCAATGATGGTAGCACAGACAGAGAGGATTCTAACCATACAATACAGATAGCAAATGAATTGGCTTCAAATTCTTAAAGAATTTAATTTCATTAATTTAAATAAGTATTTTGCCCAGTCTGTTCTGTAACCATTCCCATTATACCATGTTGTTGTACCATATTGACTATTTCATCAAAGCAATTGCATTCATGAATAAATTTATTCATTAGTCTGTGTCTCTATGCTATCATGTTATTAGGATGTTCAAGTCTAAAATATTACATGAACATATACCAGATTATGAATTTTAGATATATATTACTTTCACTACCTGTATATATAATGTACTAATGGTAATATGTGACTGTCTACACTACAAGACAATAGATATTTCTGAATAGGGCAGCATATAAGTTCACCAACAATAGCAATGCTCCAAATCATGTTTGAAGGTCATACCTGAGGTACTCCTTTGAAGTAGGGAAAAGAAAAATAAACAGAATAAACACAACATATCATAATCAAAATGATTATTTATGAGATATAGTGCAATTGGTCATAAAAAAATTTTATAATGCATGTTATTGGTATAAAGTGGTTAAAATCTATCAAGAATGTCTTGATGAGGACAAATAATTTTAAGAACAATCTCCGCCCGCTTAACTAAACCTTTGATGTCTAAAATAAAAAAAAGGTAACATGATATACTGTATATATTTTCCATCTCAGTTTATCAATGCCTAGGTCTATCTATGTTAAATCTCAACCTGAGGGCACATCAATGTAAGCTGATGTCTGTGGGACAACTATTGACTTCTTTATTGCAAGAGAAACTGCAATGGGCTGCTTATTATCTATTATCATTATACCAATCAGTAATTTATAGGCTAACACTCTGTTATTCAGTTATAATGATTGTACGAGTAAACTATTTGAAACATTTGAAAACTCTATCTCTGTTTGGAGCAAATTTGGGTTCACAACCGTGCTCTGCAAGAGAACATGGATATAACGAATTTTGAGTTAGTTCATCAAACGATCATTACAATTGCAAGGTTTGAGTGGGAGATGACTTGATCTGAATAAACTCTCAGATTACAAACAATGTAAAACTAGTTCTGTTGACTATATATTGTAAGCTCAAATAATCATGTCATTTGTCACTGTCACACACTCACAGTCAACACACACACAGTGTGAGAACATAGATACCCTAATACCTAATACATGGATTGGAAATGATAACTTCATGTGAAACATCTTTGTTATAATATACTTGATTTTATTAGAATATTATCCATATACAGCAGGAAGTCAGTTATCTGAACTTCCAAAACTACACTCACAACAATGCAAGCAGAGTCAGAACAAGAGAAACCAACAAAACTGTGCAGTAATTATCAAATTGGAGAGAATATAATCAATTATCCACCCTAAGCCCGCTGCAGCTGATTTTCTCCAGGAGTTCTAGGAACTCAAGATTATAATTTAATGAGTAAAGAAAGAACTGTAGGTAATGTAGCTACCAATTCAACATGAGACACCATAAATCGACAATACTATTATGAACCTAGAGAGGCTGTAGTCCTTCAACAACACATTTCCTTCATAAAAAAAATTTTAACACTCACTATCCATATATATTAGAAGACCTAACCATGTAACTATGTAATTATGTTCTTCAGTTTCTCAAAATCCCTCTGTTAGATTTTGACCAAACTTTTAGAGATGGAGAAGACCCACCCTGAGATGGTTTTATACCAGGTGGCATGTCTGGGAAAAAAAAGAATTTGTCT
The DNA here is from genome assembly GCA_963969325.1 of Lycopodina hypogea. Taxonomy (NCBI): domain Eukaryota; kingdom Metazoa; phylum Porifera; class Demospongiae; order Poecilosclerida; family Cladorhizidae; genus Lycopodina; species Lycopodina hypogea. The sequence goes on along the minus strand of OZ017789.1, from coordinate 13,534,852 downwards.
GTCTATCTGTCTGTTCGTCAGTCTGTCTGTATGTTTGTACCATCATTCCAGCCAAACCGGTAGGTGGATTTCTCTGAAACTTAGCATGATGATAGGTTTTGACCCAATTAAAACATGGGCAAAAATTTTTCAAAATTAGAAAATGCCAAAAATGATAGGATTTTAGCCTATATTGGCTGGGAAAGCCTGGTATATGCTGCTAGTATCATATAATTGTGTTAACTTGAGCAACATGAGAGCAACTTCAGTTATCTGCACATTATAGTTATCCAAAATGTTGTGGTCCCAACCATTGAGGTAACTGACTTTCTACTGTACTTTTGGGTGCCATGACCTCTCAAATGACTAAATTGGTATATGGCATACCTAGTCAGTAAATTCCTCATCTCTGGTACTGTTGGTGAATGAGTTTCTTGCAGTTGCTAAATTAATGAACACTCTTAAGCAATTGATTAGACATATTGGAATCAAAACTTCCCATTTATGACTAACAAGCTGACTCTAAGAGAAGAACTCTACATAATACACAGATTATCTTACCCTTTTAGGATTTAGATACCTAAAGAAAGATAGGAACAAATTTCATCTTTTTATAGAACAAAACAGGAACTAAGTTCATAATAGCCTAGGTGAATGAAATACAATATCCAAATGTTATTCTACAAAGAATGGCATATAAAAGGAGATATTATAGGAAAGTTAGGAGCACAAATCACCTAGGACACAAATGCTAGAAATGGTGCTTTGAGAGCTTTTATGAACTATCCAGTGGATATATATAAAGATGTGTCTAATTGAATCCTGGAGAGCAGAAGGTGTTATCCATTTTAGTGAAATAAGATGGATGAAAACAGGGTGTGAAGCTATCTCAATCAGTTTAATCCATGTACAAAGATACCTGCATGGGCTATTACATTTTAAAAGTTCAATTACTTCCAAATTTTCTGCAGAACAACTTAATGCTCCAAAATATACCATACCAAATTGAACCCACTCTTTAGGGCACATCCTAGTCTTAGGATGCTTTTAACCAAAAAGAATTAGGCTACCTATCCCCACACCACCTCTCTGTGTGAGGCAAAAAATGATAGGCATAACACTTCCACTTAGAAACATAAAATTTGGCAGGCACATATGTCATCACTGTGAACATGGATCCCACATAGTCACACCTCTCTCTCTGTGAATATCAGACAAAAAAATACAAAAAATGGTACCTGAGACAAACATTTAGCTATGGCCTTGTCACATTTTGCCACACCACTTTCCTGCCAAACAACCTTACCAAATAAAGCCCACTTTTATGGATAGTTACATTCTACTCATACAGTATTTGTAGCCAACAATTTTGAGTGAAATCAGCATACCTCTGTCTGATATGTAGTTTTGCCTTATGAACCATTTCATATAACAAATTATCAGTCAATTGCAATAGCTGATTTTTTATTATGAAAAATAAAGTTCAGGTGTGAGTGGAGCATGGATTAGTAGAATTTTTTCAATTGCATGTTTGAAAATGTGAAGAATTTACCTATTTGAAGGAATTCAGTCATTAGTTAGAGACATCCCAGGGAATTTATACTATTAAGATACCAGAAAATTAAAGGCAAAATGTTAAACCTGTGATTGCATAGCTTCCAACTCTTCAAAATGAATTCATTGGGGTAAAGATAACACACCGTAATCACACCCCAAATGGAATACTGATAATATAATATTTTCAAGTTATTCATCCTCCAGGTCATTAAGATCATTGTCAGGTATCAGAGTTTGCAAGATTAGCTGATAACAGTGAGGATGAAACATGTGGACACTTTCAAGAACCTTAGTTAGCCAAACAACATCCAAAGGAGGATAATAATGCTATTATAGTCACCTGGAGACTAATTGCTGAATTTTAGCCGTATTGGTGGAGCTGAGCAAATGCATGTGGTTTCACATGGTTGGTAGAGTCTTATTCTTTTCCTGTGCAGGTGACTTATTGTGCTCAGTCTGTTTTGGATTAAATGTAGTTCCACTGAATTGTAATGCAGGACTAATCTGGCTGTTTCCAAAGTCACAAGGAAAACACATGCCAAATTTCAATCTGATTGGTTCTTGGCTGTTATAATCAATTAATGTCAATATGTTTGTGGCCAAATTACAGCCATGGGAACAAACAAAATGTTATGGCAACATGGAGACCAAACACCAAACGTTAAAGTTATCTAGCTAATTGAAAAAATATGAGTATTAAAGGTATTTTCAAATATTTGCGAAACATACCATTCCCAATTCTATTTCTTCTGATTATATTGGTTAAATGGTTATATTGGTTAAATGAGGATTATCACTCCAAGAAACAAAGTCACTCAAGAAAAGAAAGGCACAACACTAGCTTCACCAACTGTCACAAGAAAATATAAAAATCAAGAAGACCCTTTTCTCAAGCTGAACATATTGGGTGCTTTGTTATAATTTGCTCCTCAAGGATGTCAGATCCACTTCCCCCAGTGATTCTGCCTCAGAATAAGGAAGTTAATAATCAAATGAATAAGGAAGTTAATGGTGGTTAAGGTAGCCTAGAGAGTAGTGCAGCTAGAAGATGGAGCTATTCTAGCAGCAGAATAACAGTGAGCTGTCGCTAGACTAGCTCTCACAAAGGACATACTTTATCTTAGCCTTCAAGTGCACACTCTTCCCAGAGATTTTGAAATAGACATAAATATTATGAGGATGACATTGCGAGCCAAGTATATACTTGATGTAATGTAGGTGATAGTATGATGCTTTTCTTGTAGTTGGGTACATAATAATTTGTCGTAGTCCTTGCAGTTGTGTTCATGATTGTGTCTTGTTGTGCTTACTGTTGTATATGAGATAGTTTGTTCTTGCACTTGCAGTTTGCATTAATGATATTTTGTTGTTGTAATTGCAGCTTTGTACATGAAAATGTATTGTACTAGCAGTAGTATACGTGATAGTTAGCTTTGTCCATGCGATAATGTATTTGATGGCTGTTTGTCTTGATTGTAGTAGTGTGCATAATAGTTTGTAGTGCTTAAAGTTGTGTACACGATAATTTGTTTATATTCTTGCAGTGGTGTACATGTTAGTTGTTGTACTTACTCTATTGTACAAACAGTTCATTGTTGTGCTTTGATTTGTGTAGGTAATAGTTGTTTTTCTTGCAGTTGCGTACGCAATAATTTGTTATGTTCTGATTTGTGTATGTGATGATTTGTTTTTGTACTTGCAGTTATGAATGTCATACTTTTATATTGTGCTTGAAGCTGTGTACATGATAATTTTGGTTTTCTTACAGTTTTGTGCATGATAAGTAGTCATTATGCTTGCAGTAGTGTATGTGTCAGTTAGTAGTTGTCCTTGCAGAAATGTATGTGATAGTTTGTTGTTGTGCTAGGATTAGTGTACTAGATAATTAGTTGCAGTGTTTTATGTTGTGTACATGTTAGTTTGTTGTGCCTGGATTTGTGTATGCAATAATTTGTTGTCATTCTTGCATTTATGTATGTGATAGTTTCATTGTGCCTCCAGTTATGCATGCAATAGTTTGTTGTAGTGCTTGCAGTTGTTTATGTCATGGTTTGTTGTTGTGCTTAGAGTTGTACACATGATAGTTTGTTTCTATAGCCAAAAGTTGTGTATGTGTTAGTTTGTTGATGTGCCTACTCTTGTGTACATGATAATTTGTTGTTTTTCTTGCATTTATTTGCATGATTGCTAGTTGTTGAGCTTAAAGTTGAGTACGTAATAGTTTGTTGTTGTGTTTGGACTTGTGTATGCAATGGTTTGGTGTACCTGGATTTATATACATCATAGTTTGTTGTTGTGCTTGCAGTTGTGTATGTCATAGTTTGCTTTTGTACTTGGACTTATGTACATGATTGTTGCTGTTGTGCTTGGAGTTGTGTATGTGACAATGTGTTGAGGTGCTAGTGGGTTGAGCTCAGTTTACCGTAGTATATGTGGTAGTTTGTTATACTTAAGCTGTATACATGATAGTTTGTTGTAGATGTAGGAGTTATGTAGGAGTTATGTACCCTATAGTTTGTTGGTGTTGTTAGGTTGTTCTAATTAGTATGAAGACACATCCAACAATATTGGGACACCACAGAACTGCTCTACAAGCATTTTCTGATGTAAGTAGGGCATCTAAGTTTATATATTTTAGTATATATATATATATATATATATATATATATATATATATATATATATATATATATATATATATATATATATATATTGATGGATTCATAATATAGGTATCATTAGTAAATTATCTCCCTACACTCTAACCTCCTCTTTCTTTGAAAATTTTGGTTTGTTACCACAAATAATATACTAAGTTTTAGGATGACCTGACATGGCTCTCATCATCACTTATTTTATGCATTGGTCAGTCTTAAAATTAAAATCATGCACAATTTCTTTGAGTATCTAAAAAAAATATGTTCTGATCAAAGATTTACATCAACTCAAATTTAATTAAATATTAGCCCAGTTGATTGTGAAAGAGGGGATAAACCAAAGGCACAGAAAAAATGTCCAAAAAGTCATCTGAAATCAAGGAATTGACTATGTCACCCCTGGAGTTTATTATCATCATTATTTTCAATATTTTTTAAAACTATAGTTTCCTTCTTTTTTTTTAATATTATTCTTATTTTTTAATTTTACTTATAGACCTTTACAATCATCCAAGATGTCGCCACCCCACCCACCCCCATCACCCCTTTTTCGAAATTTTGATGTCCATAATAATTGGCCTAGCAGTTTAGGAAGAGATAGTGGATGCACATGCATGCACACACTTATTTACAAATATATCACTGTATATAAGGAATTACTGTTCCTCCGCAAAGTACGGTAAATTTGGTTAAAATTCATGGACATTCAATTGCTAAGCACCTAATTCTACATTGCTATACCATTGCCTTCTGGATTTATTTCAACTAGGAGAATAAGCAAGCATTATAATAGATAACTAATAGAAGAATGATTTCCCCTTGCTCTATTGATACAAACCAAAAAAAAAAAAAAAAAAAGAGACTCCAATAGTATGGAAATGAAATAGGGTACTACTACCTCATCAAGCTTAATAATGGTATAATAATAAGGCCATATTGTAAGGTCTTATTGAGGCAATATATGTATTTAGAGATTTAGAATTAGACATTTAATAATTGAGTGTCTATGCTGTGGTTCAAAAATTATAATGTAATGACCATTTTTTTATCTCCTTTTTTGATGAAACCCTAAATCCTAATTTTTTTATTCATCTATAATGAATTTTATTTATATCACAGTTACTTCCCTTTTTCATAGCTTATAACTTTTCTTAAATAATTTCCAGAATTGCAACCGTTAAGCATTTACTGAGTCTACCAAGCAATCTATTCAACAATCACTCTGTCAATAGACTGCATTCAGCAATTCTTAGGTAATTAGGTATGCAAATTGAAGCTAAACATGGTGTCCATAACAGGAAACTCATTGTTTGATGGTTATATACCTTCTATCATAATAGAGTACACCAACGATGGAGAATGAAGGATTGTGGATGTAAACTAGTTGATACTCTTTCCAGTCATGGTTCAAACACAAATTAAGGTCTTTCCTGCCTGTCTTAGTCTGATGGTTGTTGTATATAAACATCAGAAATCATCCATGACAGGGAATTCCTTAAAAAGAAATAATTCATCCTTGTGGTTTAGAGGCAGCAACTACATGAGAGCAATCTTAATTAGATCACAGAGCTAACATTGATGTAGATCCAAACTAGTTCAAGTGAAAGTAGCATATTTCATGGAAGTGAAAGTTAAGGCATCCCTGCAACATGCTCATCAATCCACTTCTGCACCATTTCCCCTTCTACTTAGAGGTTTCATTAGCAACAAGAAGTTAGTGAAAGAAAGCCAACCAACAAAATGATAAAAGTATTTAATTATACATGTTGATTAAAAATATTTAATTATATAAATTATCCAGTGAGTATTTGCAGACTTTCACTGTATAAAATTTCTCATAAAATCTTCTGATGTATATATATACCTTATCAACAAATATGTAACACAAGATTATATCTATTAGAGCATAGATTACGTATAAAAAAATCTTGAGAGAGTGACCAATCTAGTATGTACACCAAATATATGGATTTTGAAGCCATCCAACATGTCGATACTATTCCTTTTGTTTAGCTTGTGTATGCTTGAAATCTGAATTCACAAGTTTTGCAGAACTTCCCATAGCAATACAGAAAGGTAACATTCTATTTGCAGATTTCTACATTTAGTGTGGCACAAAGTGAGTATGATTATATACGTCTAATATTTAATTTATATTGTTTAATAATGTTATTGATTATTTTCCATGGTACCATTTTGTACTTCTTATGTACCATTCACTTCCATTCATGAAGTAGTGAAAATTAAGTAATATGAAGGAGTTCATCGTGGCTGGTGAAGCTGTAGGATATAGGATTAATATGACTAGTTGTGATGGAACCTGCCACAGCACCCATGCAACTTCAGCCTCTCCAGCCAATGGAAACTCTGCATCCCAGCATACTGCACGCTCTGTCTGCACCCCTTGAAATTATGTCTCTCCAGTTCCTCAGAACAGATATTGCAAGCTCTGTCTGCACCCCTTGAAATTATATGTCCCTCCAGTTCCTCATAACAGATATTACCCAGTAATTCCCAAGTCACAACACAGGCAAAAAGAATCTTTTCAAGAGTGAACTGACAGCTCTCAGAATCCCACAAAAACTGCACACCACATTATGACATCACAGACAAATCAGTGAGTACAAAATCACATGGCATTAAGGTTTTCTGTCCAGTCAGAGGAATCCAATTAATAAGCAACATAAAACTAATATAAATTAATGACCACAAAACCACACACCACTAATTTTTCCTTTTCAGTCAGAGGAATCCAATTAAGAAGCAACACAAAACTAATATAATAACAAACACATAACTAAATGTTTCTTCTTGTTCACAAGATCACCATCAAGTCTCTGTTCCTCTTGCATTGTCCAGGTCATCAGGGAAGGGTTGTCCTCGATCTTTCACACCACCCCCCCCCCCTTTTCCTGCAATGATATTGTCATTAAGTCTTGGGCCCCACATCCTCGAGAGTCCATCCGCATTGCTGTTCGTCTTTCCTGGTCTGTACTGCACTTCAAACTGGTAAGGTTGAAGGTTCAAGCTCCAACGAGTCAACCGTGAATTATCCCCCTTCATCCTTTGCAGCCATTCCGGGCTCCTGTGATCTGTCACCACAACAAATTTCCTCCCCAAAAAATGTACTTGAAATGCCTGTATCCCTAACTTCACGGCTAGGCACTCTTTCTCAACAGCAGCATAACACTCTTCTCTAGGAAGAAACTTCCTACTGTAGTAAGCCACTGGATGGTTGCACCCATCCTCATCCATTTGGCCTAGGACCGCCCCCATTCACGGTCTGAGGCATCCGTCTTGACCAGGAATGACCAATGTAATCTGAAGTCCATAGCACTGGCCCTTTTGCCAATGCTTCCTTGAGGATCCAGAAAGCCTTTTCACATTCTTCTGTCCAAACTACTTTATTGGGTCTATTTTTCCTCACCAGGTCCGTCAACTCTGCTGCTACAACTGAATAACCAGGGATAAATTTCCTATAGTATCCACTGAGTCCTAGGAACACCCATACCTTCTTCTTTGACTGTGGGGTTGGGAATTCCTTCACGACATCCACCTTCCTTTGGTCAGGCTTGACCACCCCACCACCTACCATGTAGCCAAGGTAATAGCAATGTGACATACCAAGCTGGCATTTGCTTGGTTTAGCTGTTAGCTCAGCCGCTCTCAACCTCTCTAACACTTCCCTCAAATGCCTCATGTGGTCCTCCCAGCTATCACTATATACCACAACATCATCCATATACACTCCCACATACATTTCAGTTCCTCTCATTACCTTGCCCATGAGCCATTGGAATGTTGCTGGTGCCCCATTCAATCCAAAGGTCATAACCTTAAATTGGTACAAGCCATAAGGCATAGTAAAGGCGGTCTTCTCTCTTGCCGATTCCTTCACCTTCACTTGTCAATAACCCCATGCTAGATCTAGGGTTATCAAAATCTTAGCCTGTCCTAACTGGTCTACCAGATCTTCTATTCTAGGCATAGGTTATGCATCCACCTGGGTTTTCTCATTGAGCCAACGGTAATTAACACAAAATATGGTAGTATTGTCTTTCTTCTTCACTAACACCACAGGTGCTCCCCATTTGCTCACTGAAGGCTCCATGATCCCTTCCTGCTCCATTTTCAGCAACTCCTCCCTCATCCATGCACGATATGCCTGTGGCACCCTGTAAGGCTGTAGTTGAATTGGGAATGATGACCCAGGGTAAATGTCATGTTCTACCAGTTGGGTTCGTCCAGGATCACTCCTCATGACATCTTTGAACTCGTCCAACAATCTCTTCAACAGCCCCATTTCCAGCTGACATAGATCCTTGCCCAACATTGGCAATTTCATTCAATCTGTGCCACCCCAAGTGGGTATTCCCTCTTCCTCACACTCTCTATCTCCCTCAGCTTCCACCCAAAGATCAGTCTTGGTCTCTCATTGCCACTTTTGTAGCATGTTGATGTGGAAAATTCTCTTTCATTTCCACCAGTCTACCATATCCACCTCATAATCCATCAGTCCCACTTTCCTCACTATATGGTATGGACCTTGCCACTGAGCTTTCATTTTGTTGCTTTCTGTAGGTAGCAACACCAACACCTCACCCGCTACTAATTCTCCCTCCCGGGCATGATTATCATACCAGGTCTTCTGCCTGTGCTTAGCTTGTGACTCTTTTGGACCAAGTCTGTCATTGCTGCCAACTTCTCCCTCATATTCATCCATAAGACACCACACTCTCATTTGCTTACTTCCCTGCCTCCCAAGTATCTTTCAATACATCTAATGGCACTCTTACCATCCTTCCAAACATCAGTTTAAAAGGGGAAAACCCAGTTGATGCCTGCGGAACTTCTCTATAGGCAAATAGGACAAAAGGGACTAATTTGTCCCAGTCTTTCCCATCCTGAGCTGTCCTCCTAAACATTGCCTTGAGAGTTTGGTTAAATCTCTCTATGAGTCCATCTGCCTGTGGATGATATGGACGCGTCCTAATGGGTTTTATCCCCAGCAAAACGTAGACTTCCTTCATGATCTTGGAGGTAAAGTTACTCCCTTGGTCAGTGAGTATCTCTTCAGGGATCCCTACCCTGGAAAAGAAAGTGACAAGAGCCTCTGCTACTCACTCTGTCTCCGTCTCCGTGGACCTCAATGGGATTGCCTCAGGGTACCTGGTTGCATAGTCACAGAGCACTAGCAAGTACTTTTTTCCCGACCTACTTCTGGGAAGGGGGCCAACTATGTCCATGGCTATCCTCTTGAAGGGGATGTCCATGATGAGTAGGGGAATCAAGGGCACGGGGCACACACTTTTAGTTTTAGCCTTCTGGCACTGGGGACAGGCTTTGCAAAACCTACTAATTTCCCTGGTCACATCGGGCCAAAAGAATCTCTGTAGGACCCTCTGCATAGTCTTATTATGCCCCAAGTGTCCCACCAGTGGAATTGTGTGTCCAACCTCAACACTCTTTCCCTACACTCCCTGGTAATACCAGTTACTCCACCACCCGGCTTCTCTTTGCCTCTCTCCCACAGCTTATATATCAACCCATTCCTTACAATGAACTCCCCCAAACCTGGTTCAGATGATTGTTCTTCCAGAATCCTCTAGATTCCATCAAGTGTCTCATCTTTAGCTTGTTTCTGGGCCAGCTGCTGCATCATCAGGTGTAGTGGTTGCCGCTGCTGCTCCACCACTCTTGCTTGCTTTTTGCATCATCCCTGTTACTTGGAGAACTTCTCCCTCATCCTGCCTCCTTCAAACATCTCTCATGCAAAGTTGAATTCAGCCACCTCTCCAGGTGTCACTGCTGACTCCTCGTCTTCCACTGGGAATATCTCATCTGTAAGATTGAACTCGGTCACCTCTCCAGGTGTCGCTGCCAACTCCTTGACTTCCACTGGGTTAACCCACACTCCAGCTAAGCACTCCCCCACTTGTCGAGCCTCTTCTTCTTCCCCTTCCCATCTTGTCATCGCTCTAGTCACTACCAGAGATGTCTTCACTTCAGCTTGCATTGCACTCTCAAATAGTTTCCAAATGACCTCAACATCGGTTCCCATCAACACTGGCATCGGTAAATCATCTTCTACTCCTGCCTTGACCTGAAATTTCTTTCCATCCAATTCTATATCAACTATAGCCAATGGGTAAGACACCTTGTCCCCATGGACACATCCTAGCTCCACAGTTTCCAATAACGATTTACCCTTGGGTACCAACCCTTTTCTTACCAAGGTCTGGCTACAACCTGTGTCCAGGAGTGTGCCTTCCACACACACACACCCTCCACCATGCCAACCTTATACAACTTTTTGTTCACACTCAGGGACCTACATAACAACACTGGCTTAGCAGGACATCTAGTTGAGATTTGACCTCCCTCACCACAACTAAAACACTTAACAACTCTACTTCCCTCTAAACCTTGATTTACCAGACTAGTTTTTACCTGCCCTCCAATTCCTGACCTTGACCCTGGACCTCTCATCTCCAATCCATTTCTGGTCATCTCAGGCATTCCCTCCTGTAGTGTCCAACACCACCACAACCATAGCATTTCCAAATTGAATCACCTCCTTCCCTTCATTCATTCCCTGCACTACTCCCTTCAGCATCTCCATCCTGGTACCACCTTGAGGGGTTGTCCATTGACGTCTGTACATGCCCCTCTGGTAACTACCCCATACCTCCAGGCTCCCACACAGTCATCTGCAGAAAGTCTAATCTCCTCCATAGAGGTAAGCCTTCTCTCCAGCATCCAGACACGAAGCTCTGGTGGCAATCCATCCATGAACTGCTCCACCACCAACTTCTCAATCACAGCTTCCACAGACTTATAATCCCACATCCACTTGTTAGCAAGGTCCCTCGGCCAGACCATTAGCTCAACATAAGTCTCATTGCCACTTTTGCAGATTGTCCTAACCTTTGCCTGTATGTTTCTTCAGTGATGGCATATCTCCTCAAAATAGTTGCCTTCACCTTCACATAATCATCTAGATGACTATAATCCATAGCTGGATACACTTGCTGTGCCTTGCCTATAAACTGAGGAGCTAAAGTAAAACTCCATCTCTCCCTTGGTACCTCATATGCTGTCATTACATGCTCAAAGGTGGTCAGGTAAACCTCCACATCGCCACCCTCTTCCATCTTTGTTAGCCTGGGGGTCTGTCTCTCTCACCCTTTCTCAAGGCCTAGTTCCCCCAATTTATATTCTGAGCCCTTCAAGCTCTAACCTCCTGGCCTGTTCTCTTTCTACCATCTCTAACATATGATGAGCTGTTTCTTCCCTTCTAGCCTCCGATTCTTGCATCATAAATTGCATTAAATCCTCCCATCCAACTGGTGCAGCCATTGTTCCTCCCTGTTTATAATTTTTCCCACTCCTGGTTGATATCCAGCCCCCTTGGGATTTTATTTAATGTCAAGCCACAAAGAGGGAAAAAAAGGAAGAAAAAGGAACAAAGAAGTTCACTGACTGAGAGCTAAACCCCAGAACAACTAGCTAAAACTCAACAACAACCAATGCTTACACTAACCAAAACACAACTGGGAATGACAATACCTCTGACTTGTCTCAATCTCACTTCTGACACCAAGTGTGATGGAACCTACCACAGCACCCACGCAACTCAGCCTCTTCAGCCAATAGAAACTCTGCACCCCAGCATACTGCATGCTCTGTCTGCACCCCTTGAAATTATGTCCCTCCAGTTGCTCAGAACAGATATTGCCCAGTAATTCCCAAGTCACAACAGAGGCAAAAAAGAATTTTTGCAAGAGTGAACTGACAGCTCTCAGAATCCCACAAAAAGTGCACACCACATTATGACATCACAGACAAATCAATGAGCACAAAATCACACACCATTAATGTTTCCTTTTCAGTCAGAGAAATCCAATTAAGAAGCAACACAAAACTAATATAATAACAAACACATAACTAATAATGTTTCTTCTCATTCACCAGTTCACCATCAAACCTTTATTCCTCTTGCATCACCCTGGTCATCAGGGAAGGGTCGTGGATCGATCCTTCACACTAGTAGCTATGTATTAAGATAATTATAAACTATTTCATATTTTTTTATTTGGTATAGATTTCAACTATCTTGAATCTACTAGCAATGATATATATTTTTTAAATGTTAACCAATATGTCTGTTTGCACTGACTTGAGCCTTGGAAGTTAGTGGTTAATTACAGAAGTGACATAGTGCATGCTCCAGCCTATTAACTTTGCCAAAAGAAATTTAAGTTATGCTTGTGCCTACAAAAACCTTGCAGTTTTACCACATGAAGTCTGGAGTTTCTCTAAGGTGTGCAAGACTTGCACTACTAAGGCATCTGAGGCTTATAGGTCTTCTCAAACTTCTCAACTGATATGTGAGCTGTGCTATTGTAGCCTTTTATTAGGACAGACTCTGTTAGCTAATGCAAATGCTTGCTTTCAGTTGTTATTGGTTTGCTGTGGCTGGTTGTTGTTATATGCTTTGGTTGATTGTTGTATCTGTGATAAAACAAAATTATTTATATACAAACATATATATATATATATATATATATATATATATATTTTTTTTTTTTTTTTTTTTTTTTTTTTTTTTCTTATTCTGACTTGCATGATTTTCATGGGCTACACCATAAGAGCCACACTAACATTGGTGAAATATATATATATATATATATATATGTTTATGGCTAGGATTGCCATTCATATATGATGATATGCTTATATATTTACAGAGCCAGCTCCTTCTCTGTCGTGCTGCTACACTGTTAAATCTGATACTGACCTTGTGTCTTAGAAGCATTCCTCTTCTTCCAAGTCAAAATGCCTGTCTTGTAACCCTTCCAAGTCTAACTGCTAGACCAGTACCTATTTGGTGCCAAAATGTCATGTCAATGCTTCTTACAAGTGTGATAACCAGCACTCCATGGAAAACCAATAATGTCCCACAAATTAAAAAAGAGCCCCCTCATCAAATCCTGGTTATGACTATGAAATATCTTTGCAAAGTGTTCCTGCTATACAGGGTGAATTGAACCATTCAATAGAGTGATTTAATGGGTCCCAACGTGTCTACTATTCAGAGGTTCCACTCTAGGATAAAATTGCTTGTGGTGTGAAATTGCTGGAGTAATATTATGTTCATTGCATTGAAGAGAATTGTGGAATATTGGTGGCATTGTGATATAGAACAGTTGGAGACACTTTCATTGCTTTGAAGATTACTGACATGATTTTGCTTGTGAAAGTATGGAATGCATTAAAATTGCTTAGAAGGTTGGTGTATCATGATCTAGAATTTATGGGTAAAAGTTGTTTCTGCATTGAGGTTTAATCATCTGGAACTGCTAAGCAATTGAGTATTTTCACACACACACACACACACACACACACACACACACACACACACACACACACACACACACACACACACACACACACACACACACACACACACACACACACACACACACACACACACACACACACACACACACACACACACACACACACACACACACACACACACACACACACACACACACACACACACACACACACACACACACACACACACACACACACACACACACACACACACACACACACACACACACACACACACACACACACACACACACATGTATACATAAGTTGTTAGGCTATTTCTTCTATAACTCAAGAACTTATCCAACTCAAAGATAATGAACCATTCAATAATTAGCATCAGTCATGTGTGATGATCATGTTATACAAATTAATGATGTATTTCATGATGTCATACAGGAAATAATGATGATAATAAAATCAGGGTTCAGTTTATAATATCACTCCCCCCCCCCCCCCCCCCAGTGTGTTCCTACACAAATGATGAGATATACTTTGGAAAGTGAATGTGGTAGACTATACCACTCCAGTATAATGATTATACCACTCAAGGATGATGCTTAATGATGTCATTGATTATGCATTCATTACCAGTATATTGTATGTATATAAAATATTGCAATTGTCTTTGTCTCTTTGTTCTTCCACGTGTTCTTGCACTTCATCCATCTGCAATACTTGTTGTTGTCGTCTTGCAATGAAAGGTTCTGTTAACTTTTATAAGTGAATATTAAGAGTGTGCATTTATTAACTGGCTATCAATAAAGCCAGTATAAAGATATCACATAAGATACTACAGTGAACATGTCAACCGAATCTGGTTGTTCGAGGTGATGTAGTGGTTAAAGTTGCAATTTGTGGTGTAACACATGGAAGATCTTGATCGAGGTGTGCAAGCTTGAGGCTATCAACTGCGACAGTACTATGACGACCTTTAATGGAAAATATGAAATGTTTCTGTGTGTTTGAGCACTTGGTATGGCCCATCATAAGGAGGAGTTATTTACGTACAGCATCATGTCGGAGGGAGACATATGTGGTGGTTGATAAACCATCAACTACTTTATTGTGTGGCTGAGTAAAACGAACATAGATAGGATGAATGTGTTGCACAGAAGCTCAGAGTCAGGACACGTAGTCAGAAGAATCAGGCACAAAAGTTACTGGTGAGGAGTTGAAAAATTCTCCAGAGAGTTGAAGTGTTGTGCCGTATATCATCTTTGCTGCAGTAGCAGAAATATCCTCCTTGAGCGACATTCCAATGCCGAGGAGAACCAAAGGTAAAGCATTTATCCATAAATGAGGATTAGGATGAGCCTGCAGACAGCTTTCAATTGATAATTAAATCTTTTAAACATACCATTCATTTGGGGGTGATACACCATATTCCGTCCTCTCTTTTATCCCAGTAATGTCATCAATGTGTGCCAGAGTTCAGATTCTAATTGGCGACCACAGTTGGTGATGATAGTAGAAGGAATGCCAGAGCAAGAAATCCAGTGACTGAGGAAAGCTCGAGTAACCACTTCTTCAGTGATGTGTGAGAATGGGAAAGCTTCTGGCCATCTGATGAAGTGGTTCACACAGGTCAACAGGTATGTGGAACCTCTGGCTATTGGAAGTGGTCCAACCAAATCAATATGAATGACATTGAAATGATGTCAGGGATTGGAAAAGATAAGAGAAAGGTATATGAACGTCTCCAGATCTTAGCATGTTGGCATTGTATACATGAACGAGCCCAGTGGCAACTATCAGTGTTTATGCAAGGCCATACAAACCTAGCAGTGACAAGTTTCTGTGTTACACCGATGACAGGGTGGGAAAGACCGCAGAGAAAATAGAACACAGTGGGTTGCCAAGAAAGTGGTACCAGAAGTTGTTGTGTGCCATTGGAAGTATCACAATAGAGTGAGTCACTAGATTTAATGAGTAGGACAGCTTCCACTACAAGTGAAGAGGATGGAGAGGACTTAAGAGCACAGATTGGAGAGTGAGAGTCAGTAACTTCAGTTATGGCCATAGCCACAAAGTCTACAATGGGTGGTTGACCAGAGAGGACAGCATTGCTTTCAATGCCTGAAAGAGCATCAGCAATTGCATTGTCCAATCCATATACAAAATGGATAGTGGATATGAACTGAGAGATGTAATCAAGATGGTAAACTTGTCATGGTGAATAACAATCAGATTGAGTGCTCAGAGCAAATATCAGTTGTTTTGGTCAGTTAGAACATGAAATGGTCAACCTTCAGGAAATGCCAAAAGTATTAATGGCAAGGTACACAGCAAGTAATTCCTTGTCAAAGGTACTGTAATAAGTATCAGCAGGTGTCATCTTCCTGGAAAAGAATAGGATTAGATGCCAGGTATCATTGATGTACTGCTGTAAGACTGCTTTTACAGCTGTGTCAGATGCATCAATCATGAGACAAGTAGGCACTTCCAAGTCTGGATACGATAGGAGAGAGGCTTTACAGAAGGCTTCCTTTGTGGTAATTAAAGCAGCAAGAGTTGAGTCAGTCCAGATGACAGTCTGAAATGTGGGCTTTGTCGAGGACAGGAGAGCATGTGAGGAACAAACAGTGATAAAAGTTCATAAGTTTTATAAACTGATGCAACTGTTGCTGAGGCTGGGGTTGAAGGAAATCTCGAACAGCTTAAACTTTCTCATGGACAAGGGTAATACCCTGTCAATCAATATGATGTTCGAAGAATCGAGTTCTGTGACACCAAGTGGGCACTTGTTGCAATTGATGACTGTGCCATGCATGGTGAGACAATCAAAAATGGTTTACAAATCATGAAAGTGTTGCTCTGGGTTGGAACTAGCAATGAAGACATCATCAATGTAGGTGTAGGCTGAAGGTATACCACAGAGAACCTGGTACACGAACAATTGGAATGTCTGTACAGCATTCCTGAGACCAAAAGGCATCTTTACTAATTGAAACTAACCGAATGGAGTTGTGACAGCCGTTTTATTGATGTCAGAAGGAGAAACTGGGATTAGCTGGAATGAATGCACTAGATCAATTTTTAACAATATGGTAGCACTTTGCAGCAACAAAAAGAAGTCGTGAATAGGAGGGACCAGATAGCGATCTGGTGCAGTCACACGGTTGAGGGCACAGTAGTCACCGCGGGGATGCCAATCACTGGGCATCTTCTTTGGGGCCATATGTAATGGCAAAGACTAGGCACTGGAGGAAAGATAGATAATACTGAACTGGAGCATGTGCTCAAATTCCTGCTTGGCTGCACGGAGTCGGTCAGGTGCGAGGCATCTGGGACTAGCTGAAACTGGGGTGCCTATGATCTCAATATGATTAACAATATTATGCTTAACTGGTGGGTCAGGTGTGCAAACTTGCGAGAGTTTTGAAAACTCTGATAAAAGAGTGTGGCAAGTATGACTGGTGTCCTGACAACAGAGAGACATGGTTGATGAGGGGTTGGTAGAGAGGATACCATGGATGGGTAAACAGTGGTCGCATCGATCAACTTGTGTTGCTTTATGTCCACACTTAGGCCAAAATGTTTATAAAATCAGCACCAATGATGGGCTTCTGAACATCACCAACGATGATAAAAAATAATCCGTGGTAGTGGTCACTTGAAACCAAGGTTGAGGGTAAGGATTCTCTTCTCTCTTCCCATAGATACAGATAGAAGTGTTATTTATTGCTGAAAGGGTGAGAGCATCTGGATAGCATTGACAGTCGGAAATGGAGAGTGGGATGGCACTCATTTTTGATCCTGTATCAATTAAAATGATGTGTGTATGTACGTCCCTTACATAAAAGAGGTAACTGAAAAATGTGCCGGTAACACCTGTCAGCGCTAGTGACTGGCCTGGGCATTTCCCTAAGGACAAGGGTCATTGCACTTTTGTGTTGCTTCTCCAAATTTGCATGATACCAGCAGAGTAAATTACTTGAAGGGAGACTGGTTAGGGCTGGGCTGTGACATTATCGGCTTCTAGATGAACTTCAACGACAAGATCAAGAGAATAAGGAAAATATTAGGTCAGCAAGGTGCATATCTTCTTTATGGAGTTTCACTGATTCCAATAGCATCAGTAAAAATATCAGCGATAGCAGAAACAGTGGGTATA
Source organism: Lycopodina hypogea (assembly GCA_963969325.1). Taxonomy (NCBI): domain Eukaryota; kingdom Metazoa; phylum Porifera; class Demospongiae; order Poecilosclerida; family Cladorhizidae; genus Lycopodina; species Lycopodina hypogea. The sequence goes on along the minus strand of OZ017789.1, from coordinate 13,517,140 downwards.
ATCACTTCCATTACCTGGTGTGCCCTGTCAGCTAGCTTGCAGAGATCCATGGTGGTATCAGCAGAGACCAGCACCATCCTCACATTGGGAGGTAAACATTGCAAGAAAGTTCACAAAGAAAAGACATAGCATCATCTGACATACCAAGTTTGTCGCCAAGGAATTGTTGCATACACCTTAGCAGTTGTGTAGGTTTTCTATCACCTAGTTCCTCACCACTAATTAATTCTTGAAGTTTGAGTTGCTCAGATGCAGCAGTGCATATTATGAGTTGCACTTTGAGAGCTTCATAAGGGTTTGCAGCAGGAGGCCTGAGTAAAGGTCTCTAATTTCCATTGCAAACTCTGCACTCAAGAAGCTTATGAAATTGTCAAAATGGGTCTTTTGAACTGTTATGTCCCTAATGTTAAACTGGCCCTCTATCTGGGAAACCAAACTTCAGGTCAGCAGACCAGAAAGGCGGTAGCTTCACCCAAACTGCAGCAAGAGTTGGTGGAGAAGCAAGGAGCAGGAGCATTGTCATCTGCTGTTAGCAAGGTAAATAGCAAGAGTAAATGGTATTCAGAAGGGGTCACCAATGCTGTGTTTGACTATTTCTTCTATAACTCAAGAACTTATCCAACTCAAGAACAATGAACCATTCAACAATTACATGACTCACATGGGATGCTTAAGTAAATAATTAGTTTGATAACATAATCAAGAATTTTTCAGAGTGACTCACTGATATCAATGAATCAAAAATTCAAGACCATGTTAATAAGATGCTATGTCCACATATGGGTAACACACATTAAGATCATGGCTGCTTCCACCTATTTCCAAGTATCTGTTTACTTTAGCTCTAAGAATTTGAGTGTAAATATGCATGGATATTGTGAAACCACCGTGTCCCTTCAGAAAAGTTAATCTTTGGGAACTCAGTGGAAGTGATCTGCCAGAGGACATAAATATAATACATTTGAAGTTATTTCATCACAACAAACATTACAATTTTGTGGTTTCAGTGGATGATGATTTGATATGAAAAATACTTTACAATTATGAACATTGAATTTAGTTCTGTTGACAAAATATTATAAGCTCAAATATTCATTTTATATTTCTATATAAGCTAATATCACTGTCACACACACATACACTTATATATAACCCTTACAGACACACACACAGTGAGAGCTTAGATCTCCTAGTGCATTGATTGGATACAGATAATAAAACATGAAACATCTGTGGTACAGTACATTGGATATTATTCAAATATAATCCGTATACTTACAAATGTAGTGACCTGAAGTGACTAAATTAGTAGTCCAGTCAGTAAGTACCAGCGTGACACTATTGGTGAATAAGTTTCTGGCCCATATAAAAGTGATAAACACTCCTAAACAATTATTTGGACATATATATGGATTCATCTTCCTATTACTGAACAACATATTCAATCTGAATTTAAAAAAAGTCCACAAAAAAATTATTTTGACCCTATTGGGAAGTAGTCACCAAAAAAAGTCAACAAAACAATTCATTCTGTTTTACTAAACATAGCATTGAACTAAGACAATAGTAGCCACAACAATGAAGCACATATCCAAATCTTGATCTACAAAATAAAACTACACAAAAATATGGAGCACAAACCTTCCAAGATAGAAATACTAGAATACTGCTTCAATAACAGTCATGAATTTTCTAGGTAACTACAAAAATATTACTAATTAGAGGATCCCATGCAACCCCCTGCTTTTCTAGAAACTAGAAAGAGTTTAATAACCAGTGAAGCAGTTGAAAGCGAAGGTCATTATCCTTCTTAGCACTATAGTGGGATAAAAGAAGTGGCATCATTTTTAATAGACCTCTATTGGCTTAACCAATCAATATACTACAATATCTCCAGTGAGAGTCTGAAAGAGAGTGTGTTCGTGGAGCATATTTTATTGAAAAGTTCAAGTATTTTCAGATTATAAACAGGACTGAATGATTGCTGTATGATTTAGCTTTAAGAAAGAGTTATTAGCTCCAAAATTTGTAGAATATTTTGAACATTTAGCTTTTTTACAATAAAAAAAAGATAAACAAAATAAAAGGGCACTAGAAAAAAAATCATAAAAAAGGAGTGGGTAGAACCAACATCTTAATCTCACTGGCACAAAGAGATTATGGTAGCCAGAAACCATTCCACTAAAGTGGCTTTCTCTTTCAGCTGGGTATCTTCCAGATTTTCAAATCTGCCACAGAAGTGTATTCCTAATGTAGCCTGTTTACAAATAAAAACACACGAATTTTACCAGAAACCGATATGTTGCTCCTACAAAAAAGTCGAAGTTTATTATTTGTCAACTTGGGCCATTTGCGTATATCAGATTGGAGGAAAAAACTGTGTTGGATGATCCCTCCAAGAATGATTCCTCAGCAATGATCCTGCCAGGCCTCCTCCCACCCCGCTATAAAAAGGAACACAGTTTGTGGGGAGAGAATGCAACTGCTGTCTTCATATCTTTGACAAATTCAATCAATAATTTTAAACTTTCATTTCTCATTAAGACTGGACGTGGTGAAGGTGGCCAAGCCAGGACCTGGATGGCCACCAGTTTGTGGGGAGAGAATGCAACTGCTGTCTTCATATCTTTGACAACTCCAATCATCAATTTTAAACTTTCATCTCTCATTATGACTGGACGTGGTGAAGGTGGCCAAGCCAGGACCTGGATGGCCACCAGGAGCCGAGCAAGACGTACAACTCAGTTCCCAGTTGCCAGAGTCCACGGTCATCTAAGGCGTTGAAAATATGCCATATGCATAGGAGCTGGTGCCCCAGTGTATTTGACTGTGGTCCTTGAGTAACTAGCCGCTGAGATTCTTGAATTGGCTGGAAATGCTGTCCGAGAGGACTCCACAATCAACCCTGGCATCTTCAACTCACAATCGAAATGAGGAGGAGCTCAAAAAGCTAATGACTGCGGTTATTATGTGCGTTATCCCTAAAGTCAAAGCCCCACTTTGGCCTGCCTAAGAAGAACGTAAAGGTGTAACTGTTTAACTTTGAACTAAGTATTTACTTCTCTTGAACTTTATTTTTTCATACTGACTTTTCTAAAAGCCACTATTTTTCATAATATTTTACCAGGTCAATGTATCTGTGTGCATACTGGTTGGTGCAAATGATTTAAATTTAGAAAATAAAAAAATTGAACCAGAGGGAAGAATTCAAATGATAAATGATGAGAGTGAGATCAGTTAAGGCCATTCCAACACATTAATTAATTCAAATCACCATAAGCCCACACTGGGGATGTTCTTATGAAGTATTCTATTATTCAGCATTTCTAGGTCATGGTCCATTGTCCAATCTCAAATTTCAAAAAAAAAAAAAAAAAAAAAAAAAAAAAAAAATTTGACATGCTGTCATTTTTGTTGTGTGGAGCTCTTTTTAAATCTTAAAATGATGTTTCTTAGTGTTGCAATGATTTTGTGCTCTTCTGGTAGTGTTCCCATACCTTGTCGGATACTTCAGTACTATTTTGGGGCAACAACAATATGTGAACTTTTTAAAGAGGCTCTAAGTCCACACATACAACTGGAGGACTCCAATGTAGGTCCATAACTCTGTGTCCATTAGTTAGCTTTGTGCCCAGTGCCACATCAAACCCAAGGGTGGGCTTCTAGGTTTTACTTTGTGTGGCCCACAACCATACAAGTTTTCCTCCCATTACATCTACCAGCTAGAACCCAGCGAATAAGCTGCAGAACATTGTCCTATATAAATTATGCCCAGTTTCTGATGAATTTTACAAACCACTTTTTTTATATCTTTTTATTCTTTTGAATCCATCAGGATAAAATTTGAAGTAAGATCAGCAGGCATCTAGTCCTAGCAGGTCTCAACTCCCTGTGTGGGACCTAGGTTTCATTTTTGTCTACCTTATGCATACTACAGAACTGTTTGTGCTTGTACTGTAACATGGAAAATATATTTAACTCTCATTTTCAGATAGCTGACGTGTTTGTAGGATCAGTTTGAGATTGCTCATTGGACAAAGTTTCTCTAGACCATCCAGCTGCTTTCATCATTCTCCAGTTTGAAAACTATGTAAGGGTCATCATGGTGAAGAGCATTCCGCTGATAAACATGGGATTGAGAGAGGAAGAAGTTTTTTTGAATTATGGAGCAGACTCAGAGATAAGGAGCTCAAAAGAAGTGCCATCCAGTAATTGAAGCTAAAAATATGAAGGACAAATTCTTTAATGACTTCACTGAATATTGTAAAGGTGTGTATCTCAGTTGGAATCAGTGCTAGGTATTGCTACTGTGGAAAACTGGAGACTATCATTGCGCTTTAGAAAGAAAAAGTAAACACATTTATTGCATCAGTCCAGCATGTCAAGAACGTCAACATGATGTAACAGTGTGATAATTGTGGGTTATGGTGTTGCTGTACAGCAAGAAGAAGTTGAAAATAAGTGATAGGCAACTTCTTCAATGGGAACTGAAAGGACTTATGTTCACACATGGATCATCACTTGAACTTGCTTCCCCTGATCTTTGAATGGAATGAGGTCTACCTCCAAAGCATAGTATACACGGAACTAATCCAGAGACTATACAACTCAGCAGGATATGATTCTGTTTTGGTATCTACTGGGCATCTGCTGTTAATATGGAACATACTTTCAATTCAATTATCTACAGTGCATTGACTGTAAGATGCCCCAAATATGAAGAAAATATACTGATCAATACTCCCAGTAATTGATGCTTAACTATATTGATATTGTTGGTTTTTGTTGGTTTTTTATTAACAAAAAAAAAAAAATTTTTTTAATTATTAAATGTTGGCAGTTTGTGGTTTTGATAATGCTATATATATATATATATATATATATATATATATTTTTTTTTTAGGGAAATTATAATGAGTCTGTTTCCCTGCTATAGCTTGTGTCACTGTTGTATCCTTCCCAAACAATAATAGCAAGATGATCAAAAAGCACATGGAAAGACTGGTAAAGATCAACATCACCACAAGACAAAATATTGGGCATTCATTTAACTGTATGGTAAAGTTAAGTAAGTTATGTCCAGGTTTCTGTGTGTTACTTGTGCCGCCACACAGCTCCCCCCAAAAACTCACTTGATTCTAATGAAAGTGTATCGTAGACGGTTATCTCAGTCTGAAAGCCTTGCCAGTGTCCTGACGATTATCCAGAGCATGTATTTCCTAGGATTGGAGCACTTGATTTCTCTTGCAGTGGTATAAGTGTCCTCTGGTGGAGGATGTTGAGAGCGGAAACATCGTTGTTGCTGCACCACCTGGACTTCAGCAGACTCGTCAACATGTGCAATCTTTAGGCTGTTAATACAGATCATCTCGTCACCATGGCTGACTTGAAATTTGAAGAATTTGTCCCATGTGGCCAATACATTTAATGGGGCATAATAATATAACTATAAGGGTGACTTGTGGCTAGCATGATGAATGAAGACAAACTTAGCCGAAAACAGAGATGTGGGCGATGAGGTTGTGGGAGAGGCATGGTGTACAAGAGGGACAGGTCAGAGATCTGCTACATTGTCACAAAGGCAGTGGAGCAGTTCTGGAACTGTTTCACTCTTGCCATGACCCATGAACTCCTGAGGGACCATGAACGGACAACCGACACTAGTTTTGCTAGAGATGTACCAAGGTCGTCATCCTTTGTCATTGTCCTGAGGCCAAGCATGACTTAATGAAGTTTGGATGCCCATGATGGTTATTGACAGCATGCTCTAAGGGATGCCTTCATGCTTCGCTTATTTTCAGCCCTAAAATAAAGCAGATGGATAGATTTTATTTTATTTCATACTGGCCTCACTGAGCAAGAGCTCGGCTAAATAAAAATTGTACACCAGAAATAATTAACCTCAAAATGTCTCTTGTTTCTTAGATTTTTAAACAGCACTCAAGAGTTTGACAACATCAGGTTGGATTTAGGTAAGCAAAACATTGTTTCCACTGTTTAATCAAGTGTATTAGATTTTCTCCTTTTTTTTGGATTTCTTAAAGGAACTAATAGAATCCTTCCAATTATGATAATCTTTAAAGACCTAGTAAATGTTATGAAAATAATCATATAAACTGAATATAGATGATACTACAAACTTAAAACCACAGCTGTTGTGTTATGACTGGATTTCATCCTCTTGGTAGTGAAAGGCTTCACACAGGTGAGACAAAAACCTACATTCTGGGTTTAAGTATAGTGTAGAAAGCACTAAGTTATGCCACGGTGTGCAGTGGTTTAAGTAGCCAGCACGTGTTGTAGAAATACAGTGCCAGTACATCCAACAGAGAGTGTTTGCTTGAGTGATCAGTTTCACCTGGCACTGGAACACTAACTCAATATGGACCTGGCCTTTGCGAGTGCTGGACTTGACAACAGGCTCCCTGACAGAGTGTGCTTGTGAAATTCCCTTCCTCTCAAGAAACGTCACTGAATTTTCATTATACTTTTCCTCTGAATTATTAATCTGATGGTTAGGTTAACATGGGGTGGGCTCCAGGCCATCCAGAAAGACACTGTCCAACATATGGGAGACCTCCTTCAGTCTTACAGATAACAAACCTAGTCTGCAACCCTCCCCACACATTAGAGGCATCACCCTATGGACTCCCCACACGCCAGGATGCCCAGCCTTGCTACCACACCTATCCACTTGCTGCTCTACCTTATACACTGCTCCAACCTCCAACAGCACACAGCTCCTACTTACATCACCTATAGGAGGGAATCCTATGCAGTACATTCTCTACCACACCTCTCTTCCCTACACCACCTCTCTTCATCTCCAACCCAGCTTCCTAAACTGCTCTAACCTACACCTCTAAGAGGGAATTCTATGCAGAACATCCTTACTCTACTCCAACCCACAACATTTCTATGAGGGATCCTATGCAGAACATCCCTACTCTGCTCCAACCCACAACACCTCTAGATGGGGATCCGATGCAGAACATTTTCTAACAGTAACTCTACACACACATACATACACTTCTTTATTATCTTATTCATTATTGTCTAATTCATGCTATTCATCACACACTTGGATCCACCTCATGCTAGAGATGATGATCCACATTAGCTACTGATGTATCCCTTTGGTTTTTGTTTTGTTTTTTTTGTTTTTTTTTCTTGGGGTTTTTTGGTTTTTTGGTTGTTTTTTTTTTTTTTTTTTTTTTTTTTTTTTTTTTTTTTTTTTTTTTTTTTGGGGGGGGGGGGGGTTTCCCCACCCCTTTCCTTAGTGCAGTTGCCCTCTCTGAAGCACTGAATCAGCCCTCCCTAGAGGCAATCCCCCACCTCAGAAGCAACTGGTATTTTAGAGCTGCACCACAGGTTTTTATTTTTTATTTATTTATTTATTTATTTATTTATTTATTCATTTATTTATTTATTTATTTATTTATTTATTTATTTATTTATTTATTTATTTATTTATTTATTTATTTATTTGTTTATTTATTTATTTATTTATTTTTTTTTTTTTTTTTTTTTTTTTTTTTGGCTTTGCAGTTACCCACTCTGAGGCACTGGATGAGCCCTCCCTAAAGGCAATCCCCCTCCTCAGAGGCTGTCTTGTTTCTTAGAGCTGCACCACAATTACTTAATATTTATTATTTATTATTTAATTACCTATTATTCTATTTTTTTGGTTGATGATGTCATTGTTTTCTGTTCTTTTTCATTTCCCTGTTGTCAGAGAGATACTTTCTTATGCTAATCATCACCACAAACCACACCACAGACTACCCTTCACCACACACACAATCCACCAATTTCTATCCCCTTACCAGTCTGTCAGCCTGAACAAACTAACCTTAGGTCAAAATGTCGTTGATTTTTCATGATACTTTTCTTCTGAATTGTTAATCTGACAGGTTAAGTTAACTTGAGGTTGGTTCTAGTCTGTCCATGGAGACGCTATCTGACATGGGGGAACCTCCTTCAATATTACAGAAAACAAGCCTAGCTCTAGCCCTAGCCCTAGCCCTAGACTTAACATTTGCCATCTGATCTGGAGGCACTGAAAAGGAGAAGGAACCATGTTGTGTAGTTGGGATTGGTGCCCAAATTTGGACCATTTTCCAAAGTGTTGGAAGAAAAGTAAGTGTACTTGGTGTTATAGATGATGAAGTCACCTGGGACCATGAGAGGGAACCCATAAGTTCTGCTGACGAGGTGTTTAAATCATCCTTGGGTGCAGTACGAATGCATAACCAATCCATGGCAAAATATCAAACCAGTTTGAGCCATGCAACTCAGCACACAAAGCTGACTTCATCCGGCAATGGAATCGCTCTACTAATCCATTTTCCTGAGGGTGATAAGCAGTGGTGTGATAATATTGAGTCCCAAATAGTTAGCCAACAGCTGTCCATAATTTAAAAGTGAATTCTGACCCTCTATCAAAGGGGATATGAGTTGGCACACCAAACCTTGTTGTCTAATTAGCAATGACAACCTGAGCACAGGAAAGGGTTGTCATGTCCATCAGAGAAACTGCTTCAGGCCAACAAATGAATTGATCCACAATGGTGAAGAGGTAGGTGAATCCTTGAGATTACGGAAGAGGGCCAACTAAATCCACATGAATATGTTAAAAATGTATTAGAAACTTGGCAGGAAATACAAGCCTTGGCCCACTCCCTTACTTGCTTAGATAACCATTTCCAAACAAACCTGGCTGTGACAAGCTTGCAAGAGTTGCCTGTATCGAAGGGTGCGAGAGATCATGGATGGCCTGAAACACTTTACGTCTCCAAGAAGTTGGTACCACTGGGCATGGTTGGCCAGTCAACGTGTCACAAAGGATGATATCCTTAGAATATCTGATGGTTATCTCTTTCAGTTGGAGATCAGTAATAGCATCCTTTTCACCATCTTGTTGCTGTGCTTCTGCTATTGCTGAAAAATCAAGTCCAAGCTCAGTAGAACTGATACCACTAACCACTACTCATGAAAGGCCATCTGCCACATGTTGTCTTTACCATACGTTGGTTGTGAATTCCCAAATGTAGGCTAATTAACATTGTAGACAAGGATACTAAGGGTCTGACACTTTGGCAAAACAATGATAAGAGGTTTGTGGTCTGAATATGCCACAAAATCCTGGACTTCTAAAAAGTAGCAGAAATGGTAGTATGGTAGAGAGCCAGCAGTAACCGATCAAAAGCGCCATACCAAGTTTCTGGAGGGCATAGTTTCTGACTGAAAAAGGCTAATGGTTGCCATTGACCTTCTAATAGCTGCTCCAAAAAAAGTATCAACTGCAATGTTAGAGGCATCCACTGTGATTAAAGTAGGAGCTGACGCATGAGGATGAACCAGCAGTGTGGCAGCTGCCAAAGCCTATTTGGCAGCTGAAAATGCAGTGAACATGTCCTGGGACCATTTCACCATCTTACCCTCTCCCTTTATACTGGCAAAAAGAGGTTGTATAATTGCAGCTGCCTTGGGAACAAAACAGTGATAAACGTTTAGCATCCCCAAGAACTCCTGCATTCCCTTTACCGCTTGGGTTTCAGGAAATCCAGAATGGCTTTAACTTTTTTTAGGTCAAGGGGGATGCACCATGTTGGTCCACATGGTGGCCCAGGAATTTGATTGAAGCCACCCCAAAAACACATTTGGAGCAGTTAGGAACCAAACCATAATCTTGCAGCCTTGAAAATATTGAACACAATTGATTTTAATATCTGCTTTTGTTCAACTAGCCACCAAAATATCATCCAGATAGACAGAAATGAAATCCAGTCCCTGGCTGACTGTGTGGATGAGTTGTTAAAAGGATTGAGCTATATTAGTGAGTCCAAAGGGTATTCCAAGATATTTAAAAAGTCCAAATGGGGTGATTATTGCAGTCTTTGGAATGTCATTTTAATTAATAGGAACCTGATGATAACCCTTCACCAGATTAATCTTGGAGAAAATCTTCATCCCTGCTAAATTAATGGCAAATTCTTATCAGTAGTGGTCACATTATTAAGCCTACGATAATCACCGCAAGGCCTTCAACCAGATCCTTTAGGGACCATGTGCAGTGGAGAGGAACATTGGCTATTAGGGTGACGAATAATCTAAAGTTTCCAACTTGTCAAATTCTTCCTTAGCCAGCTTGAGTTTGTCCGGAAACATCTAGCTCTGGCACTGATTAAAGGACCCTGTGTCTGCACATAGTTTTCAACTCCATGCTTGAGCACTATTGACGAACTATTTGATGTAGTAATGGAAGGAAACTCTCTCAGTATATCAGAAAATGCACCACCTACCTGTATAGCTACCCTGCTGATACGAGGGCCGACTTGGGTAGCTCGGGTGAGAGGAATGATTGCATATGATTTAGTATCAATTAGCCTATGGCCTTTGAGATCAAGCATCAGCCCATTGGTGCACAAAAAAATCAGCCCCCAGTAATGGTTAGTTAACCTCTGCAATCACAAACTCCCAAGAGAAATGCCTTTCACCAATTACAATGGGCAAAATGCGTGTACCATAGGTGTGGATAGATGATCCATTAACAGCTTGAAGGGTAAGGCATTTAGAGGGACCATGCCAATCATTGACAGAGGGTGGGATAACACTAACTTATGAACCTGAGTCCACTAAATATTTACAACCTGATGATGATCCCATATAAGTAGCACAAAATTTTTGAAGGGCCAACCACTGAGGGTACTCCAGGTGGTTGGCTTCCTCATTTCCGCTGCCTCAAAATTGATGGCTGCAACTCTATCATTCCAGGGGCAAGGTGGTACACATTTGTATGCTTTATCCCCGAATTTTACATTATAAGCACATAAATCATAAAAGACCACTTGTCTTTATCCTTATTTAGAACCACCACCACAAGGTTGCCTTCCAACTTGATGAGGAGGATATGAAATTGAGATCTTCTGGGAGGAAGAAAAAACAGCAAATTGTCCAACCTTGAGAGACTCTTGAATAAGGTCAGCTTGCTTAACTATTTCATCAAGGTCAGTAAGACCTGCAGATGCCATTTGCTTGCGGCAACTCCATTGGGAAAGTGGGCAGCCACACTTGTTTGAAAAGGGCTGTACCCTGTAGACCCCTCATGAAAGCTACATGTCTGATTGTTTCATGTCTCCCAGCGAATCAGCGTCTAAAATTCTTTCTGCTCTCTTTTCATCCCAAAGGCCATAGTGGCCAAAAGGACCTGTTTTAGGTTGTTGAACTTATTAGCTACTGGAGGGGCTCATGAGAGTAGCCTTATGACATGTTGGATAACCAAGTCCAATGCTGCTACTACATGGTAGTATTTAGTTCAATCCATTGGTCCACCGGTCCACCATAACATTCTTGAGTGCAAACTGGGCTTCACACTGGATGAACCACAACTCTGGGTCAATGGGATCAAATGTAGGAATATTGATCGCTACAGACTCTACTGCAGCACCAGGCGCTATGGGTCCATTTGAAAAATCACAGGTGCATTGTGACAAGTCTCGGGTCACCACTTTAGCAGTAGCTAAATATTTTGTACTGACAAAGATTCAAAACAAAGACAACGATCTATTTTCATAGAATCCTAATATCAATATCAATTTACAAGAAATAACAAGTTCGCTTTGGACATCCCTTGGGAATAATGAACCGTTACAAGCTAAACTGGAAGACTGAATGAGGTGAAATGCCTGAAATAACCTGGGAAGCTATAATCCAATAACTTAAATCAAATGGAATAAAACAAGTGCTGCATTCTAATGATAAATACTTATTGTTTGAGTTGTTTTGACAGACATACAGGGAGATATAAGGGATACTGGGGCATGGGAGTTGAATGTAATCAGTTGCACAAAGTTGGAAGACTAGTGTGAAATTTAATGATTCTATATGTAATGTTGTTCACTCTATCTTCAAAAAGGGGTGAATATATATCTCCAAATTATAAATAAATTAGCTAAATTTCACTAACAGCTTCTTCAATACAAGGACTTATTCATCACTGTTATAGTTTTGTTTATTTTGGTGGGCAATTTTTGTGTAGACAAAATAGGGGGTAGGGAGACAACACCCTTCTGACTTGACTTAAAAGAGTTTAATCACTATTTTGCATTGTGTATTTTCTGTTTATTCAGCTAGGTGTTACTTAATAGTTTCAATATATGTGTGTTAGTGATTTACTTATCTTGTTGTAACATTATTCTTTCTGGGTTACCTTTCAACCAATAATAAATTCTGAAATTGTTACCTAATGGAGGGATAACAAAACCCATGCTGGTGATTGGAGACAGAGCCAAGCAGGGGGAAAAATGTATGAAGAAACCTCAAATAATTTGAAAAATGAACAAACTTAAATGGCTGTGTAGTTCCTGTGAATATGGTATTATTCTACATTTTTCGCATCATCTTCTTAACAAAAATATGATAATCTTTAATATAATATTTTAACGATAAACTAATGATATAAATGTAAATTGTTTCAATTTTAACTAAATGTATTTTAACATTGTCCATCATGGTCAATTCCATATAATATGGCTTCCTTTTTTCTCCAATGTTGCATACATTATAGTTATCTGCAGCTAGGCTTTGCCTGGCTGTTTAATGAGAACTGGTTGAGCAATATTGTACACTATTATACTCAACTGTTGAGACATGTGAAATAAGTAATATGTAAGGAAGTTAACCCAATTAACTACTCCATACTCTACATTTTCAGGGATAATTTCTGGTACTAATAGAGATGTAACTTCAAAATTTTAGGATCCATCCACCACACTTTTCAATATAAGGATGATAGCTAAAATTGGCTCATTTTACCCCTCACCCCCCTCTCTCCCCCCCCCCCCCCCCAAAAAAAAAAAAAAAAAAAAAAAAAAAAAAAACAGCAACCAACCATAAGAAATGTAGTATTTACTTTTAGGAATAATGATTTTGATCAAGACAGACATTGTAAGATCTTTATTTTTTGGATCCAATATAATTCTTAGATTTTTTAATTAATTAATTTTCTTATAAATGATTGAAAAAAAATTGTATCAGAGAATTTACCATATAAATTTAACAGGAAAAGTATCAAAACATAATATATACCAACAACATTGTTTTCTATGGAGTACTATACTAGGGCTATATAGGACTAGGGCTAGGGATACTAATTTAATAATTCTTGTTGATGTAAATCAAATTATTTATTACAAACTTTACACAATTTTTTAACAAACAGAAGTTACTAACTATGCTCACTTAGCACTAAATAATATTTTTCTAGTCCTGTGGAGACAACATGCCAAATTTCATTGGACTGGGACATTAGTTAAGAGTGTTCCATGTCACAAAACAACACCCATTGACTAAACTACATCTGTAACCACCCAATCTGAACAAAACTTTCTTGAGGAGGTGCAGCGAGATGCTCTAATTGATCCCTAAATTATGTGAATATTCGTCAAGTAGTTAGAAAGAAGTTTGGGTCCACACAGACAGACAGACAGACAGACAGACAGACAGACAGACAGACAGACAGACAGACAGACAGACAGACAGACAGACAGACAGACAGACAGACAGACAGACAGACTGACTGACTGACTGACTGACTGACAGACAGACTGACAGACAGACTGACTGACAGACAGACAGACAGACAGACAGACAGACAGACAGACAGACAGAAGTTCACTTCAGGTGTGGATATTATGGGAGCGTACCTACAAATTTTAGAATTGACAGCGGAAGCTGGAGCATGACCTCCAGCACAATGGAGCACTTACCTAAGGAGCTCTCTATAAGGACAAGGTCTAATAGCCGTAGCCTCATTGACTGAAGCCAAGCAGAAAGACTCTGATATGGTTAAAGAAATATTATTAGATACTTACCATATATCTTCAGAACCTATCGACAAATGGTTTTTGAGAGGAGCTTTAACAGCATTAACCCTGATGCTTGGTTCCATATTCTAAACAATCCTATTCACAGTGGATTGAGGCCTCAGCTAAATGCCAGTATGATGCTGTCCTTTATAAGCTCACCCTCATGAAACTACCTCACTGGCTGGAGGTGCAGATGATAAACCTCAACCCATTCTCCTTCAGAGATCTACAGTGGGCAGTTGTTCACTGCTTGGGGAACTCAAAGAAGGAAGGGGAAGAGACTAGGCAGACTCGACTCAAGAGGAGCATTCAAGACACCTCCCAAAGACACTCCTCACTGCCCCCGAGCACATGAGCCAAGTAACTTGGAGTTCAACCATGGAAGAGATAATCGCTATTCACCCCAGGACCCCAATCAAGTTGTTTGTTACCAATGTAAGAAACCAGGGCATGTGCATAAGGATTGTCAAGTGAAACTAGAAGCACTAAATTGTGGGATGGTAGTTCAGGGCAACAAGAAATTAACTGCCTGGACTAGGTCAGCAGTAGTGAATGGGGTCAAAGTGACAGCCTTGTTGGACACCAGATGCACTAAGTCTATTGTGCATCCTAAGTGTATCGGGGAGGACATCTCCCCCCCCCCCCCCCCCCCCCCCATGGAGAAGAGCATATAATACAGCTAGTTCTAAACAGGCTTACTTATCTGCAGCCAGGATTAGGTTGCAGATAGATGATCGGAGGAGTGATAAGATGGCTGTAGGGGTGTCTGGGCATATTAATGTTGACATGTTGTTAGGCCATGACATTCCTCAGTTAAGGAAGCATGTAAGGAAGGCCCTGGATGCAAAACCCCCAGAGATACATCCGACCCTGCTTGCCCTGAGACAACTTCCCCCCCCCCCCCCCCAAAGAAGCATGATGACCACGCGATCTCAGCAGAAGGCCCAGGATCAGTTAGAGAAGACTGAGCAACTCCAACAGGAATTGGACGGACCACTAGTTCACCCATTCACGGAAGATTTTCTTGGAAACAAAGCAAGAGTGGTGGGAGTGAATACAGTGGATGAACCAAATCATCTACCCTGAATGAAGCAAGGACTTCTCCCTTGACTGAGCCACAACACATTAATGCCATGAAACACTGGACCATACAAACCAAAACTTTAAAATTAAAATTAAAATATATATATATATGTATCATATATATATGAAAATAAAAAAAAAATTTCTTTGAAATAAAAATGGTAAGTAGGGATGATGTGTCAGCAAAAAGTGCAGAAATAAGAATTCTGTGACAGTGTGTGTTGCAAAATTCCCTACTTCACCGATTCCACATTCTCACATAATGTGTAAGATGTGATCTTCAATTAGCTTATAGCCAGCTCATGTAGAATAATTATTCTAGGTTCACAGGAATTTTGCAACACAGACTGTTGCACTATCATGTAGAATTCTAAGTTCACAGGAATCAGTGAAGTAGGGAATTTTGTAACACACATTGTCACAGAATTTTTGTTTTTGCACTTTTTGCTGACACATCATCCCTACTTACCGCTTTTATTTCAAAGTAATTTTTTTTTTTTTTTCACTAGTTTCCTTTAGTTTTTGCACACTGTCAGATAGCTGGCTACAGTATTGGATTGGTATCTTGTATACATCGGACTGTCATCCACAAGTGCGCACTCTACTTGCACCTCTCCAGAGGAAGTGCATTCTCCCAGTAGAGTACTCAATTACCCTTAATTAATTATCAGGAAGTAAAAGTTAGCTAGCTATAACAATTCTATGGCTAGCTGTAATAAATTTAGCTACTGAATTTGACTTACACTCTTTGGAAGCGGAGCTCTGGTAATGATATTCATAGCCTTACACACAAACCGGTTATTGTTGTTTTTTGTGCGCATAGAATTGGAGTGCCAAAATGGCAGTTTCAACTTAACACTGCAGCTATTAGTCTGGGATATACTTCGGTAGTTTGTTAGCATGGCAGAGCAAATAAAAAGGTCGTGGACCTGATCCAAGGAAATAGTAAGCTGTTAGTATAACTATTGTAAGATTTGCTGTAACCAGCTAGGCTGTAGCCTTGGAAATTAAGAATAAAAAGAATAAGATGAAAGATGATAAACGTTTGGTGATTTTGACGAGTCTGGGCTTGCTACTTTAGCTATTGATTTGGAGGCCAGAAATTATCTTGGTAGTTTGTGTTGCAGCTTATATGGGCTACAGATGAATTTTTTGTAGCCTAGGTTTGAGCCATAGCAGAGAAAAAGAAGCTTTCATTTTGTATTAGTCTATGAGGCCGCCTTCTTTTTTTTCTTTTTTTTGGTAATCATCCCTACTTAGAGAGTACTACCATACTCTCTGATATTAAAATGGGTATGTGGATCTAACTCTTAGGTCCAATCTTTATTCAAAGTTAGCTCATTTGGTTTTGTTTGTTTGTTTTCGCACTCTTTCTCTTTAAGCACCAATGAGAAGTGATGTAGCATGGAGGGATCTCTTGCCCATGCTAGGATAGGTTCACAGTTTAACATTCAGGCCCTGTGTAGCATTATATATCTGTAGTGTATGCATTGTTAACATTATTGTTGTTGATTAGTAATTTCATTTTTTAATACTGAGCATGCTCACTTAAAACTGGAAGTAACATGTTTTGTTGATCTTGTGCTTGTGTGCAACTTGTTGGTTATAAAGTTATCTGTCTTAATCCTTAAAAAGAATCCAAATAAAGATATGACAAATTGGAGACTGAGGATGGGATTAAGATGGCTTCGATCCTTGGGATGGTCCAGGAATTTGATAGAAAGAGAGAGGAGTGGTTGCAGTACATTGAGCGACTGGACCATTTCTTTGTAGCCAACAATATCATTGATGGAGATAAAAAGAAAGCAGTTTTCACACTTAACCTAGTATGCAAGCATCTGTCCGTAAATAATACTACTCTCAAACATAATTTCAAATCACCATAAATTTTTAAGATTTATTTGGGGTAGCACTGGGAGTGCATAGATTGAGTTTTGTCTTAGGTAAAGCTCTGTGAGAAAAGAAAATATGGAATTCAAAAGAAGCCCAAGAAACTATTGCCAATAGATTAAGGCACACCTCTCCCAAGCTCAAAGTTGGTGGTTTGTATTCTGGACTGGTATTTTTTCCCCCTTACATCCTTTTTTTCCCTATTGTTCACCCAAAAAAAAATCCTCCTTATAGTTAACACATTGTGTAAATTAAAAGGTTGGCTATGAAGGTATGTTAAAAAAAAGTATAACAATATATCAAAATTGCCACTCATAAATACTCCACAGTCAAAATTATTCTGTTGGATCGGAGTGGTTTATCCTAAAAATGTTTTAATAATCATATTACTTAAATGAATGTGAAAATGTGATGGGAGCTATATGAAATACTCCAAGCATACCTTGATGTAACACATTTTTCAATTTTATGAAAATCACTAAATTGTTGGAGTATTTCTAAATTACAGTTGAAAGTTGTTACAAATTGGGCATACCATATATTATGCTAGTGTCTAACACCCATTCTCCTCTGGGTGTCATGGTAGGCCAATTCATGTTAAACAAGGTCAAATATTATATGACACCAGTGCAACCTCTGTTTATTGGGATTATCACAATTATAAGTTGAGAAGCTAACTGGAATAACAAATTGAAACTTCAGTGTGCATGCTTGCACACACAAAGAAAGATGCAAAGATCTTAATCTAAGATGAAATTACATCATCCCACCATGAAAAAGAGCTTGGAAAAATAGTGGTAGGATACAAAATATATTGAAATCTGTTAGCTTCTCTTTTTTTAACTTAGTTGGCTTGCTCCATTGTGAAGTAAATACATTGGTTAAAATTATTTACTATAGAATGGAAAAGTATAATAACGCATTCGTACAAAAGTAAACTGCAATCTGGATTATTTAAGCTTCTTTAAGTTAACTTATTTGGTCAGCATGCATTGCCATGTCTAGCTTTCACAGTGGTATGTGCAGACCTGGGCTGTATTCAATCTGACCAAAGTATCAGGCCAAAATATGATCTATTCATGGACTTGTAGTCAGTTGAATTCATGGACCTAGAGTATGCATACACAGTGACAACTGGATTCTGTATAGGCATTGCTGGGTCACACCACATTGCACCTCTTACTTTGGCATATTATTGTATGCAAGGCACCAGGAATATATTATAGGAGATGCTGTGTCAGGCGTAATCCCTATCGAACATTTAAAAATTCAGTAATCAAATTTCTGTAAGTGGCCAATAGAAATAGTCATAATCAGTGATTGACTGAAAGTTCCACCATTGTAAATATTTTCACAAGCGAATACGAAGTAAAAAAAATATGAGGATTTCCGCATCCACCTCAGCACAAGAAATCTGCATATATATATATATTGGATGTACAATGTTTCAACAGAATAAAAAGAGAAAGAAAGTAGAAAAAGAAGGTGGGGGGAAACACACACACGCACACACACAAACACACACACACGCACACGCACACACACACACACACACACACACACACACACACACACACACACACACACACACACACACACACACACACACACACACACACACACACACACACACACACACACACCTTGAAGCTGCCCATGGTATAAAGTACCATGATGGCAGTGTCCTGGATGAATCCAGGACCAATGGCAATAAACTTTGCTTATGACCACATCACACAGAAATGTTGGTGTCTGGTCAGATCTCCTTGTCTTGGAAATTTCCTTCCACAGGCACAACTTAGTGTTCTTAATTCAGATTGCTTGTTAGCAGAGCAGGTGTTCCATCGCCTGGATGTTAAAATCTTCTCTACACCATCTAAACACAGATGAAACTACCCCTTCCTGTCCTGACACAACTCTTGCCATCTATCATACACACCAATTGCCTGCAAATCCACTTTCAGAACATCCCTCCACCTCTTCTTTGCCCTGTGGCATGATGTTTTCATGTTAAGCTCCCCAAACAACAATCTATTTGGAAATCTTTCTTCATCCATACAACCCACATGACCCAGCCATCTTAAACACTGCTCCAGAATGATATCAGAGATAGTGGGCTGCATACCAAACCTTTATGATAGTCTTTGAGATGTTAATCTTTCATTCCATTGTTGGTACCTCGTCATACCCAGGATTGTCTGAATACAATGATTATAGAAAGAATTCAAATATCTTGCATGCATAGCCTTCATTGTCCAAGTTTCAGCTCCATACAGTAGTACAGCTAGAACAGTTGCTCTATACACTGCTCTCTTTGTGGCCAATGAGAGGTCTTTGTTCTTAAATACTGGCACCCTCAAATATCCAAATGCTCTAGCTGCTCTAGCAATTCTTCTAGTCACCTCACTAGTGATCTCCCTATCTCTTGAGATGTTAGCACCCAAGTATGTGAAGTCTTGGATTACATCCATAGAGCCACTCTCCACCTGCACTGGTCTGATATCACTGTCATCCAATCCTTCACCAACAACCATCCCTTTTGTCTTCTCAGTACTCAGAGTCAGCCCCCATTCACTTGCCACTTTCACAAACTCTGCTGCTACTGACTCAAAACTATTCCAAGAGGTTGCATAGAATGCTACATTATCAGGAAACTTGGACTCAGTTACTCTCATCTCACTCAATCTAGACTTAGCTGTGTGGTCCACAACCAACTTCCTACCATGCTTACATAACACACTCACTCCTGCACAACTACTTCTATTGCGCCAATCAGCCACCATAGCACTAAAGTAGATATTAAATAATGTGGGTGCCAGGGTACATCCCTGCCATAAGCCATTCCAGACCTCAAACCTATCAGTTATAGTCGAACCCACTCTAACCTCAGTATGCAACTCCTCATGGAAAGACTTCACAACATTCAACATTTTTTCTGGCACACCATATTCTGTAGGACCTTCCATAGGGCTTGCCTGGGCACTGAATCATAAGCCTTCCTCAAGTCTACAAACAACACATACAATGACTCGCCATGTTCCCTCGCTTTCTCCACAAGCTGTCTAGCAACAAAAATCATGTCTACACAACCACATCCTTTCTTGAACCCACTCTGTGACTCTGGCAGAATTTTTTCAGCAATCACTTGCAATCTTCCCTCTACAATTCTGCCTAGTACTTTCCCTACCACATCCAACATACTTATTCCATGCCAAAGGTCGCACTGCTTCAGGTCACCTTTCTTTGGGATTGGAACAACCACTGCATCCTGCCAGTCTCTCACCACTTCACCTTCTCCCACATTTTCTGCATCACCTCCAGCATTCTATCCCACAGATCTACACCACCATGGAGGATTAGTTCAGGAAGGACACCAGACTTTCCTCCTGCCTTTCTCATCTTCAATTTGGTTAGAGCCTGCATCAATTCCTCTTCAGTTAGTGGCATATCCAAATCCAAGTGTGGTGGGAGTAGTGGCAGAGTGTCAATCACTTCATCATTGAACACACAGGGTATGTTAAGTATCTTTACAAAATGCTGATGCCATCTGGCTCTTACCTCCTCAAGACCCTGAGTCAAATTTCCATTTTCTTTCATGACAGCAGTGGGTCTAGTTGGTCTTCTTCCAGCATGAACCAGCTGCAACTTCCTGATATTCTTCCACCTTGTGCAACCATCCTTTTTTGCAGCTTCCCCCTCCTTGGCAACCCTGCATATCCATTCTTCCTTAGCATTGTCCACTGCAACCTTTACCTTTCTCTGATATCTCCTAAACTCCTTCCAGTTGGCTGAAGTATTGCACACTATCATTCTCAGGTGAGCATCATCCTAGGCTTTGATCAAAGGTGACAACAACTCCTCCTCACTATCCTCAAACCAGTCTGGTTGCTTCCTCTTCCCTCTACCAACTACTTCCTCTGCAGCTGACACAATACAAGACTTCAGAGCATCCCAATTGCACTTGGTGAAATCTCCAGCTCTGAGTGGTCTAGCCAGCAAATGCTGCTCAAACACTTCATGGTATTTATCCCTCTTGGTAGGGGTTTTCAGTTTATGGATGGCAAAAGGCAAAGAAATTTTCTCTTTTCTTTTGGCAGAATGAGATACAGTAACCTTTAGCTTAGGTCTTACAAGCTTATGGTCAGTCCAGCAGTTTGCTCCCCTCATCACCTGCACATCTCTGCAAACAACTCTCTGTTCAGCCCTCATCATGACAAAGTCTATCATGTGACACTTCTTTTTTTCTGGATGCATCCAAGTCCCTTGATAGATTTTCTTCTTTTGGAACCAGGTGTTCATGATTGAGAACTGAATTAATGCACAGAATTCCAAAAAATCCTCGCCCATGAAGTTACTCACTCAAGCCATGCTTCCCTATAACACCTTGCCATAGATTATTCCCTGCGTCCAACGCACCCACCCTAGCATTGAAATCACCCAACACACACACAGACAAATATGGATGCTAATTATGCTAGCATAAACAAAAAAGGATAGGTGCCAATATTTTTAGAATTATGTGAAAATATTATGAAGTAGTAGCTAGCAGTCAATAATAATAGACACCTTCAACATGCTCTTCTATAATTGCCTAGCTCAGTTCACCAGCACAGGGGAACAAACGCTTGTACTCCGAGTGCAGTTCTCATTGAGAATAAGCGCGTTTTTACTCGGTTTATTTCGGTCTATTCCGGGGTCTATTCCGGTCTATTCCGGGGTCTATTCCGGTCTATTCCGGTCTATTCCGGTCTACTCCGGTCTATTCAGGTCTACTCGGGGTTTTAGTCAGACCCACGAAAAACTAACATCAATTGGCGAAGCTTTTGAAGAAGCAGTACGATCCAAGACCGTCTGAGATCATGCAATGGTTTAAATTCCATAGCCGAGTGAGGAAAGCAGACGAGAGTGTGTCTAGCTATGTAGCCGAGCTACCCTCGCTCGCTGTTTTTTGCAAATTTGTGCAACGTTGGAAGTTATGCTCCGTGACCGTTTAGTTTGGGGGATAAACAACGAAGGTATTCAGAACAAGCTATTGGCAGAGGCTGATTTAACCTATGGGAAAGCGTTGAATATTGCAAGAGTCTTGAAGTTGCCGCACAAAATTTGCTGGACCTCAAATCAACCAGCAGGACACCAGGAAATGGCATAAGTCAGCATGAGATAAATGAGGTGCATGCAAGAAATACATTCAAAAGAGCACTGCTAAAGGCAGTATATCAAGTGAATATTACAGGTGTGAAAAACCTGGGCATTTAGCCACAGCTTGTAGATTCAAGGACTCTAAATGTTACTTATGTGAGAAAATTGGACACTTAAAACAGGTCTGCAAAAGTCGTGAAAGGGGCTGCAGGTGGTGTAGACTGATTCTGTTGACATTTATAGTATCCACCTACTAACTCTTCAATGTCTGCATTGATCCCCGGCCACCAGACGTACATTCTTGCAAGTGCTTTCATACGACACATTCCCTGATGCCCTTCATACAGAAACATTAGCACTGCCTTCCTTCCTGGTTCTGGAACCACTTCTCAAGCAAGGCTGGCCTAGTCATGGTGAGCCTTCCATAACTTCCTTTTTCTCAAAAGGGACAGAGCTATTGCTGTATGAAGGTTGCATTTTGTGGGGATTGCGAGTGGTGGTTCTAGAACCAGGAAGGAAGGCAATGCTAATATTACTGCATGAAGGCATCAGGGAATGTGTCATATGAAAGCACTTGCAAGAATGTACGTCTGGTGGCCAAGGATCAATACAGACATTGAAGAGTCAGTAGGTGGATGCTATGAATGTCAACAGAATCTGTCTACACCACCTGCAGCCCCTTGAATCCATGGAGTTGGCCTACACATCCATGGGCATGATTACCCTTAGACTTTGCTGGTCCATTCCTAGGACGGATGTTCCTCATACTGATAGATGCACATTCTAAGTGAATTGAAGCGTACGAAACTGCTTCAACAATGTCTACAGCTGTTATGCAGGAACTCAGGAGAGCATTCGCAAGATTTGGTTTGCCTGAGACCATTGTCACTGACAATGGCACATGCTTTGTCAGTTCAGAGTTCGAAGAACATTTGCAGAAAAATGGCATTGGACATATCACTTCAGCACCGTATCATCCAGCTTCTAGCGGAATGGGCAGTACAGATTGTTAAAAAAAAAAAAGGGCTCAAGAAGGTTACTAAGGGTAGCATTTCTAATAGACTTGCTAATGTGTTGCAATCCTATCAGATCACGCCACAAGGAACTACAGGAAGAGCTCCTTCGGAAATGTTGTTGGGGAGGAGGCCAAGAACAAGATTGGACCAAGTGAAGCCTCACACAGCTGAGCATGTGGAGATAAAGTAACGACAGCAGAAATCTGAGCATGATGCAACTGCAAGAGTATGAACATTTCAGATGGGTGATCATGTGTGGTTCAAGAATATCGGAAATGGTAAACATTGGATACCTGGTAGTATTACAGGAAAGGTGTAATGTTACTTTCTCAGTACAGTTGAATGATGGGAGGATAAGGAGAAGTCATCAAGATAACTTATGACATTGACAGAAACCAGATTTACCAAAACTCTCTATCAGTCAAGACCGGACTGAGGTATCTCCACCTGTATTACCAGGAGTGGAAGAACAGCCTGAAGAAGTTGTAGACTCCACTACAAGGGACTTGGACTCTCCGGAAGAGATTCAAGTTCGCCCAATATAAAGGAATTTTCCCCCTTCTATGAAGTAATTACTAGGCACAATTCCACCCCATGCGTGGGTTTCTTTCCATCCAGACCAAACTCAGTTTCTCACTCTGAGCAAACTGGCTTCCCTCAACAACTGAGATGTAATATATAATTCCATAGCTTTGAAACAGTACAGATATATATATATATATATATATATATATATACACGGATAATAACACTATAGACCAATAACTATACAGGTCACTCAAACACTTCAAATGAATAAAAATACACAATCACCTGACTGACTGCAAATGCAATGTTCTGTCCTTTTATAATTTACGAGCAATCTCCCTTATGACATCACTAAGTTTCCTTGGTAATTATCTGTAAGCGTTTTGATATGTTGTTCCTTCTCCAACATTCCCCCATCCTTAGATCGCGATCCCTGATTGCGAGACAGCCCATTGGCATTGGCATTGGCATTGGCAGTCCCAGCCCTGTGTGACACTGTAAATTGATAAGGCTGAAGTGCTAGAGCCCATCTGGCCATTCTTCCATGCAAATCTTTCTTGCTCGCAAGGTGGGTAAGGGGGTTGTGATCGGTCTCCACCTGAAATTTTGTACCCTGTAAATACGTTATAAAATGTTTGATACCTTGCACAATCGCAAATGCTTCCCACTCAATTGCTGAGTACCGTTGTTCTCTTGGTAAGAGTTTCTTTGAACCATAAGCGATAGGATGCTCCTCATCATTCTCGTTCTTTTGACTGAGCACATACCCTAACCCAGTGGCTGAGGCATCCATTTGAAGGATAAACTTTCTTGCCCAATCCGGGATGGTCAATACAGGTTTACAAGTAACTCGCTTCCTTCAGTGAGTTAAAGGCATACTCACATGCCTCAGTCCACTTGACTACATTTTCCTTGTTTTTCTTTGTTAGTTCAGTCAAAGGGCAACCTAGGGTGGTATAGAAGGGGATAAACCGTCCATAATATTCACATAGTCCAAAGAACACCCGTACTTGCGTCTTCGTTTGATGTCTTTCATATTCTTTCTCTGCTGACACTTTGCAATCCATAGGTCTTACTTTTCCACCACCCACTATGTGTCCAAGATAGGTACATGTGTTCACAGCAAAGTTGCATTTTTTTTTCTTTAATCGTGAGTCCTGCTTGTTATAGTCGATTAAATACCATGGTTAAATGTTTTACATGTTCTTCCCATGTATCACTACGGATCAAAATATCATCTAGGTAGGCAGTGGCAAACCCATGAAGACCTAACAAAATATGGTCCATCAACCACTGGAAGGTTGAGTGTGCTGACACTAATCCAAATGGCATGGTAATGAATTGATACTTTCCATATGGAGTAATAAAAGCCATTTTCAATTTACTATCACTTTCCATAGGAACCTGTTGATACCCTTTAGTAAGATCAAGGGTGGTGATGTATTTTGCCTTTCCAATGTCGTTTATCAAGTCTTCGATATGGGGAAGAGGGTATGGGTCACCTAGGGTTGCTGCATTAAGTTTCCAATAGTCCACACACAGACAAG
This sequence comes from Lycopodina hypogea, assembly GCA_963969325.1. Lineage (NCBI taxonomy): Eukaryota > Metazoa > Porifera > Demospongiae > Poecilosclerida > Cladorhizidae > Lycopodina > Lycopodina hypogea. The sequence goes on along the minus strand of OZ017789.1, from coordinate 13,492,069 downwards.
TAGTTCCATCTATTTTAGGTACTAGGTACAATGGGTGCTGCCCAGGGACTCTTTGAAGGTTCAGTGATACCTTGTTTCAATAACGTCTGAATTTCTTCTCTTAGGAACACTTGTGCTGTGTGTGCCAGTCGATAAGGTGGTAATCTAATTGGGAGTAAATCCCTAGTAGGAATGTCATGATGCACCAAACATGTCCTCCCAGGTATGTCCTGGATGACATTCTTGTAGTCTTCTTTCAAACGTGTGAGTTGAGTGTTTTGCATGAGAGAGAGTGCACCTGACTTCATTTGCTTATTCATATCAAACAGGTCGTCTACTCCTGATCTTCGGCCAAGAAACTGCAGGAGCTGGTGAGGTCCAAGAATTCATCGTATTTGTGTGAAATGTTTTGAAACACTTTCCACTATTTCCTGTATCTACCTGGTAAGTAACCTCAGTAATTTTCTTCGTAATTATGAAGGGACCCTGCCACTCATTAAGCAATTTGTTCTTTTTAGTTGGTCTAAACACTAAGACAAAATCACCCACTTCAAACTTCCTTACTACCGCTTTTCTATCGTGGTAATGTTTCTGATTTTTCTTTTCTCTCTCTATTTTGTTGGGCAATATCTCTGACAACTTCCATATTCCCTTTCATCACTCGTATGTATTCAGTTACATCCACCTCAATCTGTATTTCCTTTCCCTTCCAGAATCTCACTAACTCATCTAGTGGCGTCCTCATTTCTCTACCAATAGGAGTTGGTAAGGGTAAAAAACAGTTGTGGCATGCATCGTCCCATAATATGCCCACAGCACAAAAGGTAAACATTTTATCCCACTCAACCTTAGTATTCTGTGTGAGCTTCCTTAATAATCTTTTTAGGGTTGAATTAAAACTCTCCACCATGCCATCCGTTTCCGGATGGTATGGGTAGGTTCTTATCTGATGCACCCCTGTGGTTTGGTAAAACTGCTTGACCACTTTAGAAATGAAGTTAGTTCCATTGTCTGTCAACAATTCCTGGGGTATTCCAACCATTGCACACAAATCAATTAGGCAGTTCACTACAGTGTCGACTGTACAATTTTTTTAAGGCATAAGCTTCCAGCCACTTAGTAGCATAGTCCATTGTCACCAAAATGTATTTATTCCCATCCTTTGTTCTTGCTAAGGGACCAAAAATATCCATCGCTATGCATTGGAATGGGTTGGCAATTATGGATAAGGAATATAGTGGGGCTCTGGTAACCACAGCCGACTTGCTCTCTGACACACAGGACATGACTTACAAAGTTCTTTAATGTCCAATACAATACTAGGCCATTCCATTCTTCTTTGTACTGCCTCCAACGTCCTCTCCAGCCCGAAGTGTCCAGCTATCACTGAGTTTCTGCCTTCATGGCCTCGCTGAGGTATCTTCGAAAGTGGGGTACATCATGGCCTAGTATCAAATCTGTTTTGATGTGTTTTGATACCCCTACTGCCATTTCCACCTCTTTACCCCCTTTTACTTTCAGCATTATTACCCTGGCTGCTGGAAACTCAGGCACTTGCTGTACTATATGCAATTTTCCACGGCAAGTAATCAGATTGCTGAATACACCTTGGATGCACCATGGATTTGGTGCATCCAAGGTGTGTTCTTAATAATGTTCTTTTTACCACCTCATAGTCTATTTGCTCTGAAGCTGCCAGTGATGCCACTGCCACCAGACCCTGCCCAGACAGTGCACTTCTCAAGTACACACACCATTGGGCTGGAGGCCATTCTCCAGCTGTAGCTGTGGCTTCAAACATTTGGAGGTAAGCCCCTATATCATCTACTCCCTCCACAAACTTTTGCAAGGTGAGTCTTGGTGCTGGTGGTTGAAGGGGTGCTACTCCTACAGCTGCTGGTACTCAAGCTTCAGCAATTATCTGCATCCAAGCTCCTGTTGAAATCTATCTTCATCCTTACTTTGCTCTTCTCTCTCTGTTCTTTTATCTTCAGCTTTCAGCCATGTCATCATGATTGTGCTGATAGGGTCTGCTTCAGCCACCTCAAGGTCAGGTAGGTTGACTAAACTTCTCAGTCTTCTCCTTCCCTCCTACATTTTTGAATAGCAGAACAAACTTAAGCCAAGTGAGAAGAAGTAAAAATAAAACTTGAAAGAAAAAAAAAAAAAAAATTTACTAGTGCCACCAAAAACCACTAAAATTATACAAACAGAAATATGCAGGTTCGAAGGATACAGTAAATAAAACCTAGTATAGGTCTCAGGTACTACAGTGTAATAACCTGAGCCAACTCAGCTACTTAATAAAAAAAATAATGAAAAAAAATAAAATAAACAATAACCAACAACAAAGCCAAATAACCACCTAGCTGCTGCTTCCTAAAAGCTGAATTTCCCCACTAAGGAGACCAGCAAAACACCTCTCGCCTCAGGTCTGTAAACTAAACTCTGAAAACCTCTCACTCAGGCTTCCCCACTAGCTGCCAAACCAGCACAAGACCTCTCACCCCAGGTCTGTAAATTTTCCTCAAAACCTCTCTCTCAGGTTCCCTAGCAACTGGCCTTGTCACTCTAGTTGCTAGACAACAAAACAAACTAACTCTTTCTCAGCTGGTTGTGCCACACACTGCCACCAATGTAATGGAATTTGCCCCCTTCCATGAAGTAATTACTTGGCACAATTCCACCCCATGCATGGGTTTCTTTCCACCAAGACCCAACTCAGTTTCTCACTCTGAGAAAACTGGCTTCCCTCAACAACTGAGATGTAATATATAATTCCATAACTTAGAAACAGTACAGATATATGCATATACACAGATAATATCACTATTGACCAATAACTATACAGGTCACTCAAACACTTCAACTGAATAAAAATACACAATCACTTGACTGACTAAAAAAAATACAATGTTCTGTCCTTTTATAATTTACGAGCAATCTCCCTTATGACGTCACTATGTTTCCTTGCTAAATATCTGTAAGCGTTTGGATATGTTGTTCTTTCTTGGACACCCAACTACTCATGTTCCACCAGAGTCAGAGAAGCACATGTGTCTCCAGAAAGAACTGATGAAGCATGTCCTTCAACAGAAATTTCCGCTGCTGCAACACCATCAACAAGAAAGGAATATCCCTCAAGAATTAGGAAAGCACTGAATAGATTTGAACTTGAATGGAACTGAATTAAATGTATTTGTCTTTTCTAAGGGGAAAGGAATGTAGTGTATGATTGTTAACATTATTATTGTTGATGGAACCGTTCAACTATGCCATTAGCTTGAGAATGACATGCAGTGGTGTGAGCTGCTTTGGCACATGTCCAAGAGTTGTGGCCAGAGGTCAGAGACAAACTAGCCCTAGCCCTAGCCCTAGCCCTAGCCCTAGCCATGTTCACACACCACACCACTTAAAGCACCTATTAACCAACACACACTACTTACCTGTAACCCCAATACTCTAAAAATTAATTTATCACATAACTCACCAGTGCTTCCATGTGTTTCAGTTGTTGTTACTCCCCCTTTGCCAGTCCTCCCACCCACCCCAGTCCCACTCACCCCTTTAGTTATTGTCAACCCTACCCCTCCAACCCCCTCCCCCCCACCCCCCAATGTGACCCCCACCTCTTCAGTTATTGTTACACCTTCCCTGCCAGCTTTCCCCACCCGTCCCTCACACATTTACACCCAGACCCACCCTATCCCTGTGCCCCACCACACTCACCCTCACACCACCACAACCATCCAGCCAAGCCCCACACCACCCAAGCACCGCTGGATCTTCTCCAACGCCTTCTGCATCATCTGACCAGACCACATCTCATCCACCAGAGTGGTACCAACACCAACTACTTCTGGCAAGGAGAAATGTCAAATTCCAAGGCAGAAAAGATGCAGCTTGCACAGCCACTCTGCAATATCTACAAAGGTGTTTAGAAAAGAACTACACACCCAGAGGACTTAAGATCATAGTGGGTTACCATGCCAACTCCCCAACCCACTCCAACATCAATGCAGAGTTTGAGGCCATTATCAGGCAGACAGAGAAAGACGTCACCAGCATGCTGGTCAGCAATTATAAATCACTAAAAACAAAGACCTCCAGAGATTTCCGCACCACCATTGATGCCATCGAGGGGCTTGTCTCCAACGCTCCTTCCCAGGTTGTTCATGCCCACGCAAACATCTACAGCAGGACAGTAAACAGCTTAAACAATTGCAAACAACAGAGACAAGCTTCTTTTAACAAGAAGATGGTCAGAGACGCACGATTGCATCAGCAGCGGCCGACCTCTTCTTCATTATCCACCACCTCAACCAAATGTCCCACTCAAACACAGAAAAGAACATTTACCATGTCACCATCACATACCCAACCCCCCATCACATCCATATCACCCCCACCACCTTCCCAACCCCCACCTCCCATCCCCATCCCCCCACCCTTCTCTCCCCTCTCCTCCCAACCCCCTATGCAGGTCCGTCCAACAGACAAGAAAAACAGAGGAAACTGCTTCCTCTGCCAGGAACTGCCAGGACAAAACCCTACTACCGCACCCGAACCAGCCCGTCCCTTCCAAGTACCCACCGCCAGTTTTTCGGCTTACCAGGCATCAAAGCCCGAAGCACTGCACATGGGAACAGCTCAACCCACAGATCAAAGCATGGTATTTCCCCCAGGAAGAACAGAGGCCGAGGTACCCACCGTCCTCGATCTCTCGGGGACGCTCATCCAACAGCAGAGAGAGGTACTGGAACTGGGCTTGGGGTTTGCCCCCACCACCAACCGTGCCAGCCACCCATCTGACAACTGGAGGTACTACCTCTTAAGGTTTAGGAGACATTACAAGACCCTCGTGGCACCACCACCCCCAACCCCACTCCTCGCACAGGAGAGCCCAGCTCAAGTGAGGATCCCAGACCTACGACCCCATCACGCAACCCCATCCTACCAACCACCAGCACCTCGCACTATAGAAAACTTTTTAAACAACATCCACGAACACTTGACAGCACTCACACCCGTCCGCTTTCATCACAACCCCACCCCTAGCCTAAGGAAGGCACTCAACCAACTAAAGAGATCGCACCACCTGGTCATCAGAAAGGCAGACAAGGGTGGCCAGGTGGTGGTCCTATACAAGCATGATTACATCAAACGCGCCATGGCACACCTCTCTGACCCCAACACCTACGAACCCCTTCAATATGACTATACCACCTTGCTCACCACCACCATCAACCACTACCTCAAGGCCCTTTTAAAGAACAACACCATCCCCTGGTGCACCTATTCCCAACTCCTCCTAGACCCCACCTCCATTCGAACACACCATATATACTTCCCCGTAAAGACACATAAAGACCCTCATGCCCTTCGACCCATAGTTTTGTGCATAAATGGCCCCACAGAGAAGCAGTCCAGATTCGTCCACCTTTTACTAAAGCCGGCACTGACCATGGTCCCCTCTCTTATCTCTGACACGACGCAACTCATAAACACTCTCGAAACAACCAACATACCAGAACACACTATTCTTGCCACTCTTGACATAAAATCTCTCTACGAAGTTATCCCCCAAGCAGATGGCATAGACCCCCCAAGCAGATGGCATAGACCGTGTCACCCACCGCTACTCACACTCTCTACACAACCAACGTATACCCCCCAACAATCTTTCGACAATGTTACATCTCATCTTAAACCATAACATTTTTCAATTTCATACACACACACACAGACAGACCAGAGGAGTTGCTATGGCAACCAAGATGGCCCCCACATTTGCCAATCTCTACATGGTGGATTTGGAAGAGTCTATCCTGCGGAAGACTGCATGGAGGTTCCCGGCTCCTCTCCTCTGGCCATGCTACATAGATGATATACTATTACTGTGGCCAGGCACAGAACAACAACTTCTTGACTTTGTCACATTGTTAAATTCTCTATGGACACCAATACAATTCACTCTCTCCTATGACTCTTCTTCTCTTGACTTCCTGGATTACACTCTTTACAAAGGCAGCAGGTTCAGCCAGTCTGGCATCTTGGACCTGCAGCCACATTACAAACGGACAAATACATTCTCACACTCACACCCCCCCCCCCCATGTCTTTTCTGGTTTGGTGAAGGGTGAGATGACTCGGATCCTTTATCTGTCAAGTGACCCAACCATCTATGCCCACCACATCAACAAGCTAATATCCAACCTCAGCAAAAGGGGTTACCCCAAAAAGATGCTAAACTCTAAGCCACTCTCTATCCCCACTCCATCATACACCAGGCCCTACACTCCACCACCAGAAAGTCAAAGCACTACCAAGACTCTATTCGCCTCATCACCTCCTACCACCCTTCTTATCCAACCAAGAAAACCAAGCACATAATGGCAGGCAGCCATGACTGGCCATTCAATAGTTCAGTCACTTATAAGAGATCAGATGAGCCCACTACCGTGTGCTGCCATCTACTCCACCTAGCGTGCCTTCGTCCATCCAGCCACCACGCTGGTTCTGGGTCCTCTAGGCTTTTTTTGGTTTTTGTTTTGTTTTGTTTTTTGGTTTTTTTTTTTGTTGTTTACTCGTTACCCAAGGTCGTCAGCTGTACAAACCACAGTTGGCACTGGAACGCCCCTCCTACCTCCTACACTACTCAACAACCACCCACTGGTGCTCCCACGCAAGCAAGCGCATTGGCAGAAACACTCACTTAGATTATTTCACTTTATTATTTATGTCAACTAAATATTATTAAAATATTTATTATTATTATTACCTAATTATTTATTTGTTTGTTTGTTTTATTATTATTTCTTCAGATGATTATCTATATGTGTATATATAGATGTATGTATACTTACTATACATTGATAAAAAAATTTTTCCTTGTACTTACTTGTACTTGTACTTCTTTCAGGCCCTTTCTTGTATCTGTCCACTCTCCACCTGTTCTCTCACCCAATCATATCCTTCCAACACTCTCTCTTTCTCTGACTATAAAATGCACACACCATCAGTACCTTCATATATGCCTGAAGAAGAGTCTGTCACAGACTTGAAACGTTGTATGCATTGTTTTTGACTTTCAAAGAAACAAAACTAATGTCAAGAGCACAGAAGGTACCTTGTGTATCAATTTCTCCCCAGGCCTGAAGTTCGAGGGAGAGCCGACAAGGGGGGGGGGGGGGGGGGGGGGGGGTCCTCCACAAGTTCCTGTAACAAACCCTAGCCCTAGCCCTAGCCCAAGCTTCAGTATGCCAACATTTTTTCCTCCTTTCCTTTCCCTCTAATTTTCACACAACACTCATGGTTCAAAGTACACTCCCAGATTGATTCTCTATTAAGATCAGCTAAATACCCAAGTCCAAGGTTCCGAAGGCACTGAGCAGTTGGGAGTACTCTAGCAGGCCTAGCCCTGCCCCAGCCCTTACCCTAGCCCTAGCCCTGCCCAAGAGTAGGCATAAATTTGTAAAGAGTTGAGATATTTCAAATTTAGCGTGTCAATTTGTGCTCTTTAGGTAAAGTGAGAAGAGAGAGCAGATGGTGGAGGAAAAAATAAGGAAAAAAGGGAAACCACCTACAAGATCTGCTGTCCCCAGGTGGTCACCCATCCAAGTACTGAATACACCTAACAATGCTTAACTTCAGTAGGTAATTTTATTTGAAATCAATTAGAACAAAAAATAGAGTTTGACGCCAAAATTGTCTGCAGATTTGAGCAGCTGTGAGGTGGTCACCCATGCAAGTGCTGAGCAGGCCTAACTGTGCTTAAATTCAGTAAGTAATTTTAATTGAATCAATTTGAACAAAAAGTAGAGTTTCATCCCAAAATTGTTTGCGGATTTGAGCGACTGTGGATTCTGAATGCATTTTTTGTGGTTGTGCAAATTGATAGTCAAATTGAATGCAATTTAAATAATAGGTGAGCTCCTAGGACTTGGGAATAAAAAGTTTTTTGTTACAGTTATGCAGGCAAGTGCATGAGGTAATGTATAAAGTACTGTTGAGTATCCCTTGCAATTGTATATTAAAATAAAATATCATCAACTAGTCATAATGTAATTAACATGAAGTAAAAGTTATTTTATTAACCTATACAGTCAAATGAATAATTGCACATGTAATATGATGGGGAAAAAATCTATGTTCATTTCTGCCACTCAGATAACATGCAGTACAAAGAATTTCTTTAGAAAGAAACCCATCACTATTCTCTGGGATGGAGTAGAGAGAAACTATTTCAAAAGGACTGGCCCTTCCATCTGCTTCATCTTTATTTTCTCAAGCATGGAATATAGAGGAATAACTTCATAAGGACTGTTCTTCATGTGGATCATCTTCATCTTATCTGGCAAAGTATCGATAGCACAAGTTGAGTTGACAATAGTGCTTGGGTCCTGAATTTCAAGCAATAAATATACACATTTAGTTTACAAGAGAGGTATAGACTATTATTGGTTCTACAATACCTGAAAGAGAATAAAGGATCACCTCATTGAACTAAAAACACAGAAGTGTTATATATTATCTAGTGAACAAGAGCAGTCTCACACTAATACCTTTGGCAAATAATTACTATAATATTTATTAAGAGGTAGTGTTTAGACCAGAAAAATTTATTTTAGACCATAAAAAATAATTGTTTAGAACACTTAGGATGGGTTTGAAATTGTGGTAAGATTTACAAATTTGGGGTTTTTAAACATTAAAACACGTCAATTGTAACCACAAGATTTCCATATAGTAAAAGCACCTCATTGTAACCAATTAGTTGTAACAACAAACTTCGATGTTTCCAAGCCATAAGCAATTAATTAAAAATCCATTCTTAAAGAAAACTTGTGAATGTACCCACTCCCCACCCCCTCCCCCAATGTATTTGACTGCAATCCCTGCTCAAGTTCATGTTTTGAGACATTTTCATACTAAGTACCTTCTTACTAAAGGTCAATGACTTTACTTGAAAAATGGTGTCATCTTAACAAAAATAACAATATATATTCAACCCTTTTTTACCTGTGAGCTATCTGTGAGCTATTGAGCTAGTAGAGCCTTTAAGTGACTTTATTGTTGTTGGGCTGGGCAAATTTCCTCTTTCGTATCGATTCATGTTCATGTTTGTGTTTTTTTTCCTCCTTTAATTTTTTTCCACTGGTAAAAATTTAATGGATTTGAAAGTAAACATTAAGTCATTATTAAGACAACAGAGTCATAAACAAGTATGTTTTGGCTGGAAATTTTCAGTCTTGTTTTTAAATCCTTTTTCTTATTTGCTATCAATTTTATTTTCCCTTAACTGCACTGCAGCTCTGTGGTTTTTCCACTATTGAAATTTTATGCACAGTAAAAGCTATTACATATTATAATATGTAATACAATACCAAAAATCTAGTCTTGCGTGGGGTAAAGGTAATTCAGAGAAAGAGTGAATATGGAGCATTACAGCAACATACTGTTAAAATAAGTTGAAGGCATATTTAAGTTTAGTCTGATTTCTAAGTGAAAAGGTCTTAAATGTATTGCTCCAAATGCATCTTGGCTCCATCTTTGGACTATCCAATTGAACAAGCCCATAGCAGAATGACTAGGGCTAGAGTTAGGGCTATGGATAAAATCCTCTCTTTTTTTCTTTTTTTTGGGGGGGGCACACACCACTAACACTCATGATAAGTCATATAACATTATAAAGAAAGATATTATTAAGTCAATTCTGGTGATGGAAGTATGGCATTCATAGCATTGCTGCCTAATGCATGTATTACATAAATATGAACTCTTGCACTTCCTTCAATTTTTTGCCTCTTACCATGAAAGTTGGAATTTTTTCTTGCTGAGTAAAGGTGTCAATCAAATTGTACATCAATGAATTGCCTGTATAATGCTTGCCTTCATTGGTCCTTACAGTTGTATGCTGTTGTGCTAGAGCAGGTCTACTTTTCTTAGGTGCTGAACTGTTCCTATCACTATGTCCACTCTTGATTTCAGATGATATCGAGGTTATTCCTGTTGCAGAGGTTGAATAATAGGACGAATCATCCAGATCACTGATGGATTCTTCATATGAAGTAGAACTTCCTTCACTTGTAAACGAAAAACTATTAAAAGACACCATATCCCAACTGCTTTCAGGTGAGGCAGTAAATCCTTCACTTATGGAGGTTGAATTACTAGAAGAATTCAGATCACAGTTAGTATCAGATATATTAGCTACAATTAGTGACTGGAAATAAATAATTTTAAAAAAATTATTAATGTGCTTTATGAGTCAAAATGTCTTCCCTTTTTTATATAGCTGATTGTGTCATACTCATAATCCATTTTTAAATTACACTACATGTATTAATACAGATACAATGATACACTTAAAATTCATCATAAACTAAAAATTATAATTTAAATAATTTTAACTTCTGAAACTTGAACATGCACAAATTAACAATTAATACATCTAATTAGTAGCAAAATTATATCATGTGTTTATATTCATTTATCGTTCCTTCGATTATTGTCGACATTGTGCTAATTATTGTGGCAAATAAATAAACTAAATGCCTGCATTTTGACCTGTTTTATAACATAAAGTTTGTTAATTTTTTGTTTTTTTCATATTAACTTTATATAGTTTTGGCCATAATCAAGACACATCCACTAAGATAGACAAACACTGAGTGCCATAAGCATGGGCCCTCACAGTTGGTGTTTGCACTAGTAGCTATATGTTATTCAGGGAATAAATCTTACTATTTCTTAGAGACAAAATATCCCACAAAGAAGATGCAAACTGTAAGGACAACAACCACTGCAGAAACTATTATCATTATCACAGCAACTTGAGGTAGTCCACCAATCATATCAGTAGCAGTTGTGGAACTTGTGATATTCTCTGCAGACCTTGTGGTACTCACATCTGTAATATAAAAAATAAAAAGTAAACATGCTTTTGGAAATATAATCTGGCAACTGAAGCCTACATGACGTAATGTTCATTCATTTTCTACCCATCTACTGCATCATATTCCTTCTTGTAAGATGTCATAAACCAGAATTGGATTCAAGTGATAAATATTTTTTCTTCATTCAGAACAATCTTACTATATTTCATGACCCGACCAACGACCGACCGACCGACCGACCGACCGACCGACCGACCGACCGACCGACCGACCGACCGACCGACCGACCGACCGACCGACCGACCGACCGACCGACCGACCGACCGACCGACCGACCGACCGACCGACCGACCGACCGACCGACCGACCGACCGACCGACCGACCGACCGACCGACCGACCGACCGACCGACCGACCGACCGACCGACCGACCGACCGACCGACCGACCGACCGACCGACCGACCGACCGACCGACCGACCGACCGACCGACCGACCAACCGATTGCTGATATAATAGCCCTGAAAGACTCTAATAAATGACCAAGCTCAATTGTTTCCACATGACCAGAAGTGTTATCCTCCTGTGTGTGGCTATGGGTGTGGTTTCTATTAGCAACACCCACATGGGTTAGTTTTCACTGCCAAAAGGAATGCTACTTTTAAAGAAAATTTTAATAATAGTATCAGTTCGTTTAATTTATGAGATTAGTGTCAAATACCCACATATTGCATCAAGAAAACTGAACGAGTTTGTTTCTGCAGGTGGATGACTTCAAACTGCCCATAGCATTGGTTTCCTGCTAGTCTATATAAAGAGGAATGTGTTTGTCCATCCATCAGTCCATCTGTCTGTCCATAATGCTCAATGTGTTCAAAATTTTAGAAGATACTTCCTGATGTCGTAACTAGATCAAATTTGGCATAAGAATAGGTGTAATGGCAAAGTTAGTGTACATTCCCTTAGAATTCTACAAAAGATAATTTCAACCTAGAAAATTAATATTCAATGTAATTTGACCCAATTTTTGGTCCAGGATAAACTCGCTATACCCACTCAATCTCCATTTTTTATGGTTCTGATGCACCTAGATTCCATCTCTGATGTTCTAACATCGTTCAATTATCCTTGTAAAATTGCTTATGCAAGCCAAGTTAGCTCCAAAGAAATGGCAGTATTTAGCCACATAAGTAGTTTACACAGTGAATTCCCTGAAGGCAAACTTAACTCATAAGCTCTGGTATGGTAATTGAAGCTAGCTAGTAATTTTAAAATAATACTCCTAGGGATAGGTGGCAAGTTTGGATATTCAAATAATTTTTTACTAAGCTTGACCTTCCAATAGAGCACAGTCTTGTTCTATAGTATAGATAACTTCAGTACACACTCTACTCCTCTATTAATCCAGCTATGAATAAAGCATGAATAAAGTTTCTATTGATAACTTCAGTACACTCTCTATTCCTCCGTAATGCACTTCGATAGATCACCAAATCTCTTCTTCTTCTTTCAATTTCTTCTCTAGTTATTGACTTTCACCTGACGTATGTGTTAGTTTTTCAGGTCTAACCATGAGGAGGTAGTCAATGTGAGCTGGTGGACTGGTGTGGGAAGATGTTGAAGGACAGGAAAGTTTTCTTGTCAGTGCTGGGTTTGATCTCACAACCCTGGGGTTGTTAATCCAAGAGCATATCTACTCAGCCACCACACACTCTCCAACCAACACTTTCATTTGCTGTTAATTGAGCTATTAACAAAGCATGAATAAAGTTTGCAACATTGTTATCATAAAGTATATATCCTTGTGTAAAGTTAAGATTGGTACATTACACAAAGCATCAACAATGTACAGCACTTTATAAAGGAATTATTCCACACCATAGCAGAATTTTTCTAATATCAATTAGAAACATGGAAGTGAAGTGGCAGACAATCCAAATGTTTTAAAGGAATAAACAAAGGAATTAAGGAATTGTGGTCTGCTTTTATTATTGTGTTAGGTGCTTTTTTTCTTTGTAAGGAGGGGGAGTGTTAGGAAACACCCAAAAGTTTCCTAAGAAAACTTATAGTAACTCATTCATCATGGTAATTTTGGTTTAATTATGTAAGTGGCTAAATCTGAATTAGTTTTGTTCTAAATATAGATGATGGGAGTCTTTTGTAATTGGTTTTGCAGGGGAAAAATTACTATTTTTAGGTTTAGTCTGTTTTTGAACCTGATTTTGATGATGTGTTATGTTTGCTTATAGAATAAGAATTTAATCATCATCTCACAGTACTGGTGAAGGACTTAACTTGGTGGGCCACACAAACCCAACAGATATAAACTCACTACAGATCAAATACCATAGTGAAATTTATTGCATAATGTTTACACATGGATGACCTTATTGATTTTTCTTTCTTGTAGGCACTTCTCTGAAATTAAATTAATGATTAAGAAGAGAATTTGGAAATAATCAAATCTGACTATTTTCTTCCTTTAAGGCAGGCAGGCAAGCAGGCAGGCAGGCGGGCAGGGCGGACGGGCAGGGCGGACGGGCAGGGCGGACGGGCAGGGCGGACGGGCAGGGCGGACGGGCAGGGCGGACGGGCAGGGCGGACGGGCAGGGCGGACGGGCAGGGCGGACAGGCAGGGCGGACGGGCAGGGCGGACGGGCAGGGCGGACGGGCAGGGCGGACGGGCAGGGCGGACGGGCAGGGCGGACGGGCAGGGCGGACGGGCAGGGCGGACGGGCAGGGCAGACGGGCAGGGCAGACGGGCAGGGCGGACGGGCAGGGCGGACGGGCAGGGCAGACGGGCAGGGCGGACGGGCAGGGCGGACGGGCAGGGCGGACGGGCAGGGTGGACGGGCAGGGCGGACGGGCAGGGCGGACGGGCAGGGCGGACGGGCAGGGCGGACGGGCAGGGCGGACGGGCGGGCAGATGGGCGGGCGGACGGGCAGGCGGACGGGCAGACAGATGCACTACTGGCTAGGGCTTCAGTTTCTCCTTGTGTTAGGAGCACCTGGGCCAGGGTAGGTCGAGCCCACTGATTAGTCTGGCTTGTTCCTCAGAGCTCCCTGGTAAAACCCAATTGCACTTTTATCATCTCTGATTTGCTTGCTTAACTCTGCTAGGTCATAGCAAAAGCAAACAAGAAAAAAATGCAAGAAAAAAAAACAAACAAAAAAACCACAATTATTGTAAATTGAAAATTCCCTATTATAAAATTACACCAAAATATGAAAACAAGCTGCAGTTTCAATATTGTTCTACATTGGTTATGTCAGGTTGGGTCAGCTCCTCAAACTAGATTTGAACCTTTATTCTATATGTGTAAGCGTAATTTTATAAATTAAAAAACTTACCTCTTAGATTGCAACTAATATTTTCAGTTTTTATTATTGCCTCAACATCAGATTTTAGGGAGATATTACATATGGAATTGAAAGCTGTTGTGTTGATGGCAGAACGTAACTCCAGATTACCTGAGAGCTGTTGCATTTTTATAGGATGGATTGAAGTTAACAGAGTGCTTGAGATGCAATCATCAATGGTCACGCTGTCAGAGGTACTAAAACTAAGTTTTAGCTCTCTAACTCCAGAAGAGGAGGGAACATACATATCTAGTAATCGATTGAATTGAATGATAATACAATAATCTTGCCCAAAATTACAGACTCACCAGAAATTTTTTCGGCAAAAGTATACTCTTTGAAACTCAGTTCTTGAAAAATCGTAAAGGATTCAATCGTACAGAAATAGAGTTCCAATGAATAAAAGACATAGCATTCTACTGGAATATTGCTAATGATATTCCACTGCACCACACCATCATCAACCCTGACATCTGACATTTCTGTAATAACTATATAATGACACAAAGCAAGGCATGTAATGAATGGACTCTCCTTATACTTTCTCTACATATAGGATTAGCAAACTACGCCATTTAGTTTTGGTGTGTACCTTGCACAACATTTATCCATACGCTTGCATTATCTGGGATAAGACTGGTTGATAAAGGAATTTCTATTACATTGAAATTGGACACTGATACTGATCGGGAAAATATTTTACTGTTTATCCTCCACTGGGCAGGGCTGGGCAGGGCAGGGCAGGGCAGGGCAGGGCAGGGCAGGGCAGGGCAGGGCAGGGCAGGGCAGGGCAGGGCAGGGCAGGGCAGGGCAGGGCGAGGCAGGGCAGGGCAGGGCAGGGCAGGGCAGGGCAGGGCAGGGCAGGGCAGGGCAGGGCAGGGCAGGGCAGGGCAGGGCGGGGCAGGGCAGGGCGGGGCAGGGCAGGGCGGGGCATGGCATGGTGAGGTAGGGCGTGGCAGGATGGGGCGGAGTTGGTGGGGAGGGGTGGGGCAGGGCAGGCAGGCAGGCAGGTAAACAGTCTGGATTCATTTGAATTAATTTGTTTAAGGACTCAAAATTGAACACTATTATAATACACACCTGAAAAGTTCACTTGTCCTGCAATTCGGGAACTCAGACTGGTTTGGCCATCTTTTGCTGTCATCAAAGCTTCGAAAATATAGGTGTACTTGCATGGATTTACATCACTAATATATGCCAATCCATTTTGGCCCAAAGTCATTGTTCCAAAGCTCTCTCCATTCTCAGTGATAGTCAGATTATATCCTCTGACACAAATGGGGGGGAACTCACAAGGGAATATTGCAACAGAAAATGATCGAAAGTCATCAGCTGCACTAGCATTAACAGTAGGAGCACATGAAGGACCTAACACACAAAGTTATACATTATTAAATTGCATAAATTTAAAAATGAGGAGCAAATTATCTGATAGTGTTTTCAGAACAGTGATACACCATTGTGGTGGTATTTAGTATGCTTATTACATTTATAGGGGGGAAAATGAAAAAGTTTTATACTGCACTCTTACTTGAATGTAACATTTCTTTCCATGTGAGATTGAGTTATGCATTCCTAAGTGAACCATAACATTGATTAATCAATTCTAAAGCGTCATATTTTTTTTTATATATCTGCTCATATAGAAGACACACTTAATTTTGAAATCTTCACGTATGAATCACACTATATACACATACTACATTGAGATGACACGTGAAAAGCTAAGCGAGATATTATGATTTCTTGTATGATAATGAGATTATTCTTGTTAAATAAGGACTATAAACGATCAGCAAATCACATATCTTGCAAAATGTATGATAAAAAATGGGGAAAATGTCAATCTTCCAATATTGATATTTTGCACTCCAACTTAAACTTCCCATGGTCAATAAATCTGCCCAAGGGAGACCCAGCTCACACTGCCAATTTGGAGTTAGCCAATCATTGCTAATCTGGTCTGTTTGCAATTAGACCATAATGGTTGTAATCTCAAGGCTCTGTGTTATAAAATTATAATACTAGCAAATACCTGCCCATAGGGCTGTCCTTACGTCTCCTCATGTATAACAAACTTGTACAGTTTGTGTAATATGTTATGTAAAATTATTGTAGGGCTATGCCCCATTTCAGTCAAATGTTCATTGTAAGGGTTTCAAGTTGGTCACTTAGCCTTAATATTATCTTCTTGTGGAATAATATAAATTGAACTTATGTACATCATCTCCTATATATAAAAGATGTCTGTCTGTCTGTCTGTCTGTCTGTCTGTCTGTCTGTCTGTCTGTCTGTCTGTCTGTCTGTCTGTCTGTCTGTCTGTCTGTCTGTCTGTCTGTCTGTCTGTCTGTCTGTCTGTCTGTCTGTCTGTCTGTCTGCCTGTCTGTCATCTGTCTGTCTGCCTGCCTGCCTGCCTGCCTGTCTGTCTGTCTGTCTGCTTGCCTGCCTGCCTGCCTGTCTGTCTGTCTGTCTGTCTGTCTGTCTGTTAGTACTATCATTCTGGCCAAACCTGTGGGTGGATTTCTCTGAAACACAATATGATAACAAATTTGGACCCAACTTAAAACATGGGCTAAAAAATCTGGAAAATAGTTATCATGGTAATGGAAAAAAAAATATGGTGTTTTGGCAAGAAAAACTGTTGGAGCTACAAATCTAAAACTTGGTATTCATATATGAATTCACTCTGGCAGTAACATGGGCTTGGTCCCACTTAACCACACCTCTTCCTTTCAGTGTAAGGCTAAAGATGACAAAAATGGTATTCCAGCAGAAACACTTGAACTTATAGAGGTAGATCCATGTTCCATATATATTTGGAATTCATATCATTTGGGGAATGTTTTTCAGTACATGTATATGACCACACCCATTTTTTCATTCATATCAGGCAAAAAAGTGGCCACTAATGGACTTTGGTCAGACAAACCTTTGGAGTGACCGACTTAAATCATGAATGCATATACAACTTTACTTTGAGAGTTACATGAGCAGGATCTCTCATGGCTACACCTCTTCCCATTGGTGATTACAGTGAAAAAGTGTCCAAAAAATAACTTTGAATGACGCTGAGGAATTACATCCACGAACCATTTTTAATATTTATTTTGGCTCATAAATATGTATGTTTGTATGTGTGTATCTAGGCATCACAACCAAACACTTGGACGAAAAAGGCCAGATTTGGCATATGCTCTCCAAGAAACCAGGTGGGCATTATAAAAAATGTGGGCATGGTAATGGGTGTGGTTTTTCTATAGCCACACCAACAGGAAGTTCTTTTAGATGAAGCCAAGAAAACTATAAGAACACTGAAATAACGGTACAAATTACAGAAGTTGCTAGTTTGATTTCTTCTTCAGAATTAAACTTGACATTAGTACCCTTTCAATGGTTAGCAATTTCTCTATATCACTTCAAAATGGAACTTTATCTGCATGTTGAAGGTCAGACTGTTGTCAAAACAAATGTTCAGGCTATTAAATCTGAAAGATCTTATCTGGATTTTGGTCTCTTCTGGAAATACCTTGGATAGAGATCAGAGTCAATGTTTATTTCAATGTTTGGACATTGTAAAAATCTTACATGAACATTTGAAGTAGGTGATGTTCATCTGAGTATAACATCACTGTTCAAGATCAGTATTAGATGAAAATTTGAGGTTTCTAAATACATAATAACAGCAATTAAAGAGAGGTTTCAGCAGATAGGGTATCAAATGCAACTGGAAACTCATTTGATAAAGAAAGATGTTAGTGATGAAGCCTTTACAGAAGTGGTTATATTTTATGGAGTTACCTAAATACAGAGAGTCTTAAAATCCAACTAACTTCACTTCATACTAATCCTGAGATTGAAAATAATTTGAAGTCATTATTCAAATATCTCAAGAGTATAGGTAAGGTTGAAAAAAATGTTATTAAAAACATTTAGGCTGTTAATTTGATGCTAGTATTGGTAATAACCAATGCTCTCAGAGGAGATGCTTCACTCACACTGGATTAAAACTCAGGCAAGGACAAATCAAGTTCTGCTTAACTGGTGCATGACCCTTCATGTGCACAAGATGAAAATGACTCTCTCCCCATTGCAAATATTGATACTTAGGCAAATGATTGATTTTTTTTTTTCAGTTACCTTACTACATCAGAGATATATTAAAATAGGCAAATGAATTCAACATGTGGACATAAAATTTAGCATTTTTTTATTGGATGAGTTTGTTTGTTAGATATACTAGTCTATCTATAAATAAGACATTCAACAGAACAACAAGCTCCTGGTTATGTTTACTTTTGCACTCAATGTTAGTCAATGAAGCTATATTTTCGTGTACAATTTGGATGTTTCCCTCCACCTTTCACACAGAATTTGGCTGCTACAAATGATTCCAGAGCCACTTATTACTCATCCACAACTATAAATTATCTGGAAGATCAGGTGTAGCAGCTACAACTTATCCTAGATCATTATTCTACTAGACCAGTTATGGCAGTGGGGATCAGTTGTGGCGAAATAAATGGTCCAGGGGATCAGTTATGGCAGCCACAAGTGGATCAGTTATTGGAGGGATGGGTTATTGCGTGATAGGGCTAGGGCAAGTAACTAGGGCTATTGAATTTGTCTGGAATATTGCAAATTATAATGGACAATCATTGCTGTCATCTGGCTGCTACAGTGCATGGACAAACACATATGTATTAATGAAGGATTTTCTGTTAACCAAGAGGCCAAACTTAGTAAGAAGACACAAATTTCAATATTCTATGCTTAGAATGTATCCTTGGTTTTCATATTCTCCAAATGGGGATGACGATTTATGCAAAGAATATGTATTTTTGGGGAATGTGCACTAGTCAGCTGATACAAATTTTTCCAAATTACACAATATACTTGAGAAAACTTTACAACTATGGCCCATTGCTGCATTGAAATTCTAAGGGCTTGACACCAGTCAAAAATGCAAATGACTGCAGTAATGAAGGCTTCATTATTTCTAAAGCACTTCAAGTATGACAATGTAGTTAATCTGAAGCTTAGATTATATTCGATGAATATTAGAACATCTGGAAAACTTTCTTTAAACAAATTTTCTCTAACTTCTTCAACATTACAGAAATTGTTTCTACCCTAGTGGCAGCCAGTCCATAGTATGCCATAAGAATTAATGGCAATGTCCCATCACCTAAATTATTCCTCACAAGCAGGGTTACCCAGCTATGCTTAGCTAAAAGGATAATGAATTTGCTGGAATATCCAACACTTCTAGCAGAAAGCTCTAAAGGACTTTCAAATTTTCTATAAAAATGGAACATTTAGCTAGAGAGTAATGGCAATGAAAATTTGACATATCTTTTTATCCCATTACTCTGTTTATTTTTACTGATAATTAATTGTCTTCCAGTTCACCAAGTCACCTACAGTAGCACCACACCTACGCCAACAGCTGTAAACTACAGTCAAATTCTGACTAGAAGAGTAAAACAATTATAGTTTAAAGAATGATGGCAATAAAAATAAAATTGGGAAGAGCACTAAACAGGTAACCTACAGTAGCAGCTTCTCTAAAGTATCTATTTTCAGCTTTTACCTTTGACCCCAGCTGCAAATAGAAAGGCTGAATGCCACAACAACACATTCCTAATGTTGTCTTTACGGCTTTGCTCTATTTTGCTTTGATAAAGATACATGAACAATATTATTTTTAAAAAGAGAGAAATGTAGCTTCAGCATTGTGTATTTGAAGAGCCTAAAGTTTCTATTGGTCACGAGAAGATGAAAATCCTAAATGAGTTTGAAAAACAAACTCTACAAGGGGCAATGTTAAAAAATATATTAAATTTTTTTTTTTTTTTAATTAGGATTGCAGGTAAAAATATTCAATGCCCCAGACACCACAGTGCAGTGGCTGGAATCTCAACCCACCAATCCTGACTATCTTTTAAAGATATGGTGATTAATGAGATATTGTAACTTGATTCCCTACTACAAACATCTATTACACCTTTTACTTGCAAAAATTAAAAACCAGTTTATAGCTGGAATGTGTACACAAGTGATGTTCACACACTCTAGTCAACAAATACTCATAGTGAATATAGTGGTCCATGAGGCAAAATACAAGATCATTCTGGGTCTTATTAATTACACCCACTTTTTTAAAAAAGGGGGGAGGGGAGAATTGCCCCCTTTGCCCTCCTGCCCCACCCCCCCCCCCCCCCCCTCCAACCCACTGAATCTGCCTTTCTTTCCTGCAAGTCTAAATTTAGGTGATTGCTTGAATTTTAAAATGGTAATTATATATCATGCCTTCTTACCTCGTATAACTGCTGTCAAGCCGACTGTTTTACGATTTACACGTCCATTATCACAAGTAACTCTTATTCCATTCAAGCTAACACTAGCATTAAATGATAGTGAACTTATGATTCTGGTATCTTGGATGTATTCCTCCAGTCTCACAATGAAAGGTCCCATCTGGTATGTCCTATATTTAGAAAATACCAATTGAGTGTAGAAATTTTCTGGACTTCTCCATACATGAGTAACTGAAAGCCATGAGCAAACCAATTTAACATTCTCTCCAACACAGAATTCACGTCTCCTAGTGGCTACACCATCTACTAGAATTTCCAGAGTTGCAGCCCAACCTAATGCATGAAATGAAATGCCTAACACCAGTCATTAGTATTACTATTGCACTCAATGTGCTTGATTTTATCACTCCTAATATTAAATGCAGCTACTTACAAATTAATTTGCCTTGCAATGTTTTAAGAGATGTGAAAATATATTGCTCCCTTGCAGAATACTCTCAATAGAGTCACATGCTCTACAGATTAATTCTAATTTTTAATATGCACATGTTCTTAGAATCACTATATGTATATATATATATTTATATGGGGAGGGCGGATAAGGGAGGCATTGTCCCATTTCTAAAGTGTATATTATGAAGCACCTCTACTACATACTGTCCTTTTGAACTTAATGTGTGATCAGATGAGTGTGATTTGTGAACACAATTTCTCTAGAAATGTCATTTTGAATGGGATCAGATTAGACATAACAACATAGTGGTTACTCAATAATAAATCCATTCATTTTATAGACCAACGCCCTAGTCCTAAGCCTACCCACATTCTCCCTAAATGGGACTAGCCCTAGTTGTCCTACCAGAGGCCCATTTGCAGCTTTACTTTATATGATTAAGGCACTTCATCCAACAAATATTATCCTAGACATTATTGAAAAGGGCATTAAAAGAGTTTCAAGCTAATTTTTCTGCTTGGCAGTGATTACATTTGTTAGATAAATGACTTCACAACAGTGCTTCCTCAGTCATTGTGAATGTCTCCAGTTTTTTTTCGTTATTCACTTTTGAATGTCTCCAGCCTTAGACACTGCTCATGATAGTGTATGTTTATCTTTTTCCAAATATTTTCAAATTCCTGGTCTAATTAGTGTGCAGGAAGGGACATTTTCCTCACTGATACCCCAATGCATTCATTCTTGAGAGAGGTCACTGTCCACACTGCCCCCCCCCCCCTCCCCTCCCACTTTTCATGCCCTGGTTGTTGTTGTTTGTTTGTTTATTTTTAAGTAGTTGCATTGCATGGATGGAAGTGAAATGAGGCTGAAATTTATCTAGTGTGGTGTTGGTGTACTTTAACCTAATTCCTGGACACCATATATGGGTGTAGTTACGCATCCTTAACATTGTTACTTTCAATACTTTTTATTCTTTATTTTCTATTTATATATATATATATATATATATATATATATATATATATATATATATATATATAGGAAATTTCATTTGTATAGACACTAGAACGCAAAGATTAGGGCATATTCGGTGGGCTGTGGTCACAAAATTGTCTTAATGAAGGATGTCTTATGGGAGAGCATGTCTTATGCTAGGGTATGTCTTACTGGAGTACATGTCTCATGAGAGGACATATTTATCAGGTGGGCATATCTTTCAGGGTAACATGTCTTACGGGAATTTATATCTCATGGGAGGGCATGCTTTGTTGGAGGGCATGTCTTATGGGAGGACATGTCATGCATAAGTGCATGTTTTCTGAATGGCATATATTACAGGAGGATGTGTCTTACTGGAAAACATACCTTACAGGAGGACAGGTCTTACTTGAGGGTATGTCTTATAGGAGGGCATGTCTTTCAGGCAGACATGTTTAACAGGTACTTGTGATCATCTCTTATTGAAGGACATGTCTTTCATGGTAAATGTCTTAATCCAATGCATTTATTTTGGATTAGAGAGTAAGTTGTATACATTTATATATTTCTTTAGAAAAAATTTATTTCCCTCTTTAATATTCCATTCTGTGACCTGTCAGGTAATTGAATTCAGCTGTATTGAAAGGAAGGTGCATTCCAACAATTTGTGATTCCAGCACAAAAAAAAATTTCACTTTCTAGTACTTGTGACGTTCTCTTTCAATCAGGAAATATTAGTAATTAAATGTACACCTTTAAATTTTGTTGAAGTTAAATTGATGTAGAAATTTTAAATGTACAATTATAGGGTACATGCGTTTTTTAAATATTTTTTTGGAGGAAGTGGTGTTTGTGGTGTAATTTTCACCTGCATATGTCGATGGTATCTTTTTTTCCTTTTTTTTATTTCATTCTTTTATTTAGGTTTTCTTTCTTCTTCTTTTTTTTTTTCTTTTTTGTTCAATAGTGCAGAATGTAGTAAAGCCATGGTGTGTATGTATATATTATTGTTCTTCTAAGAAACATTATTAGGATTCTTTTTCTTTTTTTTCCTCAAATATAGTGAGTGCACCTATTTTAAATTTGTAGCTGGAATAAGCTAGGCAATAACAAGGGCTGAAAAGAGCATACTGTTAAAGAAGTCACATATGTAGGAAGAAATTAAACCAATCTTAGTGATTTGGCAATCCAAACCACAAGGGTAAGCTGTCTCAAGTCGTGTATTGTGAGCAACACAGCAGCAATACATTCACTGAAAGTGGAACCTATCAATATGGAATTAGATACTGGGGCTGCTGTATCACTTGTTTCTGATGAGATACTCATTCATGTTTTCCAGAAGCCCAGGTCTCAAAATCAGACATGGTTGTGAAGATCTGTACTGGGGAGAGAGTTAATATGCAATACCAGGATGGTAAACCACAACAATTAAATTTGGTGGCTATTAAAGAAGAATTGGTTGCATGTATACATTTGGACTGTGCTAGTATTAAGGCTTTGTTTCAAGTCCCTAAAGGGGGTCTACCAGTGTTACTTGATCACTACAAGGAGGTATTTACTGATGAACTAGGCACCATTAAACAGTTTAATGCAAGGCTCTCTATGCTGAGTCAGCATTTCCAAAGTTTTGTAAACCTCAACCTGTACCCTTTACCTTGAGATATGCTGCTGAGCATGAACTTGATAGATTATTAGAGGCTGGAGTGGTTAAAAAAAATCAATTTTAGTGAGTGGGCAGCACCCATTGTTGTTCTTCTGAAGAAAGATCACAGGGTAAGGATCTGTGGTTACTACAAGGTCATTATCAATCCTCTTTAGAAATGAATCAACATCCCCTCCCACATCCAGTAAATTGCTTGCCAAATTAGCTGGTGGAAAGAGTTTTACCAACAATAATTTCCAGAGGAAAGTTCTTGTAAATTTTCACTATAAATACACATCATGGGTTGTATCTTTATACACTGTCACAGGGTGACGAGCTGCCCCTCCATATGAACAGTAGCTGAGGTTGATGAATCTCAACTAAGGACATTATATATATCATCAGAATGAACCATAATTTAATGTAACTCTATCAATATTGTCAGCATTGGTTTTGTTGGAATGTTGTGTTACAGTTTGATGTCATTACTGGTTGGTACCTTGTGGTGGTAAAAGTATTTAAGCTGAGCCACCACGAGGGTCTGTTCACCTTTTACCAGTTCTGTTGAGTTTTGACCAGTTGAGTGGTGAATTCATTCAGTGTCTCGGTGTATCAGATATTCTATTAAGATAATTTTACTATATCTGATCAACGACAGTCAGTGATTGTGAACAACCTGGTGGCAGTGTATCTGAAGTCAGCAATCACAGGCAATTACAGAGTTGACCCTGTGACATACAAGACTTCTGTTTGGGGTGGCCTCTGCACCGGCAAAGTTTCAGAAGACCATGGATACCTTGCTACAAGGCATACTAGGTGTTATTAGTCATATAGATGATATATTAGTCACAGGTCCATTAGAAAAAGAGCATATTCAGAATTTAACAAAAATTCTTGACAAATTTAAGGAATATGATGTAAGAGTGAAGCAGGACAAGTGCAAATTCATGAGTGCATCTGTCGAATACCTAGGTCACACAATTGACCTGGATGGTATCCATGCCATGGATAGCAATTGAAGGCTATCCATGAAGCACCTACACCACACAGCATTCAAAAGTTGCTTCTTTTGTGGGGGTTATCAAATCATAATGCTAGTTTTATCCCCAACCTTTCTTCTCTCATTCATCCTTTGAATCGATTTCTATGCTGTAGTACTCATTGGAAATGGTCTGAAGAGTGTGAATTGGCTTTTAATGCTGCCAAAGGAAGACTTCTATAATCCAACTTGTTGGTACATTATGATCCTACCTTATATGCTATTATGGCTGGAGATGCTTCTCCTAATGGTATTGGAGCAGTTCTCTCCCATTTAATGCCAAATGGTGTGGAACAATCAATTGCATTCACATCAAGGATGTCAACGAGTGAAAGTAACTATGCTCAGTTGGAGAAAGAGGCTCTCGCTTCAATTTTTTGGAGTAATGAAGTTTCATACATAATTTCATGGTCATCCATTTACACTGGTGACTGACAACAAGCCATTGTAGTGTATTCTGGGTCATAACAAAGGGATACCACTCATGGCAGCAGCATGTCTGCCGAGATGGGTTATTATATTGGCAGTCTACCAGCATGATATTAATTTTAAACTGACCAAAGCCCATGCTAATGCTGATGAACTCTCAAGACTTCCTTTGTCTAAAACTACTATACCAAGGTTGACTGAATCTGAAATATTCAAGATTTCACAAATTGAAGCTTAACCAGTCACTCAAGCATTCATAAAACTTCAATTTGTGAGATGCCTGTGACTAGTATACATTTATAAGCCGCTACTAGGAATGATCCTGTCCTGAGCAAAGAGCTTTGGTACACTATATATGGCTGGCTGAAAGAGGTTGAAGGTGTTTTCCATTCTTTTTGGAAGAGAAAAAGAGGAGTTATCCATTAAGAAAGGTAGCCTACTTTGGGTTATCTGAGTGATGATTCCTACAAAATTGCAGGACAAGCTCCTAGAAGAGTTTCATCAAATCATCCAGGCATGTCAAGAATGAAGGCAGCTACAATGGTCATAATGCCAAGCTGTGAGGCATCAACCTCCAATGGCTCCCTTACATCCTTGGTGTTGGCCAGAGAAACCATGTCAACATGTCCATGCGGATTTAATGGGACGATTACAAGGAATGATGTTTCTGTTCACTGTGGATGCACATTCAAAATGGCCTGAAGTTTTCATGCTGTCATCTACCACTGTGAATAAGACAATGGATGGACCTGCTGAGATTGTGTTTACTGAATATGGTTACCAGATTAGATTGTTTATGATGATGGACCTCAATTCATTTCTGATGATTTTGCCACATTCACTAAAAGAATGGAATAAAACATCAGGAGTGTACCTCATCATCCAGCATCGAATGGTTTAATAGAGAGATTTGTTCAGTCACTGAAGCTAGCACTTAAAGCAAATCAGAATAATGGAAGACTACTGTTTTGAAGGTTACAGTGTTTCTTACTGAAATATTGAATGATTCCACATGCCACAACAGGAGTAACTCCAAATTCATTATTTTTTCACAGGCATATTCAAATCAAGAGCAGGCGTGAATTTGTGAGGAGTTGAGAAATTTCAAATTTAGCACGTCTAATCACACCCTTTGCAGTAAAGTAAGAAGAGAGAGCAGAGGGTGGGGGAAAAATAAGGAAAAAAAGGGAAACCACCTACAAGATCTGCTGTCCCTTAGTACCCATCCAAGTACTGAGCAGGCCTAACAGTGCTTATTTGAACCAAAAAAAAAAGAGAGTTTTGCCCCAAAATTGTCTGCAGATTTGAGCAACTGTGAGGTGGTCACCCATCCAAGTACTGAGCAGGCCTAACAGTGCTTAACTTCAGTAAGTAATTTTAAATGAAATCAATTTGAACAAAAGAGAGAGTTTAACCCAAAAAATGTCTGCGGATTTGAGCAACTGTGGATTCTAAATGCATCATTGGTGGGATATTTGCAAAAAGACAGTCAAATCACATGTAATTTGAATTATCCTTGATCTGTCGAAGTCAAGTTGTGAATCACATGTGTTCACTAAGCAAGAAGAGCAGAAGACGGCTCATGATCAACATGCAAAATCCGGAGAGTGCTCTTTTGGTAAAAGTGTGATAGCTAGGATTATCTGTCCTGGACCAGATTGGGTCTCAGGTATCATCTTTGAGAAACTAGGACTGCTATCTTACCTTGTGGAGACCTCCACACAATAAGTTTGGAGGAGACACATGGATCTACTGAGATTGTTTGAAAAAAAAAAACAACTTAGAGTGAGCTTGATGAGCCTAAATCAGATGAACACAAATTCTCTTATTGAACCATATGGTTCCCCTACAAGTGCTAATCCGACCTACAACTTGAACCAAGTTCATCAGTAGAGCCGACATCTGAGTTGTCTGATACTGGAAACCCTGCACTTCCGTCGTCAACAGGTATACCAACTAATGAAGAGTCACCGCCTACTACTAGTTCTGAAGTAGTTAATCCACTTCAAGATGCTACAGATTATTGTCCAGCATGATACAGGAAGCCTCCTGATGGACTGAGAAAATGATAATACTGGCACAAACCAATGTATTAGGAGGGAGGAATGTAGTTGAGCTATGTTTGATTGTATACTCACTTCCTCTCCCTGTATTTATTAATGTAAGCATGTAATATGATATCATGTGACTATTCTGGATGGTTGTTCTTGTGTGCACATTTAAGATATTCTTTAAGTCTTGACTATGCTACCTGGCCAATGCAACTGTATCAATCTCTATAGAGAAACCCACAATACCACACTAATGACATTAAATTGTTACCTTACAAATAACTAATCTTAAGAGACCAGCCCACAATCATTTTAAATATTCTATACACAATTAAGGATCAAATGTTATTACAATTTATGAATAAAATAATGCCTTTGTTGTGGAGGGATAAGCTGAAGGCTGGTCCTGATACACAATATTCTGCCTCATCCAACCCCATTCACAAAGATGATCTGTATCAATATTGTACTTCGCCAAACTTTCACTTGCAGGTGGACTCTGAGGCATTGGTAAAAGCCACTTGGTCTGTTAAAGGAAATCATTCTGGCTATAATTTAGAAGAAGATGTCGCTGTAATGTCCGAATTGTCACCAGGCTTTCATGAATACATCATTAAGATGCTTTATTTTCTTTTGTCAAAGATTACATACTAGCAGCATATACCCGGCGCTGCCTGGCCAATGTCAAGATGAAACAATATAGAAATTACTAAAATTTCGGCCTGGTTGGCCCTTTAATTAGCTTTTGATAGAAAAAATCTGTGGGTGTGGCTACAATCTAACTACACCCATTGACACATTTACACGCTGTCAATAAGTTCACTCTGTTGCTTGGACACCACACGTCAAATTTGGGCCTGGTTAGTGCTTAAATTAATTTTTTCTAGCCTATGCCTGTGGGTGTGGCTAGGGCTAGGGCTAGAGTGGTTAATAATGTTCACCCGCTTACTTGGGGTCCACATGCCAAATATCTGCCTGGTTGGTCCTTGAATTACCTTTTGTCAGCCAAAACAACTTCCTATGAGTGCATTTATGAATAAACCACATCCATTGACACACCTACATGTTTAATAATGCTCCCTGTTTACTTGGAGACCACCTGCCAAATTTCTGCCCAGTTGATGCTTCAATTAGCTTTTGCTTGCCAAAAATAACTTCCTGTGGGTGTGAATTTAAAAAAAACCACACCCACATGACACTCACCTGATTACTTGTAGTCCATGTCAAATTTCAGCTCAATTGGTCCAAAAATAGCTTTTGGCAGCCAAAACAACTTCCTATGGGTGTGGCAATGACCAAACCACATCCATTGACACACACACATGTGGTCAAGGATGCTCACTCTATCACTTGAAGACAAAATTCGAAATTGTAGTCTGGTTGGTCCATTAGCTCTTGGCAGCCAAAAAAATTCCTGTGGGTGTGGCTCTGATATCATACCCATTGCCTCACCCACACATGCTTAATATCGCTCACCCAATTCCTTGGAATCTAGATGCCAAATTTCTGCCTGGTTGGTCCTTTGATAAGATTTTGAGAGCAAAAAAAAACGTCCTGTGGGTGTGGCTATAGCCAACCAACACCCAATGTGGTCAATAATTCTTGCCCAGTTACTTGGATATAGCATGTCAAATTTCTGTCTGATTTGTACATAAATTACTTTTTAGAAGCCAAAACAACTTCCTGCGGCGTGGCTACAAAAAAAATCACACCCACTGTTACAACTACACAAGCTTAATAACGCTGACCCAATTTCTTGGACAACACATGCCAAATTTTAGCATGGTTGTTCCTTTGATCAGCTTGTGATAGCAAAACAACTTCCTGTGGGTGCGGCTATGGCCAAACCACACCCAATGTGGTTAATAATGCTCACCCAGATACTTGGAGACCACACACCAAATTTCAGCCTGACTGGTCTTTTGATTAGACTTTGGCAGCAAAACAACATTTGTTGGTGTGGCTATGACAAAAACCACTCCTATTACCACACCCATATGTGTCTAATAATGCTCATCTGATTACTTGGATACACATACCAAATTTCTGACTTTTTTGTCAAAGGGTTTGGCCGTGATGCCTAGACACACACACACACATACATACAAACACACTTAAGAACCAAAATATATATTACATTAAGATGTATCACAGCCACATTATGCATGAATAACTGCTAGCAGGTTCTGCAAACATGCATGCTTCTTTACTTGACTAGCTCTATGATGCTTATAAAATTTAGATATTTATTGCTACCACTCTTTGCTTTGATATACATGCCTATATTAACCATTTCCGGATTCCAATAGTAAAAGTAAAAGCGTGAGTATATCTGCTATCACCAACAACTACAACTGGCTGACTTTCAGAAGCCAAATTAAGTACTGCTAAACAATATCTGCGTTTGCATCTTCCACACTCTGGATTACTTTGCAGCCGTCTGATATCAGATAAAAGCTCAGCATGTTAATTAAATGAGCCTTGTTCTGGTCATTCGATAGTAATAGCTCTTAGTTTATTAAAATTTGCATTTCTTAGCTGAATTGGATGTTTATCACCAGGTTTTTCTTGTTTCTCGGTGCTCATGGTATTTTATTGAGGATCTACTTCTCTAACCATCAAAGATAGTGCAGCAAACTACATACCTTAATTTCATATACTACAAACAAGGGTGCAGCCAGGATTTTCAGAAGGGAGTGGAGTTGGGTGCTAACCCTCCCACCCCCACACCCCAAACAAATATCCCCATTTGGGTCAGTCACCCTGCCCCCTTTTGTTGTTTATTATACAGTAGACCTGTTGTTTA
The DNA here is from genome assembly GCA_963969325.1 of Lycopodina hypogea. NCBI lineage: Eukaryota > Metazoa > Porifera > Demospongiae > Poecilosclerida > Cladorhizidae > Lycopodina > Lycopodina hypogea. Next base: position 13,462,117 of record OZ017789.1, on the reverse strand, counting down.
AGGAGAAAAGTTATAATATTAGCATAATGTTATCAAATTATGATATCATCAGTATAAACAGAGAGCATTTCTCTACAAATTCTTATTACAAATTTGGTAAGTTATTTCTTTGGCGTTTCATTTCTAGGTATTGTAGTAAGTTTGGGGAGGAGAGACCATGTCCCTCTCCCCCCCCCCCCCCCCCCCAAATCTGGCTATACCCCCAACAGATACTGCATTATGATTTCCTTTCACGCACCTCTCTGCAACCACAACAGTGAAGCAAGGCTGCACCATGTACAACATGTTTTGCACTTTTCCATTTTCACTTCAAGAAATTTATCAGTAGTCAATTTGCCTAAAGTCAGTTTTCAGCATGGCTGAGTTCCGAAAGTTATAGGAAACAATTTTAAACTTTTACATAATCAAGAGAGTAGGAAGTGGGGATGCTAAGAGGGCCACTGCCCCATTCTTCCAATATTTTGAACTGGGGAATCAGGCCCCCACCTATATGTTCTTTCTTTTTTTTTGTCTCTCTGTCCGTATGATTGTATTTTCTGAAATCATTTGAGATTTTGTCATATTCTTGAATTAATCAGAATTTCATATTTTATTCTTATCTTACCATCTTTTTCTATTTAACACCATCTCAGCGGTTAATAGCTAGGCTCATGATTCCAAGGTTCTTGGTTCAATGCTCAATAAAGATTTTTTTTATTACAATCTAAAGAATGCAGTCAGTTTAATCTTGGGGTGCTGGAATACCAGATCCAATCAGGATCTGGCCTTTGCGAGTGCCGGACCAGACAAGAGGCTCCCTGACAGATGTGTGCTTGAGAAATTCCCTCAGTCTCAATATCGACCTTCGCCCATCACTGCTACAAAACTCATGGCCCCAGTACTGAGTGAGCCGGTGAAGAGATGGAACTTCCGCAAGGCTGATTGGAATCACTACAGCCTCCTCACCAACGAAGCCATGCAGAGCTTAACATCTTCTAGCATACCAATATTGAGGAGGCTTATCAGGACTTCTGTAGTGTCTTTATAAAAATGGCAAAAAGATCCATCCAAGCAGTCGCAGAAACAACTACATACCGTGTTGGGAAAAGAAGTGTGAGAGTCTTTATTGTGCCTTCCTGGACAACCAAAAAAGGGAAAAGTCTAGCAGTGCTGCCACAGTCCCATCTAAGCTGGCGAATGCAAGAACGATGAAATGAAGCCATCAATTCCATTGACTTCTCACATTCCAGCCACTTAGCATGGAGTACCCTCAATAGGCTGACAGGTAGGTCGAGACACACCTCTCGCAAATGTCCCATTTCAGCAAATTTCATCACATCACAAGTTGTGAGAAATGGGGTCTTCCCTGTGAGAGACTGCGAGTCTACTCGACTCATGGCCTGAGAGGTGTTAGACCTCTGGAGGGTCTTAACACTGACGGTCTAAGTTTCTCCTGTGATTTCACCATACAAAAAGCTCACTGCCCTACAACACCTGAAGCCTAGGAAAGCCCCTGGCCCAGACTCCATCTGCCCAGAGTTAACAGAGTAACAGGGAATCTGGTTCCTTAAGTGACTGTATTTAGGTCTGCAATTTGCTATTTTCATCTCTCCAATTATGATAATTAACCCCCAGTTACAAGTTAAATACTGTTTGTGTCTTTGTAACATATGTTAAATATCACTGTTAAGCATTAGCAGGAAAGGTAAACATTGGACAAACATAAATTTGACATGTATGCAAACATCTTTATATAGTTTGAACTTTTATGACCAGAAAAAATGTTTTGAAGTGGTTCTCAGTAAAGTGGCTGTAATTATTTTTCCCCATGCTAGTTTAAGAAATCTTTTCACCATGTTGAAGATCATTACAAGGTGCTCTCTAATACTAAATACAACTTAGTAACAATTTTTTCCTAAAACAACCAGCCTATTACAATCATAAAATCTTCTGCTATGACCATGGTACATACACACAGAAATATCCCTATTATATTGAACTTCTATTTGATGGATTCCAGTCAAACGATTATATGTATTGCAAGGCAAACAATATAAAAACGTTAAAGAAGGTATGGCTCCACATATATGATTAGTGATGGAAGTTCTGTTTACACTTAATGAATAGTAAGAATGAAGATCCATGGTTCACAAAAGACACAAGAAAAATATCTCCCTTGTTGCACCTTTTTTTCATTGTCAAATATATTGTTGCTGTTTTTCTCTTCTTTTTATCATTACTGTTCACAAACCCATCAAAAAGTGAAAGGAAAAAAAATATTTTTTTTTAAATTATATTGTAATCTTAACTTCAAATAATTATATTTGATTTATTAAAAATATTAGTGTTAAGAGAAGGTCGATAGTCTAATGTACCATAACTTACATCCAACCACAAGAATTAGGAGAAGAGCAGATATAACCGCAACACTTTTAATCATTCCTGCACAACAAAGTTCAAACACAAAAAAAAAAAAAAAAAAAAAAAAAAAAAAAAAAAAAAAAAAAAAAAAAAAAATCAAGATAGTACTGCAGCAGCAGATAGGGAACCACCAATTCCCCTAATGGGCATAGCTGTACAACAGGGAAAGAAGCCAAGCATTACCCAAGGAAAATCACATCCTTTGGATTTTCTTCCTCACGTCTTTAAATATTGTCATTAGATTTAGATATCATCCTGGCAGCATTTAGCCATGCATATTTCAGCTGTGCAAATAGATGCTGTCTGCATGATACTATATCTTATGATAGTATGATACCTACGTTGTTTTATAAGATCTTAAATTATTTCTATGGAGTGTATACTGCTTGGAAAAGAAAGTATGCTTTGATCTAGCTGTGGTTTAAGAAACTTGAAAATCACATGTTCTCAAAGAAATAAAGTAAAAGTAATATTTATTTCATCAAGCTTACTAATTATATATACTAGCAAAACAAAAAAAAAAGCCTATGGGCAGTTGTTTGGTCAGCCTCTGACCTACATTAGCAAACATGGTTAATTATTTATGGTAACACATAGAAATCATTGATTGTAATGGGGAAAAGGTATTGTCATCTCAATCTCTAACCCTCTATGTGATTACAGTATTAAAAAAAAAAAAAAAAAAAAAAAAAAAGTAAACTATTCATATCATTGATTTAATGCAAGAAAATCAATTATTTAAAATTGAAAATATCTTACCTTCACTTACTCTGGTTAAAGATTTTTAGCCAACATGGAAGATGTGCAGTCAATGATTAATAATTCTGATAATAGTTCACTGTGTGAAATAATAATTTTAAAAAAAGAGCTCACAACTACTCCACTGACTGCATTGTACCTGAGTCACAAAATATTCAGTCAATTTTACTCATGAGCCCTCAAGTTCAATTGTTTGGTTTGTTCATTTTGTTTTCTTTTTTGTTTTCTTTTTTTTTGGGGGGGGGGGGGGGGGGGGGGGGGGGAAGGGTGTTATTTTCTGAATTCATATAGGATTGTAAATTGATAATACCTATATTTGCAACTGGTACACTAGTATTAGTACTCCATACCAGGCACTGGGATCCTTATTCCCCAATTACCAAAACATGTCTTCAGTTGTGAAGGGCATTTATAATTATGTTTGGATTTTGTGGGGATTTTAGGACAAATTATTGACTCAATAAATCAGCCTTCAAAGGATAGTTGGTAGGATTTAGTATTGCATCTGCAGAGTTCAATGCACTTTCAGTCAGAATTATTTGACAGGGTAGAAATATATTTTAAAAATACACACTCTGATAAGACTGTTTTCTCCCCCCACTGGAATGTTTTGGTCCCCAAGCACTTCAGAAATTTTTTATTATTTTTTGTCCTTCAAATGACAATCCCCACCACCAACCACAAGTTATGGGCAGGGTATGGGGACTGAGAAAACATTGAACTCCAATTTCCAGACCACCTCACTACCCAAGTGTTTCTAAGCTGGACTAGATGAGAAAAGGTGCAGCTTTTGAAACCATGAATATTTTTCAACAAAAGATGACCGAAATCCCAGACATTTTCAGAATTTCCAAAATTCACCTGGACTGAAATATAATGACCAAAAAGGAGGACATAAAGCCGAATTATATGGTAGGCCTAGCAAAGCAGCAGGAGATTGGACTTCCTCAGATAAAATTTTGGGCTAAGTGTATGTTACATTTCAGGGTTGGGGCTGGTAGCTATCTTGGTTTTGCTATGTAGATTTTGGTAATGAGTTTGTAGTGTCTTTTCCTCATTACCAGTGGTGGATCCAGGGGGGGGGGGGGGGGGGGGGCACAGGGGGTACAGCTACTGCCACTTATTAACCTAGCCATATTGTATACTCCAACTCTCATCTCCACTGGGGGTATGCTCTGTGTTGCTCTCACTGTTGGCAGACGATAACTACAACACAGCACCTCTACTTAATTATTTTCTAAATAAGGTTACTTTTTCACTATGTCTGAAGACATGTGGTTACCTCATTTGATTACAATGTTTCACAAGACAAAATGACAACTTTCATTACTACTGTGCATATTTCTCCCATTGATAGAGATAAGTCTAGATTATATGCCATTTTGAAGTATTAACCTTCCACCTGACTCCACTTGCCACCCCACTCCACTTGCCCACATATT